>OU744446.1:29464880-29752953 GCA_916610825.1 Haliclystus octoradiatus
TATTATTATTATTATTATTATTATTATTATTATCATTATTATTATTATTATTATTATTACAATTATTATTATTATTACAAACGACAATAATAGCAGGGAAATAGCTGTATACACTTCTCTAACATTTTAATCATCAAGATGAGGGATGAGGGGTCCCTTAGTGTTTTCATCCCCCTCCTTTAAAAATTTTAGAGTGTTTCAATACTGTCCTTAACTATAAAACCAACTGCCCTTCAAGAGGCTAAAAGCAGGACCAGGTGGGACTTTAGTTGATCTACATAATAATATACTAGCAGTGTTCTTTTCCGGGGTTCTTTTGTGGCCCTAGCATATAATGGTCGATATAGTTCACCTGTCATTTTATAATCTTTAGCAGAAGTTATTTCCCAGCATGTTATTATTATTATCCCCATGGTTATATGTTATAAATACATAACAAAATAGCAAATTAATAAGCTTTCCATTTTAATGCCATATATGAAACAGCCATTATAATATATTCACTCAATTGAATTGAGATCATGACACGTGAGTAAAAAGAGTTTGTTAAAACATCGTTTGTGTTGAAATATGGTTGAAACTCCTGCTGGTGTATTCAATGAAATTCAAACACATTGACCAGTCTGATTTTTATTTATACAATAGACTTTTTTGAGACTATATTGACTGACTGTTGAGAAAAAAAAAATTATTAAATAAAACAATGGTATAATGAAAATCCTGCTGCAAAAATTTAAATGGTCTTCGTATATACCACGAGGTTTGTAAAATTGTATTGCCTTCTAGATCATAAATTTATTACGTGGGGGCTCAGTCAAAACTTGGATCTCATCCCCGATCTCATCTCAGGATTACCCTAGAGTTTATAACTCCAATTGACAATTTACACACAGAGATGCAGCAATTTAATGATATGATCAAAGTCAATAAAATTTAAAGGCATTTTAGATATATAAAAAGCATGTTTACATTGCTTTTTATATATTGATTCTTCTTTTTCCTACCATAACGAAACAACGTGTTGGACAGTATGATAGAGTTCAAAACTGTGCCATTCCAACGACCGTGTTGTGAGCCCGATTGTGTGACAGAAAATTCAGGGACTCTATCACGTGATTCAGATGGCAAATGCTACTCGGTACAACTATGGAGTAGGAGTAACTAAAATGTAGATGAAATGCCTACGAAGGTTGAAGTTGTAGCAAGAAATTTGTTACTAATTAGAATAATTGGACTACAGACTATTTATAATCTTTTCAAGGTGATCATTATAGCAATTTGTTTATCTGTTAGTGTGTAGTAATCAAAGAAATCTAATTCGCTCATGATTTAAGAATGAATTATGGATTCTGCAGCTTCTTTTGTGTCGGGACGTTGTTATGGTTTAGCTGATATCTCTCATAGGTGATACTAAATAGCATACACTTAGCAAGTTTATCTAATCCTTGGATCTAATGAGCGAATCACATTTCAGAGTTTACCATTCTTTTAGCGATTTGACAATTTTATTCATACCCTATGCTGGAATTTGACAATGGAGATTGTTTTCAATGATAAAGTACCAATTCTGTTTTTTATGTCCATCATCTGCATATGAATAATATGATTTGTTAAAGATGTCTCCTATAGAGCTAATAGTGAAATAAAGGTAATGAACAGAAGGAGTCATGTGTCCTTAATTTCATGCGGAATGCCTAACTTGAATGATTGTGCTGTTGAGATATTATTGAGTTGAGTTGTTATATCATCTTGACATACCATCAACTTTCCTACCCATCCCAAAGCCATTTTTCAGTCATGCTTGATGGCATCGAAGCCAGAGGCAAGATCAAGTATACAGTAGTAGAAAAATCACTGTTTTGGTTGTCCAATTCACGCAGTAGATCATTCATCGTGGAGACACCTATACCGTTAAAGGGTTACCACACGTGTATGACGTACCAATTATAGTATTTGGTCGCTTTCTGACTTTAAAACAAAACAAACCAACAACCGGTCTGTTTACGAGAGTGTGGTTGAATTTATCCGTTTTATTCTAACATGCGTTGACTATAATCAGGTTAAAGGAAAATCATTAGCATCCAGAAATCGATAAAGTGGGAATGCGAAGTATACAACACGCAGGAATTTTGAATGATCTTTTATGGCTTTATAATATACAGTAACACTTTCAACACAATTGTACTGACCAATCAATGCTGCTTCTGAGTGAATATATACTATTGATAAAGTCAGACTTTGACTTTGACTCTCCACACAATAAATCATGTGTAAGGGTTTTGACATGTTCAGTTTCTAAGTGCTCAAACGCAACAACATATGTTGTGATATATCATGATATGATGCACAATATATGCTATAGCATATAATGTAGAATGTGATATATCAGCATTGGTCATCACAGATTTAAAAGTAAAACCGATGAGAGAGATTTGGCCGTAAGGATGTTAGCTGATATGGCTTTGAATTTTGTTTCCATATATATCCTCAATCATATAAGACAGAGCAACATACCCAATACGAATAGATAGGGTAAATGAATGGAAGTGGATATATGACAAAGGCTACAACCAACTTCCTTTCACGATCAAAATGTAACAGGGAAACCTTGCGAGCCTATTAAATTGTCCAGGCCAGAACCCGAGGAATTTTACCCCCCCCCCCCCCCCAGTTAGCTACCTATTGACGTCCCTGCATAGATGGAAGCACATTATTGGATTTCTTGTGTTAATGATTTAAAATATCAGGGACCCTGGACAACTTAGCAAATGACGTCATAGTACAAGAATTGAGCAGACATATCCTCAATAACGAGTTAAAAAATAATATTTGTTTGTTCACGTACTGAATATTTATGATGCTCGTTGCTGGTCATAATCACCATGAACAATATTATTTTGAAACAGATGTAATCAGTTTGTCCTATTATATACATTCACAATGCTGTTAGAATCATGTATAATCATGTATATGTTCAATGAAACTGTCCTAATTTTCATCTATGAAGTCTCCTTGATTTTGTACACCGCTGCTCAAACAAGCAATGCACTGCTTTAGAACATCAGTTTATATTTCAAGCATTTTATGTTTGTTTAATAAACAGCTGTATATGTTCACATATAGAAACATAAAAAATAGATTGAAAAAATTAAAACTTTTAGTAATTCAGGAAAGCTTTACTTTGATATTTTAGCGTTTAGAAGACAATTTCAAAAGGTATTTCAAAACACCTATAATTTACCAAAATTATGATTTTATCTAATATAGAGTTATTTAACAAAAGTCATTTTGGGACTATTTAACGTAATTCATCATTTACTTAGCCTATCTATGAAAGCAAATGATCCTAGCGAAAACTGATTTAAAGCTAATAAAGTGAATTAACGTTACACTCTATTAACATATGTGATTCGAGATTTACGGAAAATCAAGTAACTCATATACTGTAGTTGGTGGGAAACCTGATTTCATGGCCTGGTACAGATAGCTATCACAAATATCTGTATTATCGACGACACGATATAATGTTATTTGCTAGAAGACACTGTTCACTTTCTTGTGTTACCATAGAAACGTAAGATTTTCAAAGAGAATTTGATGTCAACCTGTCAATCCACAAGCTATTCATAAACATAAAACAAAGAAAACGTGCAATTCAGCTGTATTTTCACACGTTTAGACACGTGGTACAAGAACTAACCTATATTCAAAGAGATTTAAGACAAATATATTTTATTCTGATGAACTATTTACTCAGCTATTTTATCAGGAAAGTCGGCGTTTATCTGAAACTAGGAGAAAAATACATGCTGGAGTTCATTTGTCGAAAATGGAGTTAACAAAATTAATATCCGTTTTTGTATTGATTTCATGCATTCATGGATTAAAACTTTCATTTATGGAGGACCCAAATAACAGAAAAACAGTCGTCGTACTTGGTTTTCATGGTTTTAGGTGGGATTTATTTAAGAAGGAACAAATGCCAACAATAGCTTCTTTAATTGCAAACGGTGTTTTTGCACGGCAGAAAAAATCAGCATTTCAGACAGAAAGTTTACCAAGTTTTTATACATTAATGACAGGTTTATATCCAAGCGAACATGGTATTATAGCAAATCATATGAAAGATTTATCAAATGGAGAAGAATTTAAAATTGGAGATCATGATTTAAAATGGTGGGGAAAAGCAGAACCGTTGTGGATTACAAATCAAAAAGAGACAAATCATTCGAGTGGATTATGCTTTTGGCCTGGATATAACGTTGATTTTAATGGTAATAAAATGGATGTGAAATGCAATAATTCAATTGGTAATACAACAACATATGAACCATTTGTAGATATAATGAAAAATGATGAAGTTAAATATAAAAATATCAATTTGGATAAGCGAATCGATGAAATTACTGATTGGATAATTAATAAACCATACGTTAAATTCATTGGAGGATATTTTGAAGAACCTTACCTTACTGCGCTAGAACATGGTACAGGTTCCTATCATATGCAAGATACATTGAAAAAAATTGATCAACTAATTAAGAAATTAATACAGAAATTAAATGGTTTAAATGATCATATTAATTTAATTATCACAGGAGATAGTGGCATGAGTGATTTGTTTGATACACAGATTATCTATCTTGAAGATTATGAAAATGGTATCGAAAAATCTGCATTCGAAGTGATTGATAATGGACCAATAACTTTAGTAAACCCTAAAAATGAAAAAATAAAGAAACTGATAGCAGAAAAATGGAATTCCTCACATCCCAGCTTAAAAGTCTTTACTAAAGAAACACTGCCAAAGAATTATAACTTTCTATATGAGAATCGTACAACACCGTTAATACTTGTTTCAAAAGAAGGCTGGCGTATCAAATCTAAGCGGGTTAAAGATTTAAGCGATACACGAAAAGCTAATATTGGTTATGCGGCACAATACTCGGCCTCTCATTCATTATTTATAGGAAAAGGACCAGCTTTTAAACGAGGTATTGAATTAAAGAGTATTGATAACGTTGATGTCTATCAAATGCTATGCGCATGCCTTGAAATACAGCCTCGTCCTCATAATGGTTCTGAATATGTATTACAGAGGTTCATTGTTAAACATGAAACTTGGTATTGGAGAATTGCAGATGATGTAGCTCATTCAAGAACAGGTTTAACTATCGCTTTAGTACTTTTACTTTGTTTACTATTATTATCAATCTATGGACTTATACATGTGGCTTACAATTCAACATGGTATTGTTATTGTCCTACTAAAAAACGGAGTAAAAGCTTAACAAAAACTAATTATAAATCTGGTGGCGTTGATGGGGGAATGCACCTATTATCTGATGAAGACGAATTAAGTGGAAGCGATATTGAGAGTGACTGTAATAGTGACCTCGAAATCAGATATGCTACAACATAAACACAGAATGGAATAAAAAATAATATTCACAATGATCTATAGTTTTCATGGACAAACTTGACAATGCCATTTTGAGATCATGAGACTTTAAAGTATACGCATTGAATGATTTACTATATTATGTAAATCATTTCATATTATTTGCAATATTCCATTTACACTAACTGTCTTGTTTCAAGATATTTTTACACATTTTACATAATATTTGAAATAAATAAATTAGAGATATATTACTTTGCTGATACATTACATGACGCTACTGTATATATAATTTAATAAAATTAATTTAGCTGTCTAATTTCGTGATCTGTCGAATGCTGGCCTGATCGGAATTTGATAACACATTATATATACATATTAAAAAGAACATTTAATAAAGACGCGCAATTATTTCTATACTGGTGTAGCTATCAACAGAGGATCGAAGGACATAGAAACATAGACTACAAATCATAGCACTGTCTTGGATACGTCAATTTTACTTCATTTTACTTGATATTCATTAGAATTCTTCCAAATATGGTAGATTGAATTACCTCACTTTCATAGAGACTCGTTTGGATTTATATAAATTGCTTAACTTTAGATATTGTGATGATACTCTACTGAAATCAAGCAGATAAGGTAGACGGTATCACCCTACGGAAGGCACCCGTACCACTCCTTTATTTCTAGAGGAGTGACTCTTTTCGCTCAGAGCAATGATGTTAAACGTTCTTTACTGATCTCAGCCGCTACACTGCAGATCAATTTCAACAGATTTCATGGTAGATAGGTCTTGATTGTCAATACGTAACGATGCGCCGCATATACTCACGATGGAATTCCCTTTGGACCATTCCATCTACTGAAATCAAGAATAATAGCGTTGTCTTCGATCTCTTGTTTTAGAATTTTCACGCAATCGACTTCCAGCGCGTATTTGGTCAAGTTATAATTCTTATAATTAATATCTGATTTGATGCAATCACCCCCAGTGATCAATTTAATAATATATTTTTTAATTCATTAATTAATCCAGCTAGAAATGAAGAAAAAATATTTTTTTGCGACTGGACGTTATTGTAAACGAAGAATATGGACGATGTCCCGACTGGACGTTATGACCGGATACCTATTATTCACAATAGTTAAAGCTAGGCTACTAATTATATGAATACAAGCGAGGCTTTATGAAAGTGAGAGAAATTAATCTACTACATCTTCCCGAATCTGATTGGTTGCTAACTTTTCTCAGAGTTTAGCAAAACTCAAAACAAGCAACAAAATGCACATGCCCACAAGTTCCGCAGAATTTGAATCAAATTGACGTTTGAATCCTTTCGAAATAAAACACTGAAATAGAGTTCAAAATATTTTTTGATATCAAAATTATGAATATAATATGAGGTTAACACATGTTTGTGAGAGTGCTCAATGTTTGTTAAAGCAGGTTATAATATAGAATTGAAACAAACACAAGGAAAAGCCTTTCTTTTTCGTCGGAAAGAGGCTTTTGCCTCATTTTTGTTTCAATTCTATCACATTTCAAGATAAAGGATAGCGACAAAAAATAAACAGACTTAGGTTTAAACAACGTTTCGCAATAGCTTAATTGCATCTTCAGGTTAAAAGTAAAGTAAGTAATGTAGACGGTGTCGCCCTACCGAAGGCACCCGTACCACTCCTCTATTTCTAGATGAGTGGCTTTTTTCGTTGAGAGCAATGATTTTAAACGCTCTTTGTTGATCTCAGCCGCGACACTGCAGATCAATTTCAACAGATTTCATGGCAGATTGGTCTCGATTGTCAATGCGCAACGATGCGCCGCAGCTACTCACAATGCAATTCCCGTTGGACTATTCCATCCGCCATCCTCTGATGGTACTCATTTGATGTTTAAGATAAAGTCAAGGCTGAGTTGACCTTAGGGGGATTTGAACCACGGTCGATCAGATATGATAAAATTACGTGATATTTACGTGATTGTATAATCAAGTAAATATTTACTATAAATATCTTTGTAATTTTCTATGTTATTCCTTTAACCTGAAGATGCAATTAAGCTATTGCGAAACGTTGTTTAAACCTAAGTCTGTTTATTTTTTGTCGCTATCCTTTATCTTTTACTGAATTCTATCACAATTTTATAAAATAGAACGAGTGAAACTTTCATTGAAATACTAATATCGAAACGATGTCAATAAAGGGCCAGGCACCATGCTCTTCCAATTAGGCTATGAAGAACAGTAACCGGTGTAAACAAGAACATTGTTTCGAATCATTGTTCGACCAATCGACGAGCTTTTCTAAAAATATTGAGCAATATGCGTGATCATAAATGCTCGGGGACGGATTTGTTGAAAACGTATAAGATATTTATATTTTATAAATCAGATATTAGACACTTTCTTGTGCAATATGGGTTATATAAGAAGCACTCGAAAGGCTTCAGAAAACCACTCGTCGCGGTGACTCTTCATTTTCTCATCCCTTCCTCTTGCCTCGTGGTGCAACACTCGTATTTATATAACACATATATGCACAGAAAGTGTTTAATATTTGTACATTATATAAATGGAAATTACGTTATGGAAGTAGGAGAATATTCACATTAATAAATAAATCTTAATTTTCATTGACCACAGTTTCTTCATCTGAGCAAAAATATTGGTAATGGTTGACTACAATGGTCATTGGTTACAACTGAAAACCAGAAAATTTGCAACATTATGCCAAAATGAAAATTCCTAAAATGTAGATCACTTCTTTCAAATTTGCATTTAAAATGATATTGAAGCCTCACAGCATCAACAGGGGTCTAGGTATTTCACAGCTGGAGTTCTTCCGGACTCACGACTCAAAACCAGAAAATTTGCAACAGTATGCCAAAATGAAAATTGCTAAAATGTAGATAACTTATTTCAAATTTGCATTTAAAATGATATTGAAGCCTCACAGCATCAGCAGGGGTCTAGGTATTTCACAGCTGGAGTTCTTCCGGACTCACGACTGAAAACCAGAAAATTTGCAACATTATGCCAAAATGAAAATTGGTAAACAACTTTTGAATTGGTATAACAACAGGTAGGATTTACATGACGTCAAAATAGATTGACATCTTAATTGATTGTTTTTTTCGAATTCTTTCTTATATTATTATAATAGTTTCATTTCATCTATTTGTCAAATGGACAGGCAAAACAAAGGGGAAATTATCACATTATCTCGCTAAAATGCAGCCTACATTTACAAGCAAGTCATTAGAATAAGTGTGCTAATGTAGATCACTTCTTTCAAATTTGCATTTAAGATATGATATGATATATTTTGTCATTTTGACCGGCAAATAAAGGACACTTAATACGCTATAGAAAGTGTCACTTACATACAGCCTTAATATTAATTAAGAACTAGATTAAATAAAGGTTTTTAATTAAAACATGGATATGACCATATTGCTATATGCATAAATACATATGACTTATAGTATCAGGTTACCAAATGTTAATGTAAAGATATGTATCTATATATTAGCTATATGAAATACTATACGACTGATTTTTCAACTATATAAACACTTTACAAAACGCTGATAAATTAAATGATCGTAGTTTCTCATTAAATTGAGCAATAGTTTTTGATATTACAATATCATCCGTCAGATTGTTCCATCAGGGTATTGTACGGTTACAAAATTGGTTCTGAACGGATTGTAAACGCGGTATTTGTGGAACAATAAGTTTGCAAGTATGACCACGCATTGAGTACTTGTTATACTATCATATTTGAAGCTTACGTTATTTATTGATAAATCTATAAGGTTATGCGTGATTTTAAAAACAGTGCAGAGATCAAAAGACACTCTCCTGCGCTCTAAACTGTCTAGACTTAATAAACTCAAACGATTCTTGTATTCTGTACATGGACGATTGAGTAATCGGAATAATCTCCTTGTAAAATACCGTTGGACAGATTCTAACTTTTTAATATCCTTCACGAGGCATGGATTCCATACTGGCGACGAAGATTCCAATAACGGACGGACATAAACGGTGTAAGCTCTAATCGATAATTCTACGTTGGACGAAGAGAAGCATTTAAAAATAAGGTGTGTTCTCCCGTATGCCTTTGCAGCTAACATAGAGCAATGATTGGATGGTTTCATATCAGATGTGACAATAATTCCAAGATCACGAACATTATTTACATTGACGAGGGTATGACCAGATATAGAATAATCAGACTCAGGAAAATTTAAATTGCCTTGATAAAACAGAACACTTGTCATATGCAATACGCAATTGCTATGTGTCTGCCCACTCTGAAAGATTACATAATGTTTGAGATAGATCATTCGCATGATCTTCATTAGATTTGCGATTACAAGAAAACTTTGCATCGTCAGCAAAGAGCTTAACAGTAGTGTTTTCTTCAAGACAAGTAATAATATCATTAATATATAGAATGAATAATAGTGGTCCTAAGACTGAACCTTGTGGTACTCCACTAATTACAGGTTCAGATAGGGAATAATGATCACCAATGACGACAGATTGTGTCCGATCTTGTAAAAAAGAGGATATCCAGTTGAAGAGTTCAAAGTTAATTCCATAACATTTTAATGTCAAGCATTAGTTTCTGATGAGACACGGTGTCAAAATCTTTACTAAAATAGATAAATGCAGTATCAATTCTGCATCGATTATTTATGGCGGTACACCATTGGTCTAGTGACTGAAGTAGCTGGGTACAGGTCGAGCGTCTACTTAAAAATCCATATTGCGCATCAGATATTAGATTATTATCTAAAAGATAATCACGAAGCTGTTGAGTAATAACTGATTCCATCAATTTACATGGTGTGCACATCAGAGAAATTGGTCGATAATTCTTACATAGCCTAGATTTACCTTTTTTATAGATGGGAATGACAATAGCAATCTTCCAGATATCAGGTAATTTACCAGACAACATGGACATCTCAAACAACATTGAAAGAGGAAGTGCTATTTCATTGGCAATGGATTTCAAAAAGATTGCAGGATATCCATCTGGTGTCCTTGAATTTTTGTTTGGTAGCTTCTTGAGCGCTTTCAATATATTTTCAATTGAGAATTGGATAAAACCCAGGCCATTATCACTTGAAACAAGTTTCTCAAATGGTGGGCTAATGCCATCGTCAGTAGTAAAGACGCTAGAAACATATTGATTTAGTAGATTGGACTTTGCAGAGTCATCTGAATGCTAGAATTAACAAATGAATAAAACTTTGATAGGGAACCACTGTTAACCCCAAAATGGCAGGTTTTGCTGGAAATCATACTCCAAAATTGCAAAAATGAAAAAATTTCCTGGCAATTTGCATGAAAATACCATGTTGGCACCTCACAGCAGGGTCCTGGTAACTTACAGGGGGATAATTGCCGGTTTCAGAGCTGGAAACGCCGAGGGATTTCACAGCAAAATTCCAAAATTGAAATTGGATACCTAAAAATTGTCTGCACATGCCGAAATTTTACTCGAAAAATGACACATCTCGTATAGTGCTTACATGGAAGTACATCAAATGCTATCGATGAATGGTAGAGTATTATCAAATATGTTAACCATAAGTACAAATACCAATGGACTAAATATCAAGGTTTCTACTGTACTAAAAATCATGATAACACCCGTATAATGTAATTGATAACATATATTATTATTATTATTATTATTATTATTATTATTATTATTATTATTATTATTATTATTATTATTATTATTATTATTATTATTATTATTATTATTATTATTATTATTATTATTATTATTATTATTATTATTATTATTATTATTATTATTATTATTATTATTATTATTATTATTATTATTATTATTATCCTTATTTATAAGCTACATTACATCTTTATTGTTCACAATTAAGGACTTTCAAAAATTATATAAAACCAATTGTTTGCAGCCATGCCCATTATTAAATTATTAAACTTTATTATTTGCCCTCCTTTTTTCTTCCTTTTTAGATTGTTGTTTGATCTTTTTGTTCAATTGCTTTAATATCTTTTCTTTTTTCCTCTCTTGCTTAATTTTTTTCTTTGACGCTTTTTCTGCTCTTTTGGCTCTTGATTTGGCAGTCTTTTCATGTAGGTTTTCTTTCGTTT
The DNA here is from genome assembly GCA_916610825.1 of Haliclystus octoradiatus. Lineage (NCBI taxonomy): Eukaryota > Metazoa > Cnidaria > Staurozoa > Stauromedusae > Haliclystidae > Haliclystus > Haliclystus octoradiatus. The sequence goes on from OU744446.1 coordinate 29,476,446, forward strand.
CCAACGGACGTTGCATTGAAGAATCCTCTATTTTAAAGAATAAAAATAAGTCCTCAAAACATAAAGATAGGGTTTTTTATATCATAAATACAATTGTTATTCTTTAAACAAATTAATTATACGAACGCTACTTCAACAAAATTACAAATAACTAACTAATAACTACTAATAATGAGAAGAAAAAATGAAGAAAAAATCAGACATCCATATTTGCTCCTATATATAGGCAAATATGAATGTCTGATTTTTTCGTTTATATATTATCAAATATATGGCATCGAGCACTATTGAAACAGCAGAGACAACATAAGTACCTTGATATTACTAACTAATAACTATAATTAGCTATACCAATCAATAAAGGTTTTGTAAAATTTAAAGGTACCCATAATATTTAGAGCATTGCCCCTTTGAATTGCCATATCGATTTTGTGGAGCAGTTTGTTCAAAATATTTGGATCACCGCAATCCTTACTCAGAAAAGTACCCAACTCTCTATAACATAGCTTTTCGCTTAATAACTAAAAGAACCACTTGTCTCCGTTCCTATTGATTGGAAATGGTATGTAACACGCAATTGATGAAATTTTTCTCGTTTTTTGAATTCCGTGTCACTGATGCGGCATCAGATGCTGCAGCAGATGCTTGGATTGTGATGACTTCGAAATAATTATTGAAATTAGAAACTTATAATTCTTAGTAGTTTTGGATTATCTACTTTCTGAATAATTTCTTCCAAAACGCTCGAATAAAAACGTTGGGAAATGACAATTCATCCGATTGCTTTTCGGCACTAAATTTCTCGTTTTAATTGAGAAAAGGGATGCCCATCAATCGCTTCTCTATACTGTAAAATTCCTGCACAGTAATTATAAATGAAATAATGTTTGTAATATCAGATGTGGATAACTGGTCGTCTTCAATAGGTAGTCATTTGATACAGATAGCAGACTAATCATATATTTTATCCCAAGAAATATACTATTTTAATTTATATAGATATAACCTTTGGAGTTGGATGGTGAATCGCGTGTTGTATTCAATTTGGTGCCACTTTTACTCATTGTTGATAGTTTTTCACTTTGTTTTTGATCTTCAAACAAATGAGTAAAAGATTGATTATGATGACCATGTCCAAGCTGCCAGTTAATTGATTTCAAAACAATCTCGACTTTGCTTAAAACTTCGACGCTTCTTTTATCATGTTGACATCTTTGTTTATTCAAAGCAAAATTATTTTTCATCGTAAAAACACGTTTCTGATACTTGGCCCTCTCTCTATCACGCAAATATTGCCTGGCCTCCATGCTTAATATTTCGTACTCAAGGGGTTGCGGAAACACTTCTCTAACTCTTTCCTTTAATTTAGATTGATATTTGCTCTGCAGAGATTGTTCGTCAACTTTCACCCAGAACTTTTTCATTTCTTCGGATTCCTTTATGTGGTTCCTTTGTTTATATTCATTAATGTTTTTGATTGGATTACCAAAAACTGAATCTCCAAATATGTCCCTAATTTCAATGTTATAATTTAATTTTATCTTTTTTTGAGAAGTACCGATTTTGAATGCATCGAAGTATTTACTCTCAATATTATGATTTTCTTCAAAATTATCATCATCTGATTCGTTTTCATTCAGCGTAGATTCGTTATCCTTAATGACGTAAGCATTCTTTGTTTTGTTCAATATATATCTCAAATGAGGTATTTTCTTAATTGTTGTTGCAACTGTTGTTATCTCCACTTCATCAGGAGCAGTTAACGTTTCATTATAATTTACACAAAAATTACCACAGAGGTTCTGTTTATTATCAAGTATAACTTCCACGTTTTCAACATCAGAACATTCATTGACGCATACAATATTATTTTGGTTCCGATCATTGTCACTACTTACGATATTGCAGGGTACATTATTCTGTTGAGATTCTTTCTCATCGACAATTTCCATATCGTTTATGTCTGATACACATGAAAACGATAGCGGACAAATACATGCAAGTATATTAGCCATTTTAGTAATAAAATCAGCTACTTCTAATTTAAACGAGAGACTCGCAATTAATAAATTGCAATTGAAGATCGATTGTGACGTCACATAACTTGATGAAGATCACGTGTAATTCCATCATCATCATCATCATGATTACGTGTTATTAAAAAATGGACTGTTTTCCGCCATAGTGTTAATCGTCATTAGACACCATTTCCCTCCATTTATTTCTATGTTGAGCTAGTTCGATAATATTTCGGAAATTATAATATCGGATGTTATATTCTGATGTTTAAATCCACTTTTTCTTTTACGAGGGCGAAGGGCTTCTGCAAAAGATGGTCTAGCTGGTGTATTTTCATGCAGTCGACAAATATGGCCTACATCTTTAGTCTTCGCATTCTGATGATTGTTGACCATTTCGTTTACTTTGTTAATATATATAATTCATCGTTACAAATCTTTTTGGGCCAATAAAACGTAACGGAGTTGTCTTCTATGGAAAGAATCAATGTTTTTCTTTGAGGTAGGTGTTAATGTCCAAAGAGAGCAATTGTATAGGAATGTAGATGTTTGATAACAATCAAAGTGTCGAAGTTTTAGCTGCAATGATACTAATTTTGAATTGTAAATCTTTTTGCGGTTTTTCATGTTGTTTTCAAGTAAAAGCTTTCTCTTATCAATATCTTTGTCTTTATCTAGATAACTTCCTAATACCATCTCTACAATTCATTAGCGGGACTTCAGGCGCGATGCCTGACGAGCTACGACATCAGAAAGGTCACTGATGAGTTCCTTGGCAGGAACGAAACACGTGTCAGACCAGCCTCATCAATTGATTATTCAATCACGTTGTTATTCAACCGGGACTGCGCATGCGATATGCACAGAGGTTGTCACCATCTCTACAATTCGTTAGCGGGACTTCAGGCGCGATGCCTGACGAGCTACGACATCAGGAAGGTCTCTGATGAGTTCCTTGGCAGGAACGAAACACGTGTCAGACCAGCCTCATCAACTTCCTAATACTTTGCATTTTTCCGATCATTGATTGTTGGGTTTATCGAATAGTCATGTTAATAATAATAATAATAATAAATTTTTATAGCGCCTATATCATTTGCTCTAAGCGCTTTACAATATCTAAGTGTAAAAAAAATAAATAAAAATTTACAATTAACATCATATTAGTTTCGAACTTTAGTAAAATTAAAAAGTAAAAGTAAACGCTAATGATTAATACACATAATAAATATATGTTCTAATAAACATAATTAATATGTTCTAATAAGGTATTGCATGGTTCTTTACAGGGTATAGAATATGTTCCTGTTTTCGAATTATTGGTAGTTAATTTGTATTTTGATAGAACTGGTTGTATAGTTTTTTCAAGTTCATTTATAATATTTTTGTCTGTTGATAGTCATGTTGTGTCATCTGCATACTTGGGTAAAATTGATAATCTGTTGTTTGTAATGTATTTCCAGTTTGTTTGGGCATGATTTACTAATATAAATCCGTTTCTAGTTATTAGTGCGGTGATCTTGCCAGGTATCACAAATAAATTCGTGTCTTTCAATAGATTTAATAAACGATATATTTCACTGCCATTACAATATCTAATGAATCGCATTTTTTTGCTTATTTGTCGAACATCTTACGGACAGCATATCCAATTTGTGCATAGGCAGTGTTAAATAAAAAACTTTCTGATGGAACATCTTAGGCTTGTTTCCATGCCATTTCATGTATTCAAGATTTGTGTGGCCATGAATAAATGTTCCGGAATTAAAAGAACTCTCCCTTAGAAAGCGAACATCACAGTATTCCTTTTGCCGTTTCTTCTCTTTTGTTGACTGGAGACACTTCAAAGAAGATTTGCCAACTGACCAAATCATCAGGGGCTGTCACGCCAGCATATACCCCCTATATTAGGAACAGCCCTGATGGTTATAGTCTCTGAGCCCCGGTAGTTGACTTGATTGATTTACCTATGTGCTATACTGGCCTATACAGCACTTGCATTCTTAGAAAACATGTCGATTAATTAAATAAGATTCTTTAATTTAGAATCTTAGCAAACTGCTGCATGTTTTCTGAAGCTTCAAAGAGAGATTCAGAAAATGATTCATCTATATAAATCACATAAACCGCTGTTAAATATCAAAATGGCATCCCCCTCACGTGGCCAAAATGAGTACAGAATGTATATTACGTCTCTTCCATTACACGTGATCTTCATCAAGTTATGTGACGTCACAATCGATCTTCAATTGCAATTTATTAATTGCGAGTCTCTCGTTTAAATTAGAAGTAGCTGATTTTATTACTAAAATGGCTAATATACTTGCATGTATTTGTCCGCTATCGTTTTCATGTGTATCAGACATAAACGATATGGAAATTGTCAATGAGAAAGAATCTCAACAGAATAATGTACCCTGCGATATCGTAAGTAGTGGCAATGATCGGGACCAAAATAATATTGTATGCGTCAATGAATGTTCTGGTGTTGAAAACGTGGAAGTTATACTTGATAATAAACAGAACCTTTGTGGTAATTTATGTGTAAATTATAATGAAACGTTAACTGCTCCTGATGAAGTGCAGATAACAACAGTTGCAACAACAATTAAGAAAATACCTCATTTGAGATATATATTGAACAAAACAAAGAATGCTTACGTCATTAAGGATAACGTATCTACGCTGAATAAAAACGAATCAGATGATGATAATTTTGAAGAAAATCATAATATTGAGAGTAAATACTTCGATGCATTCAAAATTAGTACTTCTCAAAAAAAGATAAAATTCAATTATAACATTGAAATTAGGGACATATTTGGAGATTCAGTTTTTGGTAATCCAATCAAAAACATTAATGAATATAAACAAAGGAACCACATAAAGGAATCCGAAGAAATGAAAAAGTTCTGGGTGAAAGTTGACGAACAATCTCTGCAGAGCAAATATCAATCTGAATTAAAGGAAAGAGTTAGAGAAGTGTTTCCGCAACCCCTTGAGTACGAAATATTAAGCATGGAGGCCAGGCAATATTTGCGTGATAGAGAGAGGGCCAAGTATCAGAAACGTGTTTCTACGATGAAAAATAATTTTGCTTTGAATAAACAAAGATGTCAACATGATGTAAGAAGCGTTGAAGTTTTAAGCAAAGTCGAGACTGTTTTGAAATCAATTAACTGGCAGCTTGGACATGGTCATCATAATCAATCTTTTACTCATTTGTTTGGAGATCAAAAACAAAGTGAAAAACTATCAACAATGAGTAAAAGTGGCACAATATTGAATAAAACACGCGATGCATCATCAAACTCCAAAGGTTAGCTATCTATATATATTAAAATAGTATATTTCTAAGGATAAAATATATGATTAGTCTGCTATCTGTATCAAATGACTACCTATTGAAGACGACCAGTTATCCACATCTGATATTACAAACATAATTTCATTTAAAATTACCGTGCACACATTTTACAGTATAGAGAAGCGATGGACGGTCATAATTTTTTCTCAATTAATACAAGAAATTAGTGCAGAAAAACAAAAAACGATAAAAGTTTCATCAATTGCGTGTTACATACTATTTCCAATCAATAGGAACAGAGACAAGTGGTTATTTTAGCTATTAAGCGAAAAGCTATGTTATAGAGAGTCGGGTACTCTTCTGAGTAAGGATTGCGGTGATCCAAATATTTTGAACAAACTGCTCCAAAAAATCAATATGGCAGTTCAAAGGGGTAATGCTCTAAATATTATGGGTACCTTTAAATTTTAGAAAACCTTCTATTGATTGGTATAGCTATATAGTTATTAGTTAGTAATATCAAGGTACTTATGTTGTCTTTGCTGTTTCAATAGTGCTCGATGCCATAAATGCAGAGCTGTTTAATAATAAATAAACGAAAAAATCAGACATTCATATTTGCCTATATATAGGAGCAAATATGGATGTCTGATTTTTTTTTTTCATTATTAGTAGTTATTAGTTAGTTATTTGTAATTTTGTTGAAGTAGCGTTCGTATAATTAATTTGTTTGAAGAATAACAATTGTATTTATGATATAAAATACCCTATCTTTATGTTATGAGGACTTATTTTTATTCTTTAAAATAGAGGATTCTTCAATGCAACGTCCGTTGGAAACGAAAGAAAACCTACATGAAAAGACTGCCAAATCAAGAGCCAAAAGAACAGAAAAAGCGTCAAAGAAAAAAATTAAGCAAGAGAGGAAAAAAGAAAAGATATTAAAGCAATTGAACAAAAAGATCAAACAACAATCTAAAAAGGAAGAAAAAGGGAGGGCAAATAATAAAGTTTAATAATTTAATAATGGGCATGGCTGCAAGCAATTGGTTTTATATAATTTTTGAAAGTCCTTAATTGTGAACTTTTCTATCAGATAACAATAAAGATGTAATGTAACGTATAAATAATAATAACAATAATAATAATAATAATAATAATAATAATAATAATAATAATAATAATAATAATAATAATAATAATAATAATAATAATAATAATAATAATAATAATAATAATAATAATAATAATAATAATAATAATAATAATAATAATAATAATAATAATAATAATAATAATAATAATAATAATAATAATAATAATAATAATAATAATAATAATAATAATAATAATAATAATAATAATAATAATAATAATAATAATAATAATAATAATAATAATAATAATAATAATAATAATAATAATAATAATAATAATAATAATAATAATAATAATAATAATAATAATAATAATAATAATAATAATAATAATAATAATAATAATAATAATAATAATAATAATAATAATAATATTAATAATAATAATAATAATAATAATAATAATAATAATAATAATAATAATAATAATAATAATAATAATAATAATAATAATAATAATAATAATAATAATAATAATAATAATAATAATAATAATAATAATAATAATAATAATAATAATAATAATAATAATAATAATAATAATAATAATAATAATAATAATAATAATAATAATAATAATAATAATAATAATAATAATAATAATAATAATAATAATAATAATAATAATAATAATAATAATAATAATAATAATAATAATAATAATAATAATAATAATAATAATAATAATAATAATAATAATAATAATAATAATAATAATAATAATAATAATAATAATAATAATAATAATAATAATAATAATAATAATAATAATAATAATAATAATAATAATAATAATAATAATAATAATAATAATAATAATAATAATAATAATAATAATAATAATAATAATAATAATAATAATAATAATAATAATAATAATGGTTTTCCTGGAGAGATATTGAATGTTTAACACAGTTGGTTTACAAAGAAATAACACTGTTGATCTAAATCATACCTTTGTATATAACACATTTGTTTGAAACTAGTACAGCTCTCCGCCATCTTTACATGTGCTTTTCTCAAAATGAGGCTAAATCTATTAAACCATAAGAAGCTAAATCTAATAAACAGTAAGAGGCTAAACAATTACAAAGAAAAGAGCTAACAATCCACTCCCTTCCAATGAGAAAATACTCACAATCTTTGACAGCACAAATATAATAGCTCTATTTAATCCAATAAAGTAATCTACAATTTATAGCAAATATCTTCTGCCTCAGCCTTGGCACCATCTACTTCATCGCAAACAATCTCTGGTGCTGTTGCCAGGAGACACAGGTTTGCAATCGGCCTGTCGTAAGTATTGGTCTTGGTGGGGATGCTTAACTTTCTTGCCATCTCTACCAGGGTAAACTTCCTTGACCAAAACAGTTCTCCAAACTACTCGTGGGGCGTCCCCAGATGGATTGGTTTCTTTTTCAAGTACTAAATCTCAAACTTGCAGATTTGGATGAGATTTGTACCATTTGTTTCTTACAGCTAGAATGGATGGCATATGCTGGTACCAGTACTTCCAGAAGCACTTCACACGCTTTTGAATCATATCATATCTTGGATGTGCTATGTCACCAGAAATATTTGTTGAATCAGATATTGGTTGAGGCACAACAAGGTTATGACCAAATAGTAAACTGTTTGCTGTGATTAAAATGGCAGTGTCTAATGGGTTAGATCCTCTAATTGGCCAAAGAGGTCGAGAGTTTACGAGGTATGTTGCTTCAGCAAGCATTGTTATCCAATCATGTGGGTACAATGAGACGTTGTACATGTCAACTATGGAATAAAGTGCTTTTCTTACAATCTTAACCATGCTTTCCACAACACCATTCTGATGCGAAGCTGTTGGGGTGTTCCAGTTCTATCTAAACTCACTCTCTTGTTTTTTCTGACCATCATTTCTTGGTTCCAATCAGTAATAAGGTTTTCAATGATCTCTTGACTGCCGATGAAGTTTGTGCCTTGATCGCTGTACATTTTGCTAGGGAATAGTCCTCTTATTGTTGCAAAACGTCGAATAGCTTGTAGAAACTCCTCAGCGCTTAAGCCTTTTCCGCCTTCCTGGTCATAACATAGTTTTAGATGAAGGGCACGAGTGGTTGCACAGACAAATAGTTCCACATTTCCTTTCATGACAACACGTCTTCGAAGACGTACCTTAACAGGCCCAAAGAAATCAACTGCTGTACACAAAACACCGGCTTCTCTGCTTCCAATCGAAAGTTAGGTATCTGACCTGATTGTTGTTGCAATAATGCTCTGTTTCTCTTCTGCAAAACAGGCAGCTGTTTTTCAATTTCTTTGCAATTGTGCACTTACAACTCATAGTCCGCTTTGATGAAGATGAGATTAAATACGTTCTCCTCCACCGTGAGCACAAGCATCATGTGCTTCCTTCACAATTTTCTCAACCAGCTTGTTGGCTGCTGTATCTTTGATGTTAGAGTTTGTCATGGCCAATATCAATGGTGCTGAAAAATTTGAATCTCGAAGTCTTCAGTATGTTGGATGCGACTGCCTAGTCTGAATAATTTTGATTCAGCGTCGACGAATGGATACAACTTCTTGAACCTTTCACTGGAAAAGTCCAACTCTTTCTGTATAGATCTGTAAACCAAGTTGAGGGCACTGTGTGTATCTACTGCAAGTCCGATCTCAATCATCTGTTTGAAAAGGTCTTTTAGAGTCTTTGGAGATTCTGAAATGGTTAATATCTCATCTGAACTGCTATATCATCTAGTAAAGAAGGTTCTCCAGCAACAAAATATGTAAGCGCTTTCTCACCGGGACGTTTAGGTTTCCTTTTATTTATCCGTTGCTTTTGAATCTCGCTTGGGTCCTGATCTTGTGCAATGGCAGTTTTGATTCTGTCTATCTGTTGGATCTAAGTTGGATATCTCTTGTTCCCTTAGAAAGGTTGGCCCAGCATACCAATCGTCTAAATTTGAGCTTTTTTCTTTTGTAAGTACGTCTGCAGCACTCAGGTCTGATGGTACGTAATGGAAACAGTTGATATCTTCCTGCTCACGGATTTCCGCTATACGCGTCTCAACAAATGGTTTCATTGCTTGTTTACTTGATATGATCCAATGGGGTGCTACCGTTGAATCAAGCCAAACATATTTCTTTGACGGCTTCGTTATCAGAGCTTCAACTACTGATGTAACTAGACGTGTCATGATTAATGCCCTAACTAGTTCTGTTCTGGGGATTGTCCATCCAGTAATGGGCGTGACTTAAGCTTTTGAGGCTACTAATTTAACACTTTTCTCGCCATTGTCAAGAGTCCATCGTAGATAAACGCAAGCACCATATCCTTTACGACCTCCGTCTCCAAAGGCGTCCAGTTTTGGACTGTATACAGCGCTGTAAATGGGCGCAGTTTCGTTCAATGGTTACAGATAAGTATGTATTTACAACTTCAAATCTCTCTGACCATTCTTCGACCGCTTCTGAATCCAATTGTTGATCCCATTCCAAAGGTAGACGCCACAGATCTTGGAATGGTATTCTTAAATTTACCATAATTGGGGCAAGTAAGCCCATAGGGTCCCAGACGCTTGAAATTAATTGCAGCATACTCCGCTTCGTGAACTGTTTTATTTCTGAGAGGAATTGTCTTTTCAAAGTTATAAGATCCGATTCTGTGTTCCATAGATGACCTAACACGTGAGTGTTTGCCTTGGTTGCTCCTGATCCAGCACTCTTTGAATTGTTTTCATTGGCAGTATACTCAATCTCTTTATCATTTGCATGCCAATGTTTAATAGAAAAGCTCCATTTCTCAAGAATCTTTGTTGTTTGATCAATAAAATTTTGGTGATGTTGCTGTCTGCCTCTGATCCAATAATGTCGTCCATGTAGCATTGCGATTTCAACATCGCTGCATCTTCTGGATATTGACACTTGTATCGTTATGCAAGGAATATAAGTGCTTCTTGGGATAAAACGGGGCTTGGTGGATCACCGGAAATAAGATTATCATGTCCCCATTGATAAACTTAAAATTATCATCTTCTGGTGTAACCCAAATAAAGCGATGAAATGCTCTGTCGTCATTATCCATTGCAATAATGTCGAACATTTTTCTTATGTCTCCTGCAAAAGCAACATGTTCTTCTCGGAATCTAATGAGAATTTTGAACAATGAGTTCAACCTATCCGGTACTTTTTCTAACGAGTCTCCGAACAATATTCCATCGTATGTTTTTGCAGCATTGCAGACAATTCTGTGTTTGGTTGATTCATTATCTTCCTTTGTGACCATGTGATGCTACAGGTAAATGATTTTTCATATGAAGTTGGTAGCATTTCTCTAACAAAGTCGGAATTAATCACCTCTTGCATCGTTGAGTTGTACATTTCGTATCTACCATTATTCTTAAGTCTTGAAACTTTGCCAATGACTGCTTTCTTCATATCTCCAATGTTGTTCGGAAGATTATCGGGAAAGCCAGCCTTCCAGGGCATCTTTACTTCCATCCTGCCTTCCTCGTTGAGCTTGGTATGTTCTTTTGCGCTTTTCGCAAAGCCGGTTTCTGCAATTTCAGCATCTGAACAGACATATCTTTTAGTGGGGTAAACACCGGCTTGATCAGAAACAAACAATTTTTTTAATTTCTACAGGATCTGCTAAGTTCATCACCTTTACATTATTGATTCTTACAAGGTGAATGTTTGATAGTTGATTGTTCTGGTGATGTCTTCCGCCAACAACTGTCCATCCAAGTGGATAGCGGACTCCACTTGCTGCTTCTTTGTCATGTCTGTTTGTAGGCGAGATTCTCTTCAACTCTTGCATGCACTCTTGATAATCTTGTCCAATTAGAATATCAATAGGTCCACATTTACTATCAAGGCTGCCACCCTTAAGATGAGGATTCCTTGCAAAGAAATCACCAGCGATTTCACGAGTGGACCCACAAGGTTTATTCACTGCAAATGCTGTTAAACTGCATTGAAATGGTCCATTTCTTTCGTTGACAGAATATGTATAAGAATTAGTCTTCTTGTGATGCGTTTTTCCTCCTACTACTTGATAGGCTAAAGTTGTAGGGCTCCCTTTTATGCCCAAGTTTTCAACAAATTCAGTTCTGATTAACGATGTGTCTGCTCCACTATCAATTAGGCAAACCATCAGGATTTTTATAACCTGTTTTGATATCAGCTTCGACTATCGGAATTTTGCTGTGAAATCCCTGGTTTCCAGCTGTGAAACCGGAAATTATCCCCCTGGAAGTTTCCACGACCCTGCTGTGAGGCGTCAACATGGCATTTTCATGCAAATTGCCAGGAAATTTAGCATTTTTGCAATTTTGGAGTATGATTTCCGGCGAAACCTGCCATTTTGGTGTGCTAGCGGAATTTTGAAATCGCACGCCCCCGCTCAAAAGTATCGAAGTTTCCGCCCCCGAGAATAGCTAATAAAGTCAATATAAGGTTTTGAAAGTCAAATTACAACTAACACTTAGAGCATTACCCTCTCTGAGCTACGATGCTGATTTTTTGGAGAGTTTGTTAAAAATATTTGGATCACCGCAATCCTTACTCATAAGAGTAACCAACTCTCTCTAACAAAGATTTTCGTTTAATAGCCAAAAGAACCTCTTGTCTCCGTCAGGGCCATCCCTAAAAAATTTCTTTGAAGGGGTGTCGAGCAATAAATTTTTACTGGGGTCTGAGGACAATATTCAGCTCGTCACAAGGAAATCCCATTTGGGCCCGAAATTCATCTCGTCATTCCTGATCAAACATCAAAAGTTGAAGATAATTGTCTCTATAAGATACAGTGTATATTCGTGATTTATGTAGACAAGAAATTGACAAGAATTAAAAGAGCTCTACAAGTAAGAAATTCTACTCTCAGAAAGAAGTTATAGAGAAGTAAAACTTAAGACGATCACGATACTTCTTTTTTCCATTTCTTCCCTCTTTTGCAGACAGGAACACTTAATTCTTACGCAAGGTTTATATTCTTGCACTACTCGAGACAAATAATTGATATAGAGTAATTTAACTCGATAATTAAACTGAAATATCGGTTGCTGATTTAAATTGCAATAGGCAGATTAGCCATCAAATACAATTATTGTCAAATGGTCACAAATTCACATGTTGATAACACATCTTCAAATAAACCACCGGTCTTCTTACAGCTATCCAATCAGGAGACATTTCAAGGAAGATTTGCCGATTGACCAAGTGGTCAGTGGGTGTCACACTCCCCACATACTAGGAATACCCCCATACTAGGAACGGCCCTGTCTGCATCTCAACAGAGCTACAAAAAAGACATCAATTGACAAATCGGATATATTAAACCAGCTCTCCAAACCATTCTTCAAAACACTTAACGCTGGTTTCTCCCAAGGAAATCTTGGCGTGGAATCCAAAGCTACTGTTCCATTAACTTTGTTTAATCACATGCATTAAAAGTTTTATCATAATAATCGGAAATGACAGAAAAAGAGGTATTAATATAAATCCGTTTCTAGTCATTAGTGCGGTGTTTTTGTCGGATATAACAAATAAATTCGTGTCTTTCAATAGATTTAATAAACGATATGTTTCACTGACATTTACAATATCTAATGAATCGCATTTTCTTGCCTATTTGTCGAACGTCTTACGGACAGCATAGCTAATTTGTGCATAGGCAGTATTAAATCCAAAACTTTCAGATGGAAAATCTTAGGCTTGTTGCCATGCCATTTCTCAAATGATGTGATATTTCATTCAGCTTAAGATTTATATATTCTATATTTTTGAATAAGTAGCTGCGCATTGGCTCTGCTCGTATCATGTTTGGCAGACCAGCACTTTCAATGTTTCATCTCTCTCACAGATTCCACCAATTTTATGTTCATCCTCCGCAACATCATTTTGCCGAGGATTACTTAAGACCAGGTGTGAAAAGCTTCAATTTTACAATATTTTTACTCTTTACTTAACCATAGACAACGTAAATAGTTAAAATCATCCAACCATAATTTAGAATCTCGTTTTTTTGTTATTGATACTCTACTCTTTCTTGTTTCGATCTAAAAGCCTAAAATTGCTGGTTTAGATGGAAATGAGAGCTATAAAACGCATCATCTTCCTTCTTTTTCCTATTTCAAATCGCACTCTGCTGCAAATTTTACAGTATCCAGTTGTGAGTCAAGAAAAACTCCAGCTGTGAAATACCTAGACCCCTGCTGTGAGGCTTCAATATCATAATTATGTTACATCATGTTTTAAACAATATACAGTTTCTGTCTGGTTGAAATAATTTGAGATGCAGAATAGCTATTTCTTAGCTATTCTGCTTTTCATAAGTTTCATATGGAAATTCGGGCGGGCAAACCATAAAGTAAAGTCCTTCTAACTCCTAGACAACCATTAATCATGTCTTGTCTGTTGTTCAACTTTCATTTCATTTTCTAGCAAATTATGGGAGAATGTCTTTCTAAAATTCAAAATGGTGTAGCTAGAAGTTCAACAAATTTGAAAAGAGCATCTAAAAAGTGGCATGTTACCATATAATTGTAATTTTTGGGCCCCCAGGATATAAAAGTTAAAACCAAGGCCTTGTAGTTTGAATTGAAAGCTTCTCCTGTCACAAGTACGGCTACAGTAAATAACACACCAAGATGAACATGGCAAAAATCGATGCCATAACATATTTATATAGCTGGCAGCCCACTGTCTTTATCTTCTTCAAATCGCTCTTACGGACGCCAATTGATCTGGAGATAAAGAGAAATGTCAATGAACAAGTTCCTTATACTATCCTGAAAATTGTATCAAGAATCACGTCAAACATTACATTCTAAACACTGACCCTCCTTCATTCTCCTAATCTATACCGACTTGCTCCAGACCAGGTCTCCGGATCATCTAAAAGCTACTGGGGAAGTCTTTGGTGTCATGTTGTTCTCCTGGTATCATCCATCATTCGACTAGCAGCTAAATTGAACATCAATCTGGTTGCTAATGAAAGTCTTGAGTAGCCTCCATGTTCGATGATTATTATGCCCTGAATAAATAAACCATTGCTTGTTGATATCGTATACCACCCATTCCTGATCGGTATCTGCTGACGACAATCAGAAGATGCGCTCGGGGATGCAGTGCTACAACTCTATTTATAGTCTATTCGAATTCACAGTGATGCTATATAACGTAGATTAAACATTCCCCAAAAACGATTTATGGATGACGTTTACCGCTATCTTCGTATTGTTCATATATGTATATACTATCTAGGTAAATTTATGATGGCTATCCTACCTCTAAACGCGGCATCTACCTGACTGTCATAACCTCTTCAAAAGTTTCAAAAGTCATAGCTTCCACAATATGGTTTGTTCACTAACCCTATAACAAATACAAAATTCGTCAATTGATGTTGGTATCATCCCGCTGCTTGATACTACTGCCAGCTGATTTCAGCGTATCCAGTTCAAGGATTCCTTTGTTCGCTAAGTTTCTATCGATGCTTCGTATACTCAATTATGCCTCCACCATTCCTGCATTATATCGCCCGATGAGTGGATAATTAGTTAATGTTGATCTAAATGGAAGAATCTATGTATTATACGTATATAATACCTTTTATATGCGCCTGGAGCTTCCTCAGCTTTGGAGTTATGGATCCACTCGGGGTAAGTTGTGCTCTCTTTCTTGATTTCGGTGCAATTTTGCAACTCTCGTGCCAGCTTTTCTCGCAAGCAATTTGCTAGTGCTTCCACAGTGATATTCTGGATGTTTATCTGGCCTTCAAACATACTCTATTTCATACCCGGATTTCATAGGAAAATGACGCCCATGTGATGTGTTTACTGACAACATGCCTCGGAAATTTTATCTTCTCGACAAAAGCAATTGTTTTAATCCCAGGAACTGACATCGCGACCGATCAAACACCTTACCTTCATTTCATATTTTACTTCTTACTCAGTCGCCGAAGATTCATCATCCTTTTCGAATTTCGGAATATTTCGAGCACAGCACAAGTGTCACCAAAATACTCCCTAACATATTCATTCAAGTCCTCTCTTCATCTTGTTCCAGTGTCTTTTCCTTGTATTTCGGTATTATTACTTTACGATATATCTACGGCAATCTACCTACCGCTAAATATTCGATGTATGAATAAGCTAAAAATTATGCAAAACAATCAAGTCTTCAAAAATAGCGACCGACGATTATGTAAGTAATTTTAGAGCTTCAAAAAGTTGAACCTAAATAGAGATCATATCGTGCTAGTCTGCAATTTTAAATCTTTATTTTGAAGCCCCCATGACCACATATATCCATTTGTACGTTTAATGTGAGCGTGAAAGTAATCAACCCAATTGAAATTCCAAAACTTGTTTTTGAAGCCAATACAAGCAATTAACCTCAAATAATCCTTAAACTTTCAATTCGCCACAAACGTTCCGATTTTTAAAAGGGTCTGCATTTTCGACCGGTCTGATAAATTTCTTTTTGGGGGTTGGTGGTATCCCCAGTTGAATCCATCGCCCAAAGTTTTGCCATTCGTTTTGAAATTGTACGATGTACATTGATCTAAAGCCATCATCAAATAGACCAGAATTAAAAGAACTCTTTCTTAGAAATCGGACATCACAATATTCCTTTGCCATTTCTTTTCTCTTTTGTTGATTGGAGAAATTTTAAGGAAGATTTGCCAACTGACCAAATCATCAGGGGCTGTCACGCTTGCATATACACACTATAATAGGAACAGCCCTGAGGGTTATACTCTCTGAGTAACGGAAGTTGACTTGATTTATTTACCTATGTGCTATACTGGCCTATACAGCACTTGCATTCTTAGAAAACATGTCGAATAATTAAATAAGATTCTTTAATTTAGAATCTTAGCAAACTGTAGCATGTTTTCTGAAGCTTCAAAGAGAGATTCAGAAAATGATTCATCTATATACATCACATAAACCGCTGTTAAATAACAAAATGGCATCCCCCTCACGTTGCCAAAATGAGTACAGAATGTAAATTACGTCTCTTTAAATTACACGTGATCTTCATCAAGTTATGTGACGTCACAATCGATCTTCAATTGCAATTTATTAATTGCGAGTCTCTCGTTTAAATTAGAAGTAGCTGATTTTATTACTAAAATGGCTAATATACTTGCATGTATTTGTCCGCTATCGTTTTCATGTGAATCAGGCATAAACGATATGGAAATTGTCAATGAGAAAGAATCTCAACAGAATAATGTACCCTGGAATATCGTAAGTAGTGACAATGATCGGAACCAAAATAATATTGTATGCGTCAATGAATGTTCTGATGTTGAAAACGTGGAAGTTATACTTGATAATAAACAGAACCTCTGTGGTAATTTATGTGTAAATTATAATGAAACGTTAACTGTTCCTGATGAAGTGGAGATAACAACAGTTGCAACAACAATTAAGAAAATACCTCATTTGAGATATATATTGAACAAAACAAAGAATGCTTACGTCATGAAGGATAACGTATATCTACGCTGAATGAAAACGAATCAGATGATGATAATTATGAAGAAAATCATAATATTGAGAGTAAATACTTCGATGCATTCAAAATCGGTACTTCTCAAAAAAAGATAAAATTCAATTATAACATTGAAATTAGGGACATATTTGGAGATTCAGTTTTTGTTAATCCAATCAAAAACATTAATGAATATAAACAAAGGAACCACATAAAGGAATCCGAAGAAATGAAAAAGTTCTGGGTGAAAGTTGACGAACAATCTCTACAGAGCAAATATCAATCTAAATTAAAGGAAAGAGTTAGAGAAGTGTTTCCGCAACCCCTTGAGTACGAAATATTAAGCACGGAGGCCAGGCAATATTTGCGTGATAGAGAGAGGGCCAAGTATCAGAAACATGTTTTTACGATGAAAAATAATTTTGCTTTGAATAAACAAAGATGTCAACATGATAAAAGAAGCGTTGAAGTTTTAAGCAAAGTCGAGATTGTTTTGAAATCAATTAACTGGCAGCTTGGACATGGTCATCATAATCAATCTTTTACTCATTTGTTTGAAGATCAAAAACAAAATGAAAAACTATCAACAATGAGTAAAAGTGGCACCATATTGAATACAACACGCGATGCAACATCCAACTCCAAAGGTTAGCTATCTTTAAATTAAAATAGCATATTTCTGAGGATAAAATATATGATTAGTCTGCTATCTGTACCAAGTGACCACCTATTGAAGACGACCAGTTACCCATCATCTGATATTACAAAACCTATTTCATTTATAATTACTGAGCAGATATTTTACAGTATAGAGAAACGATGGACGGGCATCCCTTTTTCTCAATTCAATCAAGAATTTACTGCAGAAAAAAAATCGGTTGAATTTTCAATTCCCAACGTTTTCATTTGAGCGTTTTGGAAGAAATCATTCAGAAAGTAGATCATCCAAAACTGCTAAGAATTCTAAGTTTCTAATTTGGATAATTATTTCGAAGTCATCATAATCCAAGCATCTGCTGCAGCATCTGAGGCCGCGTTAGTGACACGGAATTCAAAAAACGAGAAACGTTTCATCAATTGCGTGTTACATACCATTTCCAATCAATAGGAACAGAGACAAGTCTTTTAGCTATTAAGCGAAAAGCTATGTTATAGAGAGTTGGGTACTCTTCTGAGTAAGGAATGCGGTGATCCAAATATTTCGAACAAACTGCTCCAAAAAATCAATATGGCAGTTGAGAGGGGTAATGCTCTAAATATTATGGGTACTTTAAATTTTAGAAAACCTTCTATTGATTGGTATGGCTATATAGTTATTAGTTAGTAATATCAAGGTACTTATGTTGTCTTTGCTGTTTCAATAGTGCTCGATGCCATAAATGCAGAGCTGTTTAATAATAAATAAACGAAAAAATCAGACATTCATATTTGCCTATATATAGGAGCAAATATGGATGTCTGATTTTTTTTTTTCATTATTAGTAGTTATTAGTTAGTTATTTGTAATTTTGTTGAAGTAGCGTTCGTATAATTAATTTGTTTGAAGAATAACAATTGTATTTATGATATAAAATACCCTATCTTTATGTTATGAGGACTTATTTTTATTCTTTAAAATAGAGGATTCTTCAATGCAACGTCCGTTGGAAACGAAAGAAAACCTACATGAAAAGACTGCCAAATCAAGAGCCAAAAGAACAGAAAAAGCGTCAAAGAAAAAAATTAAGCAAGAGAGGAAAAAAGAAAAGATATTAAAGCAATTGAACAAAAAGATCAAACAACAATCTAAAAAGGAAGAAAAAAGGAGGGCAAATAATAAAGTTTAATAATTTAATAATGGGCATGGCTGCAAACAATTGGTTTTATATAAATTTTGAAAGTCCTTAATTGTGAACTTTTCTATCAGATAACAATAAAGATGTAATGTAACTTATAAATAAGGATAATAATAATAATAATAATAATAATAATAATAATAATAATAATAATAATAATAATAATAATAATAATAATAATAATAATAATAATAATAATAATAATAATAATAATAATAATAATAATAATAATAATAATAATAATAATAATAATAATAATAATAATAATAATAATAATAATAATAATAATAATAATAATAATAATAATAATAATAATAATAATAATAATAATAATAATAATAATAATAATAATAATAATAATAATAATAATAATAATAATAATAATAATAATAATAATAATAATAATAATAATAATAATAATAATAATAATAATAATAATAATAATAATAATAATAATAATAATAATAATAATAATAATAATAATAATAATAATAATAATAATAATAATAATAATAATAATAATAATAATAATAATAATAATAATAATAATAATAATAATAATAATAATAATAATAATAATAATAATAATAATAATAATAATAATAACAATAATAATACCATACATAGATCTTGCTTTAATCGACGTAGCTCAAGCGTATCAAAGTCTAAAGCTTCTAGTCTGTCCTTGTAGGAATCGAATTTGATTCCAGATACCCAACACAGATAACGTGTGAATTTTTGTTGAATTCTTTCAATCCTATATTTATCTTTTACAAGTTGGGGACTCCATACAGGTGTCGATGACTCCAATACTGGCCTAATATATACTTTATACGCTCT
Organism: Haliclystus octoradiatus; assembly: GCA_916610825.1. NCBI lineage: Eukaryota > Metazoa > Cnidaria > Staurozoa > Stauromedusae > Haliclystidae > Haliclystus > Haliclystus octoradiatus. Next base: position 29,496,091 of record OU744446.1, read on the forward strand.
TATACGCTACAAGGTAGCTCATCGATTATAGTTAGTTGAGAATAATAACAATCACAAACGGAGGAGAAGGAGAAAAACAATAGAAAAAAACTTAAAATCGTTGAAAGTGCACTATGTAAACATCAGAGGATTAAAATCAAAACATGACAATCTATCTGAAATAATACAAAGCATTGATGCAGATATAATCGGTATAGTAGAAACACATGCTAGCAATCCGGACAAGGTAGAAATAGAAGGATATCGCATATACAGAAATGATAGAAATGATGAAGGAGGAGGAGTGTTGATAGCTGTGAAGAAAAATATGAAAATGTCACAATGGAGGTAAACAAAACAGAGAGCAGCATGGAAAGCCTGTGGATTACAGTTGGTACCAAGACTAAATATCAAGTAGGAGTTGCATTATTTCCTTAAAGGTGATCAAGAAAAAAAGAAAACCCTCAAATCTCAGTACGAAGTGCTAAAAAAAGAAATCAACAAAGGTCAAGATTACGGGCAAAGAATTATTTTAATGGGAGATTTTAGTTGTAGAGTTGGTGAAATAATAACTGGAAACCACAGAGAGATAACCAAGGGTGGACGACTGATAAAGAAGTTGATGGTAGATTGTGAACTTGCGATGGTAAACAGCTGGAGTGAATGCAAAGGAGTTTGGACAAGAGTAGAAGGAGCAAATCGTTCAATATTGGACTACGTTTTTGTAGAAGAAGAGTATGCAAGAAATCTAAAATGATTATTGATAGATGAGGAAAAGTTATTTACCCCATATAGAGTGACTAGAGTCCTCAAAATAGACAACGAAGTAATGCTAAGATATCAGAGTCGTGATAATGGAATGTGACGGAGCAGTATCACATGGTAAAGAAAGAGAACAGAACGGACTCCTCACCAAGAGGTTATTTAACAGCTTATTGCAAAGAAACAAATTGTCCACAGTATTTGATAGCCAGGAAGAACTACAAGTACAATATTCAAAATGGACAAAAAAAGTAATGTTGATCAAAGAAAAATGTAACACAAAATTAAAAATAAAGCAATGTACAACAATCTACAACCTTAACAGAAATGCACGGATTACGATACAAACACCACATGGACCCACTTCTGAGATAGAGATTAAAAACATCGTTAAACAATGCACTGTGTATGGCCCTCAGCTATGTTGTGTCAGCACTGATCTGATAAATAGAGAGTTTCAGATTGCATGAACGACGACGTTAGAAGGGTGCGCAGTGCTTCTGCACATCTCTTTGGGGAATCACCTCTGTGCAAGAACCGTTCACGTGAACGGTTCATGAGCAATCTATCGTCGTCGTGAACGATAGCGAAGCTCAACTTTGAAATACGACAAATGTAGCATAGAAAGTGTATTCTATACAATCTTAGTATTACTATATCAATCAGAAATGCAGTTAATTCTTTTCCATCAGAAGTTATTGATAAATACATTCGAAAAATATATACTTGGAATGAAATTTATGGTCTTTTGCGTGGTCAAATACCTTTGGCTACATATTAAACATGTTGAAAACAACACCATAAGGTTTAAAGTAAGCTAAGGTTTGATTATTTTGACATCGAATTATAGATTTTGTTCTTGTTGAAGCTTGAAGTTTAAAATACAGATTTAAATTATATTTCTACCGCTGTTTGTTGTATGTCATTTGAGTAAGATTTGGCCGAAATGATTTTGTTTCTTTAGTCTTTATTTACAATATGAGTTGATTATTTCATTTAAACATGATTTAAAAGAAATCTTCTTCCAATTATGTTGCATTAACGATTGTTTTAGACCTTTGCAATATGTAGTGTTGTTTTATCTTCAAAATCCATAACATACAAAATGCGTATTCGCCAGATTGACATTATCAAAATGATTGTTTTCATGTTTTGCAAAGAAAGGAACTACCGTCGTTGGCCAAAATAATCTGAAATGTAAACTGCGTGAGTACGACGATCAGAACAGGAAGTTGTAAATGACGTGATCCTACCGTCGTCGTTCAACGAGATCTGAAACTCCCTATAAACCAGCAACTACAATAGTAACACCAAATTTATCATTAAAATCATTGATTTATGTTGATGACATTGCAGCTGCAGGGAACAAATATACCATAGAAACAGTTGGAGAAAACCTGGGGATAATGGAAAAGAAAAAAAAGTTTACTTTTAGTATCGATAAAACAAAGCAATATGATAATCAAATCAGGAAGAACAAAGCAGAAGAAGTAGTAATTAAGTTGAAAAAAGGGAACATCAGTGAAACAAAAGAATATAAATACCTTGGAAATTGGATGACAAGTAAAGGAACTGCAGAAAGACAAATTGGACAAATGGAAAAGAATATTCATGGAATTATTAAAGAACTGAAAAGAATAGGCAAAGAGGAACATCTGGGTAAATACAGCACTAGTGCACAGCTACTCATGTACGAAAAAACTGTAGTGCCAACCATTATTTATAATTTAGAGGTATGGACTATCCTAAGAAAGGTAGACAAGGAAAAAATTGAAAAAATACAATCAGTGGCATTGAAAAGAATTTTGCAGTTACCAAATAGCACACCTTACTGGGGCATCTTAAAAGAAACAGGTATTTGGCCGATAAATATGCACATAACCTATCAACGTATCATATTATTACATAGCATAATGACATCGGATAGCGAAAGATTGGGAAAAAAGATAATATTATAGAACAGATGAAAGAAAATAGAGAAGACAGTTGGTACGGGGAAACGAAGAGAATGGCGAAAGAACTGAGTATAGACGAAATGGAAACATCCAGGGTGACGAAGAATGAATGGAAAGAGATAGTAAAGGAAAATATTCAAGAAGCAGTACAAAGAACAAGTATAGATAAGGAGAAAGTAATGAAAAAGTTAAGACACCAAAAGCAGCAGAAGTATCAAAGGCAAAAGTATTTAAATTCAGTAGGAATAAATGAGGCCAGTGAGCTAATAAGATTGAGACTAGAAATGTATGACGTTGGAAGCACTGTTGGGAAAGAGAGACTATGTTGTTGTGGTATAGAACTAGAGACTATAGAACATTTAATAGAATGCCCTGACGTGAAAAGCTTAAGTAAAACTGGCCGGGAAGTAGACGCTGATCACCCGGCAATTGATGACATTGATAAAACGAAAACACACTGTCTCCGCAAAGCAAACACGTTTGTAAAAATGTACATAGAAATGAGGAACAAAAACAATTACTGAAAAAGAACATTTTGAAAAAAGATTTGATAAAAGAATTATAAAAAAAATAAAAAATGTAAAGATACATACAATAATAACAGATTAAGTAGTAAATAAAATTTAACAATATATACAACGGAAAAACAAATATGTAATTTAGCCTTGCACTCATTATATTATGATGTGCTTGCCATAGCATGGCAAAGAGGGCACGTGGTAATAATAATAATAAAAAAACTGATAACGGCACACTATATTCAACAATCACACCACAGCCGCATAAAACAACATATGTCCTGATTACAAAACGAGAGTATGTAAATTTGGCCTGGAAGGCAAAAAGTGCAAATTCAACCATCCCAAACACTGTCGTCATTTTGCTATCAATGGAAAGTTTAAGGGCGGCTGCAACCTAGGCAATAAATGTCCTCTTTATCATTTTACCATATACAAAGCATGCTACCAGACGCAGGAATGCTATGATAACAATTGCAAATCAGGGAATCATTTAAAAGGAACTAAACGCACAAAACAATTGGACTTATTGCAGTTTTCGAATGACGAAGGGCAGGGAACAAAACAAAGTCGCTACTGCCAACCATCTGTAAAGTCTATTCATACTGTCAGTGCTGATGTTACCGCTTAGAACGTTAATGTTTTTTTAGATTCAGGGCCAGTGATGGCCCATATCAATCAAGAAATCAGCAAGTCGATGCAGTCTTTCCTCCCAATGATTCAGAAGTTGATAACTCAAAATTTGAATTCAATGCAAATGAATCAAACCAGAATAAATCATCAACATTATATTCCACTAACCAAATATCATCAGCAACCAGCAGTTTACAATCAAAGACCTGCCCAATATCAATTCCACCTAACTATGGTAATGTAAATCTTTCTCTTAAATGTAAGTACTTCAATGCTAGGTCATTGATGAACAAATTATCTTATTTCCATGATATGTTGGAATCACTAGAGTATGACGTTATTGCTATATCAGAAACATGGTTATCTAATTCTACTCCAGATGCACTAATTTCACCGACTTCGTATTATCAAATTGTTAGATTTGATAGATGTATATCTTCCAGAGGAGGGGGTGTGGCATTGCTCATTAAAAGCTCTCTATGTTTTGCTGTTGTTGACAAGCCACATAATTATTCTGATATAGAAGCAGTTACTGTTGATATCAAAGTTTCTAAATCCTTTGATCGTTTTGTTTGCATTTATAATTCTCCATCTGAATCGTCGTGTTTATTAAAGACACAACAATTGGGGAATTTTTTAAGCCACTGCTGTACATCTTGTGATTACCCATGTTTTATTACCGGTGATTTTAATTATCCCCACATGAACTGGTCGATACCAACCAGTTGTGATGATAAATGTCATGATGAGTTCTTACATTATGTAAATTCTAACAATTTAAAACAATGTGTTATGCAGCCCACTAGGCAACAGAGAACATTAGATTTAATCTTAGCTACAGACCCGATGAAAATTTCAAGTTTAGAAGTAACAAGTCCATTTACATCTGTAGAACCATATGAAGAAATAACAGCTAATTGACTAATAAACGTAACTAATATAATTCGTAATAAAATACACACTAGTAAAATACAAAAACTTAATGAACTATATGAACCTTATATATTTACTCCTTTCGCCGACGCTTCCGTGTTCGAACTGAACTTTCTCATTTTCGCTACCACACCTTAATTCACACTGTTATAAATGAAGGTGCTATAAATTGCAGCCTCGTATGAATTACATTACACTACAACATCTTCTTGCGACCATGATTCCATAAGTTTTACTATTCATACTCCTGCAGTTCTATCAAATAAAGGATATCATCATCAAAAATTTAAACCAAATTTTCGTAAAGCTAATTATCAATCAATCTGTGAGCACTTAGCAACAATTAACTGGAGATCTATGCTAAGAAATTGCTGTGATGACGTTGAAATTTTTGGAACAATATATGTTCCGTACTTGATTACTGTATTCAAAACTTTGTACCGTCCTCCCCTATTGGTCGTAAGAAAACAAACCATTCGAAGAAATTGAGACGCCTGGCAGCTATTAAACGAAGGGCATATCAAAGAATGAAAAATGGTATCTCGTCAAGTGAATCTTACAAAGTAACTGCCTCCGACTATGAAAAAGCAGTAAAAGAAAGTAAAATACAATCTGAGAAAGACCTACTTGATGATCCTTCATTGCAAAAGTTTTATTCATATGTCAACTCAAACCTCAAATCAAAACCATCTATTCCATCTTTGTTATCATCTAATGGATCTCATGTAACTGAGGATAATGACAAAGCAAATTTAATGAACGACTATTTTGCAAGTGTATTTACAAATGATGATGGTATTAATCCTCCTTTTGCAAGACGTGTTCGTGAAAACGAATCAATAAGCTTTGTTGAATTTTCGTATCTCAAAGTTGCCAAAGTATTAAAAAAACTTACTTCAAAGACATCACGGTCACGGTGACCGATGGATATTCTGCTTTGTTTCTAAAATCAATTGCTGATGAAATTTCTCACCCTTTTAGTTTACTTTTCGAGTTGTCGCTTTTTGACAGGAGAATTATCACAAATTTGGAAATCTGCTATTGTTTCACCTATAGATAAAAGAGGACCATCAAGTATGAAAGAAAACTATAGACCCATCTCATTAACATGTATTGTGTAGTGGTTTATATATATTGTAACTTCCGTTTGTATCAGTCTTTCTCTACATGTAAATAATCACTGTGATATGTAATCGCTCTCTTTCTATGTCAACATTTGTACCACAAGAAATACTTCAACATCTGCGAAAATATAATTTGATATCTAAAGAACAATTTGGCTTTCTAGCACATAGATCTACATGTACTCAACTTTTATCATTCATGAGTAAGTGGCTGAAGTCTATAAATAACAAATTACGCATTGACAATATATACATCGACTTTCAGACAGCCTTTGATACCGTATCTCATCAAAAGCTTCTTCTCAAATTGAGGCATATGGGATTGAAAATGAGCTCCTTCACTGGATTTCCAAATTTCTAATAGGACGATCTCAATGTGTATTTGTCAGTTCGGCCATGTCAAGTTCCATACCTGTGCCAAGTGGAGTTCCGCAGGGCTCTGTACTTGGCCCTTTACTATTTATTATTTATATTAATGACAACGTCTCTTGCGTTGAGCCAGGCTGTGACGTTAAACTTTTTGCAGATGATGCAGATTTCTCTTATTCCAGAAATGATGATAATGCTACCCCTTTATCAACAACTTTAACAAGTTTGGTGACTTGATGTGATACTTGGCAAATGAAAATATCTTTTCCTAGAAGTCATGTTTTTTCTTTTGGCAACATGAACATTTCTAAGCAAGAATATTTTATGGCAGATCATAAACTACATCATTTATCTAAAGTCCGTGATCTTGGTATCTATCTAACAAGTAATTTAAAATTTTCAGATCATTGTGCCCATTTGGCATCAAAAGCTTCATCGATGAGCTACCTTGTGAGGCGCATATTTATCTCCAGAGACCCAACTATGCTGTTAAGAGCGTATAAAGTATATATTAGGCCAGTATTGGAGTCATCGACACCTGTATGGAGTCCCCAACTTGTAAAAGATAAATATAGGATTGAAAGAATTCAACAAAAATTCACACGTTATCTGTGTTGGGTATCTGGAATCAAATTCGATTCCTACAAGGACAGACTAGAAGCTTTAGACTTTGAGACGCTTGAGCTACGTCGATTAAAGCAAGATCTATGTATGGTATATAAAATCATTAAAGGACTAGTCGATCTAAACTTTGATGATATTTTTAGTCTAAAAAAGACAAACTATGACCTTCGCGGACATTCTCTGCAATTAAAATGTGAAGAAGTCCCTAAAACCAGCCTCGTCCAGCATGCATTCGCCATACGAACGATTTCATGGTGGAACGATCTTCCTAATAATGTATAGTCATTTGTGGAAATATCTCAACTTTTAAATCAAAACTGAATAGATTAGACCTGAGTAAATATTGTACTTTTTACTTACACCTTTTCTTCAGTTTTATTTAAATTAATATATTAATTTAGCACTACTTCTCAAAAAATCATTAATAATAAATAAATAAATATTAATACAATAAAAAAATGAAAAAATATAATAAAAATTATCATATTATTCGTTATACAAATGATTAAAAATAGATTTAAACATTTGTATTTTCAAAGGAAATTTTTTTTCGGGACGGCCCTGACGGAGACAAGAGGTTCTTTTGGCTATGAAGCGAAAAGCTTTGTTAGAGGGAGTTGGTTACTCTAATGAGTAAGGATTGCGGTGATCCAAATATTTTGAACAAACTCTCCAAAAAGTCAGCATGGTAGCTCAGAGGAGTAATGCTCTAAGTGTTAGTGGTAGTTTTGACTTTTCAAAACCTTATATTGACTTTATAAGTTATACCTGGGGGCGGGAACTGCGGTACTTTTGAACGGGGGATTGCGATTTCAAAATCCCGCTAGCACAACAAAATGGCAGGTTTTGCCGGAAATCAAACTCCAAAATTGTAAAAATGCATTACTTCCTGACAATTTGCATGAAAATGCCATTTTGGCGCCTCACAGCAGGATCGTGGTAACTTACAGGGGGATAATTTCCGGTTTCACAGCCGGAAACCAGGGATTTCCGCAAAATTCGAAAATTGAAATTGTGTACCTCAAAATTGCCTGCATATGCCAAAATGGTGCCTCTTGTATAGTGCTTACATGGAAGTACATCAAATGCTATCGATGAATGGTAGAGTATCTTCAAATATATTAACCATAAGCACAAATCCAAATGTATACTAAATATCAAGGTATTATTATTATTATTATTATTATTATTATTATTATTATTATTATTATTATTATTATTATTATTATTATTATTATTATTATTATTATTATTATTATTATTATTATTATTATTATTATTATTATTATTATTATTATTATTATTATTATTATTATTATTATTATTATTATTATTATTATTATTATTATTATTATTATTATTATTATTATTATTATTATTATTATTATTATTATTATTATTATTATTATTATTATTATTATTATTATTATTATTATTATTATTATTATTATTATTATTATTATTATTATTATTATTATTATTATTATTATTATTATTATTATTATTATTATTATTATTATTATAACTTAGTAATTGTAAAGATAAAACCATTGTAAGTATAACAATAGCTTTTCTCTTTTTTCAAATTTTTTCTCACTATTGTCAAATAAGAGTAACTGGTATATATTTTTCATTAATAGTATCTGTCTGATGATCGCATAAAGCGAGAAACTTTAAGTTACAGAAAATGAATGCGTAGTCTTTGACTCCATTATTATTATTATTATTATTATTATTATTATTATTATTGTTATTATTATTATTATTATTTATACGTTACATTACATCTTTATTGTTATCTGATAGAAAAGTTCACAATTAATGACTTTCAAAAATTATATAAAACCAATTGTTTGCAGCCATGCCCATTATTAAATTATTAAACTTTATTATTTGCCCTCCTTTTTTCTTCCTTTTTAGATTGTTGTTTGATCTTTTTGTTCAATTGCTTTAATATCTTTTCTTTTTTCCTCTCTTGCTTAATTTTTTTCTTTGACGCTTTTTCTGTTCTTTTGGCTCTTGATTTGGCAGTCTTATCATGTAGGTTTTCTTTCTTTTCCAACGGACGTTGCATTGAAGAATCCTCTATATTAAGGAATGAAAATAAATCCTCATAACATGGAGATAGTGTTTTTTATATCATAAAGGCAAATATTATTCTTTAAATAAACTACTTACGCAAACATTACTTAAACAAAATTACAAATAACTAACTACTGTAATAATAAAAGAAGAAAAAATCGGACATCCATATTTGCTCCTATATATAGGCAAATATGAATGTCTGATTTTTTCGTTTATTTATTATTAAACAGCTCTGCATTTATGGCATCGAGCACTATTGAAACAGCAAAGACAACATAAGTACCTTGATATTACTAACTAATAACTATATAGCTATACCAATCAATAGAAGGTTTTGTAAAATTTAAAGGTACCCATAATATTTAGAGCATTACCCCTCTCAACTGCCATATCGATTTTGTGGAGCAGTTTGTTCAAAATATTTGGATCACCGCAATCCTTACTCAGAAAAGTACCCAACTCTCTATAACATAGCTTTTCGCTTAATAACTAAAAGAACCACTTGTCTCCGTTCCTATTGATTGGAAATGGTATGTAACACGCAATTGATGAAATTTTTCTCGTTTTTTGAATTCCGTGTCACTGATGCGGCATCAGATGCTGCAGCAGATGCTTGGATTGTGATGACTTCGAAATAATTATTGAAATTAGAAACTTATAATTCTTAGTAGTTTTGGATTATCTACTTTCTGAATAATTTCTTCCAAAACGCTTGAATGAAAACGTTGGGAAATGACAATTCATCCGATTGCTTTTCGGCACTAAATTTCTCGTTTTAATTGAGAAAAGGGATGCCCGTCCATCGCTTCTCTATACTGTAAAATTCCTGCACAGTAATTATAAATGAAATAGGTTTTGTAATATCAGATCATGATCAGATGATGGGTAACTGGTCGTCTTCAATAGGTGGTCACTTGGTGCAGATAGCAGACTAATCATATATTTTATCCTCAGAAATATGCTATTTTAATTTAAAGATAGCTAACCTTTGGAGTTGGATGGTGCATCGCGTGTTGTATTCAATATGGTACCAATTTTACTCATTGTTGATAGTTTTTCACTTTGGTTTTGATCTTCAAACAAATGAGTAAAGGATTGATTATGATGACCATGTCCAAGCTGCCAGTTAATTGATTTCAAAACAATCTCGACTGTGCTTAAAACTTCGACGTTTCTTTTATCATGTTGACATCTTTGTTTATTCAAAGCAAAATTATTTTTCATCGTAAAAACACGTTTCTGATACTTGGCCCTCTCTCTATCACGCAAATATTGCCTGGCCTCCATGCTTAATATTTCGTACTCAAGGGGTTGCGGAAACACTTCTCTAACTCTTTCCTTTAATTTAGATTGATATTTCCTCTGCAGAGATTGTTCGTCAACTTTCACCCAGAACTTTTTCATTTCTTCGGATTCCTTTATGTGGTTCCTTTGTTTATATTCATTAATGTTTTTGATTGGATTACCAAAAACTGAATCTCCAAATATGTCCCTAATTTCAATGTTATAATTTAATTTTATCCTTTTTTGAGAAGTACCGATTTTGAATGCATCGAAGTATTTACTCTCAATATTATGATTTTCTTCAAAATTATCATCATCTGATTCGTTTTCATTCAGCGTAGATACGTTATCCTTAATGACGTAAGCATTCTTTGTTTTGTTCAATATATATCTCAAATGAGGTATTTTCTTAATTGTTGTTGCAACTGTTGTCATCGTCATCTCCACTTCATCAGGAGCAGTTAACGTTTCATTATAATTTACACATAAATTACCACAGAGGTTCTGTTTATTATCAAGTATAACTTCCACGTTTTCAACATCAGAACATTCATTGACGCATACAATATTATTTTGGTTCCGATCATTGTCACTACTTACGATATCGCAGGGTACATTATTCTGTTGAGATTCTTTCTCATCGACAATTTCCATATCGTTTATGTCTGATACACATGAAAACGATAGCGGACAAATACATGCAAGTATATTAGCCATTTTAGTAATAAAATCAGCTACTTCTAATTTAAACGAGAGACTCGCAATTAATAAATTGCAATTGAAGATCGATTGTGACGTCACATAACTTGATGAAGATCACGTGTAATTCCATCATCATCATCATCATCATGATCACGTGTTATTAAAAAATGACTGTTTTCCGCCATCGTGTTAATCGTCATTAGACGCCATTTCCCTCCATTTATTTCTATGTTGAGCTAGTTCGATAATATTTCGGAAATTATAATATCGGATGTTATATTCTGATGTTTAAATCCACTTTTTCTTTTACGAGGGCGAAGGGCTTCTGCGAAAGATGGTCTAGCTGGTGTATTTTCATGCAGTCGACAAATATGGCCTACATCTTTAGTCTTCGCATTCTGATGATTGTTGACCATTTCGTTTACTTTGTTAATATATATAATTCATCGTTACAAATCTTTTTGGGCCAATAAAACGTAACGGAGTTGTCTTCTATGGAAAGAATCAATTTTTTCTTTGAGGTAGGTGTTAATGTCCAAAGAGAGCAATTGTATAGGAATGTAGATGTTTGATAACAATCAAAGTGTCGAAGTTTTAGCTGCAATGATACTAATTTTGAATTGTAAATCTTTTAGCGGGTTTTCATGTTGTTTTTAAGTAAAAGCTTTCTATTATCAATATCTTTGTCTTTATCTAGATAACTTCCTAATACCATCTCTACAATTCATTAGCGGGACTTCAGGCGAGATGCCTGACGAGCCACGACATCAGGAAGGTCTCTGATGAGTTCCTTGGCAGGAACGAAACACGTGTCAGACCAGCCTCATCAACTTCCTAATACTTTGCATTTTTCCGATCATTGATTGTTGGGTTTATCGAATAGTCATGTTCTAATAAGGTATTGCATGGTTCTTTACAGGGTATAGAATATGTTCCTGTTTTCGAATTATTGGTAGTTAATTTGTATTTTGATAGAACTGGTTGTATAGTTTTTTCAAGTTCATTTATAATATTTTTGTCTGTTGATAGTCATGTTGTGTCATCTGCATACTTGGGTGAAATTGATAATCTGTTGTTTGTAATGTATTTCCAGTTTGTTTGGGCATGATTTACTAATATAAATCCGTTTCTAGTTATTAGTGCGGTGATCTTGCCAGATATCACAAATAAATTCGTGCCTTCAATAGATTTAATAAACGATATATTTCACTGCCATTACAATATCTAATGAATCGCATTTTCTTGCTTATTTGTCGAACTTCTTACGGACAGCATATCCAATTTGTGCATAGGCAGTATTAAATCAAAAACTTTCAGATGGAACATCTTAGGCTTGTTTCCATGCCATTTCATGTATTCAATATTTGTGTGGCCATGAATAAATGTTCCAGAATTAAAAGAACTCTCCCTTAGAAAGCGAACATCACAGTATTCCTTTTGCCATTTCTTCTCTTTTGTTGACTGGAGACAAGTCAAATAAGATTTGCCAACTGATCAAATCATCAGGGGCTGTCACGCCCGCATATACCCCCTATATTAGGAACAGCCCTGATGGTTATAGTCTCTGAGCCCCGGTAGTTGACTTGATTGATTTACCTATGTGCTATACTGGCCTATACAGCACTTGCATTCTTAGAAAACATGTCGATTAATTAAATAAGATTCTTTAATTTAGAATCTTAGCAAACTGTTGCATGTTTTCTGTAGCTTCAAAGAGAGATTCAGAAAATGATTCATCTATATACATCACATAAACCGCTGTTAAATATCAAAATGGCATCCCCCTCACGTTGCCAAAATCAGTACAGAATGTAAATTACGTCTCTTCAATGACACGTGATCTTCATCAAGTTATGTGACGTCACAATCGATCTTCAATTGCAATTTATTAATTGCGAGTCTCTCGTTTAAATTAGAAGTAGCTGATTTTATTACTAAAATGGCTAATATACTTGCATGTATTTGTCCGCTATCGTTTTCATGTGAATCAGGCATAAACGATATGGAAATTGTCAATGAGAAAGAATCTCAACAGAATAATGTACCCTGCGATATCGTAAGTAGTGACAATGATCGGAACCAAAATAATATTGTATGCGTCAATGAATGTTCTGATGTTGAAAACGTGGAAGTTATACTTGATAATATACAGAACCTCTGTGGTAATTTATGTGTAAATTATAATGAAACGTTAACTGCTCCTGATGAAGTGGAGATAACAACAGTTGCAACAACAATTAAGAAAATACCTCATTTGAGATATATATTGAACAAAACAAAGAATGCTTACGTCATTAAGGATAACGTATCTACGCTGAATGAAAACGAATCAGATGATGATAATTTTGAAGAAAATCATAATATTGAGAGTAAATACTTCGATGCATTCAAAATCGGTACTTCTCAAAAAAAGATAAAATTAAATTATAACATTGAAATTAGGGACATATTTGGAGATTCAGTTTTTGGTAATCCAATCAAAAACATTAATGAATATAAACAAAGGAACCACATAAAGGAATCCGAAGAAATGAAAAAGTTCTGGGTGAAAGTTGACGAACAATCTCTGCAGAGCAAATATCAATCTAAATTAAAGGAAAGAGTTAGAGAAGTGTTTCCGCAACCCCTTGAGTACGAAATATTAAGCATGGAGGCCAGGCAATATTTGCGTGATAGAGAGAGGGCCAAGTATCAGAAACGTGTTTTTACGATGAAAAATAATTTTGCTTTGAATAAACAAAGATGTCAACATGATGTAAGAAGCGTTGAAATTTTAAGCAAAGTCGAGATTGTTTTGAAATCAATTAACTGGCAGCTTGGACATGGTCATCATAATCAATCTTTTACTCATTTGTTTGGAGATCAAAACCAAAATGAAAAACTATCAACAATGAGTAAAAGTGGCACCATATTGAATACAACACGCGATGCACCATCCAACTCCAAAGGTTAGCTATCTTTAAGTTAAAATAGCATATTTCTTAGGATAAAATATATGATTAGTCTGCTATCTGTACCAAGTGACCACGTATTGAAGACGGCCAGTTACCCATCATCTGATATCACAAAACCTATTTCATTTATAATTACTGAGCAGATATTTTACAGTATAGAGAAACGATGGACGGGCATCCCTTTTTCTCAATTCAATCAAGAATTTACTGCAGAAAAAAATTCGGTTGAATTTTCAATTCCCAACGTTTTCATTTGAGCGTTTTGGAAGAAATCATTCAGAAAGTAGATCATCCAAAACTGCTAAGAATTCTAAGTTTCTAATTTCAATAATTATTTCGAAGTCATCATAATCCAAGCATCTGCTGCAGCATCTGAGGCCGCGTTAGTGACACGGAATTCAAAAAACGAGAAAAGTTTCATCAATTGCGTGTTACATACCATTTCCAATCAATAGGAACAGAGACAAGTGGTTATTTTAGCTATTAAGCGAAAAGCTATGTTATAGAGAGTTGGGTACTCTTCTGAGTAAGGATTGCGGTGATCCAAATATTTTGAACAAACTGCTCCACAAAATCGATATGGCAGTTGAGAGGGGTAATGCTCTAAATATTATGGGTACCTTTAAATTTTACAAAACCTTTATTGATTGGTATAGCTTATAGTTATTAGTTAGTAATATCAAGGTACTTATGTTGTCTTTGCTGTTTCAATAGTGCTCGATGCCATAAATGCAAAGCTGTTTAATAATAAATAAACGAAAAAATCAGACATTCATATTTGCCTATATATAGGAGCAAATATGGATGTCCGATTTTCTCTTCTTTTATTATTAGTTAGTTATTTGTAATTTTGTTTAAGTAATGTTTGCGTAAGTAGTTTATTTAAAGAATAACAATTGTATTTATGATATAAAAAACCCTATCTTTATGTTATGAGGATTTATTTTCATTCCTTAATATAGAGGATTGTTTAATGCAACGTCCGTTGGAAACGAAAGAAAACCTACATGATAAGACTGCCAAATCAAGAGCCAAAAGAACAGAAAAAGCGTCAAAGAAAAAAATTAAGCAAGAGAGGAAAAAAGAAAAGATATTAAAGCAATTGAACAAAAAGATCAAACAACAATCTAAAAAGGAAGAAAAAAGGAGGGCAAATAATAAAGTTTAATAATTTAATAATGGGCATGGCTGCAAACAATTGGTTTTATATAATTTTTGAAAGTCATTAATTGTGAACTTTTCTATCAGATAACAATAAAGATGTAATGTAACGTATAAATAATAATAATAATAATAACAATAATAATAATAATAATAATAATAATAATAATAATAATAATAATAATAATAATAATAATAATAATAATAATAATAATAATAATAATAATAATAATAATAATAATAATAATAATAATAATAATAATAATAATAATAATAATAATAATAATAATAATAATAATAATAATAATAATAATAATAATAATAATAATAATAATAATAATAATAATAATAATAATAATAATAATAATAATAATAATAATAATAATAATAATAATAATAATAATAATAATAATAATAATAATAATAATAATAATAATAATAATAATAATACCTTGATATTTAGTATACATTTGGATTTGTGCTTATGGTTAATATATTTGAAGATACTCTACCATTCATCGATAGCATTTGATGTACTTCCATGTAAGCACTATACAAGAGGCACCATTTTGGCATATGCAGGCAATTTTGAGGTATACAATTTCAATTTTCGAATTTTGCTGCTAAATCCCTGGTTTCCGGCTGTTAAACCGGAAGTTTTCCCCCTGTAAGTTACCACGACCCTGCTGTGAGGCGCCAAAATGACATTTTTATGCAAATTGTCAGGAAGTAATGCATTTTTACAATTTTGGAGTACGATTTCCGGCAAAACCTGCCATTTTGTTGTGGTAGCGGGATTTTGAAATCGCAATCCCCCGTTCAAAAGTATCGAAGTTCCCGCCCCCAGGTATAACTTATAAAGTCAATTTAAGGTTTTGAAAAGTCAAAACTACCACTAACACTTAGAGCATTACTCCTCTGAGCTACCATGCTGACTTTTTGGAGAGTTTGTTCAAAATATTTGGATCACCGCAATCGTTACTCATAAGAGTAATCAACTAACTCCCTCTAACAAAGCTTTTCGCTTCATAGCCAAAAGAACCTCTTGTCTCCGTCAGGGCCGTCCCGAAAAAAAATTTCCTTTGAAAATACAAATGTTTTAATCTATTTTTAATCATTTGTATAACGAATAATATGATAATTTTTATTGTATTTTTTCATTTTTTTATTGTATTAATATTTATTTATTTATTATTAATTATTTTTTGAGAAGTAGTGCTAAATTAATAAATTAATTTAAATAAAATTGAAGAAAAGGTGTAAGTAAAAAGTACAATATTTACTCAGGTCTAATCTATTCAGTTCTGATTTAAAAGTTGAGATATTTCCACAAATGACTACATTATTAGGAAGATCGTTCCACCATGAAATCGTTCGTATGGCGAATGCATGCTGGACGAGGCTGGTTTTAGGGACTTCTTCACATTTTAATTGCAGAGAATGTCCGCGAAGGTCATAGTTTGTCTTTTTTAGACTAAAAATATCATCAAAGTTTAGATCGACTAGTCCTTTAATGATTTTAAATACCATACATAGATCTTGCTTTAATCGACGTAGCTCAAGCGTCTCAAAGTCTAAAACTTCTAGTCTGTCCTTGTAGGAATCGAATTTGATTCCAGATATCCAACACAGATAACTTGTGAATTTTTGTTGAATTCTTTCAATCCTATATTTATCTTTTACAAGTTGGGGACTCCATACAGGTGTCGATGACTCCAATACTGGCCTAATATATACTTTATACGCTCTTATACCCTACAAGGTAGCTCATCAATTATAGTTAGTTGAGAATAATATCAATCACAAACGGAGGAGAAGGAGAAAAACAATAGAAAAAAACTTAAAATCTAAACTTGAAAGTGCACTATGTAGACATCAGAGGATTAAAATCAAAACATGACAATCTATCTGAAATAATACAAAGCATTGATGCAGATATAATCGGTATAGTAGAAACACATACTAGCAATACGGACAAGGTAGAAATAGAAGGATATCGCATATACAGAAATGATAGAAATGATGAAGGAGGAGGAGTGTTGATAGCTGTGAAGAAAAATATGAAAATGTCACAATGGAGGTAAACAAAACAGAGAGCAGCATGGAAAGCCTGTGGATTACAGTTGGTACCAAGACTAAATATCAAGTAGGAGTTGCATTATTTCCCTAAAGGTGATCAAGAAAAAAAGAAAACCCTCAAATCTCAGTACGAAGTGCTAAAAAAAGAAATCAACAAAGGTCAAGATTAAGGGCAAAGAATTATTTTAATGGGAGATTTTAATTGTAGAGTTGGTGAAGTAATAACTGGAAACCACAGAGAGATAACCAAGGGTGGACGACTGATAAAGAAGTTGATGGTAGATTGTGAACTTGCGATGGTAAACAGCTGGAGTGAATGCAAAGGAGTTTGGACAAGAGTAGAAGGAGCAAATCATTCAATATTGGACTACGTTTTTGTAGAAGAAGAGTATGCAAGAAATCTAAAATCATTATTGTAGATGAGGAAAAGTTATTTACCCCATATAGAGTGACTAGAGTCCTCAAAATAGACAACGAAGTAATGCTAAGATATCAGAGTCGTGATAATGGAATGTGACGGAGCAGTATCACATGGTAAAGAAAGAGAACAGAATGGACTCCTCACCAAGAGGTTATTTAACAGCTTATTGCAAAGAAACAAATTGTCCACAGTATTTGATAGCCAGGAAGAACTACAAGTACAATATTCAAAATGGACAAAAAAAGTAATGTTGATCAAAGAAAAATGTAACACAAAATTAAAAATAAAGCAATGTACAACAATCTACAACCTTAACAGAAATGCATGGATTACGATACAAACACCACATGGACCCACTTCTGAGATAGAGATTAAAAACATCGTTAAACAATGCACTGTGTATGGCCCTCAGCTATGTTGTGTCAGCACTGATCTGATAAATAGAGAGTTTCAGATTGCATGAACGACGACGTTAGAAGGGTGCGCAGTGCTTCTGCACATCTCTTTGGGGAATCACCTCTGTGCAAGAACCGTTCACGTGAACGGTTCATGAGCAATCTATCGTCGTCGTGAACGATAGCGAAGCTCAACTTTGAAATACGACAAATGTAGCATAGAAAGTGCATTCAATACAATCTTAGTATTACTATATCAATCAGAAATGCAGTAAATTCTTTTCCATCATAAGTTATTGATAAATACATTCGAAAAATATATACTTGGAATGAAATTTATGGTCTTTTGCGTGGTCAAATACCTTTGGCTACATATTAAACATGTTGAAAACAACACCATAAGGTTTAAAGTAAGCTAAGGTTTGATTATTTTGACATCGAATTATAGATTTTGTTCTTGTTGAAGCTTGAAGTTTAAAATACAGATTTAAATTATATTTCTACCGCTGTTTGTTGTATGTCATTTGAGTAAGATTTGGCCGAAATGATTTTGTTCCTTTAGTCTTTATTTTATTTACAATATGAGTTGATTATTTCATTTAAACATGATTTAAAAGAAATCTTCTTCCAATTATGTTGCATTAACGATTGTTTTAGACCTTTGCAATATGTAGTGTTGTTTTATCTTCAAAATCCATAACATACAAAATGCGTATTCGCAATTGACATTATCAAAATGAATGTTTTCATGTTTTGCAAAGAAAGGAACTACCGTCGTTGTCCAAAATAATCTGAAATGTAAACTACGTGAGTACGACGATCAGAACAGGAAGTTGTAAATGACGTGATCCTACCGTCGTCGTTCAACGAGATCTGAAACTCCCTTATATAAACCAGCAACTACAATAGTAACACCAAATTTATCATTAAAATCATTGATTTATGTTGATGACATTGCAGCTGCAGGGAGCAAATATACCATAGAAACAGTTGAAGAAAACCTGGGGATAATGGAAAAGAAAAAAAAGTTTACTTTTAGTATCGATAAAACAAAGCAATATGATAATCAAATCAGGAAGAACAAAGCAGAAGAAGTAGTAATTAAGTTGAAAAAAGGAAACATCAGTGAAACAAAAGAATATAAATACCTTGGAAATTGGATGACAAGTAAAGGAACTGCAGAAAGACAAATTGGACAAATGGAAAAGAATATTCATGGAATTATTAAAGAACTGAAAAGAATAGGCAAAGAGGAACATCTGGGTAAATACAGCACTAGTGCACAGCTACTCATGTACGAAAAAACTGTAGTGCCAACCATTATTTATAATTTAGAGGTATGGACTATCCTAAGAAAGGTAGACAAGGAAAAAATTGAAAAAATACAAGGAAAAAATTGAAAAAATACAATCAGTGGCATTGAAAAGAATTTTGCAGGTACCAAATAGCACACCTTACTGGGGCATCTTAAAAGAAACAGGTATTTGGCTGATAAATATGCACATAACCTATCAACGTATCATATTATTACATAGCATAATGACATCGGATAGCGAAAGATTGGGAAAAAAGATAATATTAGAACAGATGAAAGAAAATAGAGAAGACAGTTGGTACGGGGAAACGAAGAGAATGGCGAAAGAACTGAGTATAGACGAAATGGAAACATCCAGGGTGACGAAGAATGAATGGAAAGAGATAGTAAAGGAAAATATTCAAGAAGCAGTACAAAGAACAAGTATAGATAAGGAGAAAGTAATGAAAAAGCTAAGACACCAAAAGCAGCAGAAGTATCAAAGGCAAAAGTATTTAAATTCAGTAGGAATAAATGAGGCCAGTGAGCTAATAAGATTGAGACTAGAAATGTATGACGTTGGAAGCACTGTTGGGAAAGAGAGACTATGTTGTTGTGGTATAGAACTAGAGACTATAGAACATTTAATAGAATGCCCTGACGTGAAAAGCTTAAGTAAAACTGGCCGGGAAGTAGACGCTGATCACCCAACAATTGATGACATTGATAAAACGAAAACACACTGTTTTCCGCAAAGCAAACACGCTTGTAAAAATGTACATAGAAATGAGGAACAAAAACAATTACTGAAAAAGAACATTTTGAAAAAAGATTTGATAAAAGAATTATAAAAAAAATAAAAAATGTAAAGATACATACAATAATAACAGATTAAGTAGTAAATAAAATTTAACAATATATACAACGGAAAAACAAATATGTAATTTAGCCTTGCACTCATTATATTATGATGTGCTTGCCATAGCATGGCAAAGAGGGCACGTGGTAATAATAATAATAAAAAAACTGATAACGGCACACTATATTCAACAATCACATCACAGCTGCATAAAACAACATATGTCCTGATTACAAAACGAGGGTATGTAAATTTGGCCTGGAAGGCAAAAAATGCAAATTCAACCATCCCAAACACTGTCGTCATTTTGCGATCAATGGAAAGTTTAAGGGCGGCTGCAACCTAGGCAATAAATGTCCTCTTTATCATTTTACCATATGCAAAGCATGCTACCAGACGCGAGAATGCTATGATAACAATTGCAAATCAGGGAATCATTTAAAAGGAACTAAACGCACAAAACAATTGGACTTATTGCAGTTTTCGAATGACGAAGGGCAGGGAACAAAACAAAGTCGCTACTGCCAACCATCTGTAAAGTCTATTCATACTGTCAGTGCTGATGTTACCGCTTAGAACGTTAATGCTTTTTTAGATTCAGGGCCAGTGATGGCCCATATCAATCAAGAAATCAGCAAGTCGATGCAGTCTTTCCTCCCAATGATTCAGAAGTTGATAACTCAAAATTTGAATTCAATGCAAATGAATCAAACCAGAATAAATCATCAACATTATATTCCACTAACCAAATATCATCAGCAACCAGCAGTTTACAATCAAAGACCTGCCCAATATCAATTCCACCTAACTATGGTAATGTAAATCTTTCTCTTAAATGTTAGTACTTCAATGCTAGGTCATTGATGAACAAATTATCTTATTTCCATGATATGTTGGAATCACTAGAGTATGACGTTATTGCTATATCAGAAACATGGTTATCTAATTCTACTCCAGATGCACTAATTTCACCGACTTCGTATCATCAAATTGTTAGATTTGATAGATGTATATCTTCCAGAGGAGGGGGTGTGGCATTGCTCATTAAAAGCTCTCTATGTTTTGCTGTTGTTGACAAGCCACATAATTATTCTGATATAGAAGCAGTTACTGTTGATATCAAAGTTTCTAAATCCTTTTATCGTTTTGTTTGCATTTATAATTCTCCATCTGAATCGTCGTGTTTATTAAAGACACAACAATTGGGGAATTTTTTAAGCCACTGCTGTACATCTTGTGATTACCCATGTTTTATTACCGGTGATTTTAATTATCCCCACATGGACTGGTCGATACCAACCAGTTGTGGTGATAAATGTCATGATGAGTTCTTACATTATGTAAATTCTAACAATTTAAAACAATGTGTTATGCAGCCCACTAGGCAACAGAGAACATTAGATTTAATCTTAGCTACAGACCCGATGAAAATTTCAAGTTTAGAAGTAACAAGTCCATTTACATCTGTAGAACCATATGAAGAAATAACAGCTAATTGACTAATAAACGTAACTAATATAATTCGTAATAAAATACACACTAGTAAAATACAAAAACTTAATGAACTATATGAACCTTATATATTTACTCCTTTCGCCGACGCTTCCGTGTTCGAACTGAACTTTCTCATTTTCGCTACCACACCTTAATTCACACTGTTATAAATGAAGGTGCAATAAATTGCAGCCTCGTATGAATGCTATAAATTGCAGCCTCGTATGAATTACATAACACTAAAACATCTTCTTGCGACCATGATTCCATAGGTTTTACTATTCATACTCCTGCAGTTCTATCAAATAAAGGATATCATCATCAAAAATTTAAACCAAATTTTCGTAAAGCTAATTATCAACCAATCTGTGAGCACTTAGCAACAATTAACTGGAGATCTATGCTAAGGAATTGCTGTGATGACGTTGAAATTTTTTGGAACAATATATGTTCCGTACTTGATTACTGTATTCAAAACTTTGTACCGTCCTCCCCTATTGGTCGTAAGAAAACAAACCATTCGAAGAAATTGAGACGCCTGGCAGCTATTAAACGAAGGGCATATAAAAGAATGAAAAATGGTATCTCGTCAAGTGAATCTTACAAAGTAACTGCCTCCGACTATGAAAAAGCAGTAAAAGAAAGTAAAATACAAACTCAAATCAAAACCATCTATTCCATCTTTGTTATCATCTAATGGATCTCATGTAACTGAGGATAATGACAAAGCAAATTTATTGAACGACTATTTTGCAAGTGTATTTACAAATGATGATGGTATTAATCCTCCTTTTGCAAGACGTGTTCGTGAAAACGAATCAATAAGCTTTGTTGAATTTTCGTATCTCAAAGTTGCCAAAGTATTGAAAAAACTTCCTTCAAAGACATCACGGTCACGGTGACCGATGGATATTCTGCTTTGTTTCTAAAACCAATTGCTGATGAAATTTCTCACCCTTTTAGTTTACTTTTCGAGTTGTCGCTTTTTGACAGGAGAATTATCACAAATTTGGAAATCTGCTATTGTTTCACCTATAGATAAAAGAGGACCATCAAGTATGAAAGAAAACTATAGACCCATCTCATTAACATGTATTGTGTAGTGGTTTATATATATTATAACTTCCGTTTGTATCAGTCTTTCTCTACATGTAAATAATCACTGTGATATGTAATCGCTCTCTTTCTATGTCAACATTTGTACCACAAGAAATACTTCAACATCTGCGAAAATATAATTTGATATCTAAAGAACAATTTGGCTTTCTAGCACATAGATCTACATGTACTCAACTTTTATCATTCATGAGTAAGTGGCTGAAGTCTATAAATAACAAATTACGCATTGACAATATATACATCGACTTCCAGACACCCTTTGATACCGTATCTCATCAAAAGCTTCTAATTGAGGCATATGGGATTGAAAATGAGCTCCTTCACTGGATTTCCAAATTTCTAATAGGACGATCTCAATGTGTATCTGTCAGTTCGGCCATGTCAAGTTCCATACCTGTGCCAAGTGGAGTTCCGCAGGGCTCTGTACTTGGCCCTTTACTATTTATTATTTATATTAATGACACCGTCTCTTGCGTTGAGCCAGGCTGTGACGTTAAACTTTTTGCAGATGATGCAGAGTTCTCTTATTCCAGAAATGATGATAATGCTACCCCTTTATCAACAACTTTAACAAGTTTGGTGACTTGATGTGATACTTGGCAAATGAAAATATCTTTTCCTAGAAGTCATGTTTTTTCTTTTGGCAACATGAACATTTCTAAGTAAGAATATTTTATGGCAGATCATAAACTACATCATTTATCTAAAGTCTGTGATCTTGGTATCTATCTAACAAGTAATTTAAAATTTTCAGATCATTGTGCCCATTTGGCATCAAAAGCTTCATCGATGAGCTACCTTGTGAGGCGCACATTTATCTCCAGAGACCCAACTATGCTGTTAAGAGCGTATAAAGTATATATTAGGCCAGTATTGGAGTCATCGACACCTGTATGGAGTCCCCAACTTGTAAAAGATAAATATAGGATTGAAAGAATTCAACAAGAATTCACACGTTATCTGTGTTGGGTATCTGGAATCAAATTCGATTCCTACAAGGACAGACTAGAAGCTTTAGACTTTGAGACGCTTGAGCTACGTCGATTAAAGCAAGATCTATGTATGGTATATAAAATCATTAAAGGACTAGTCGATCTAAACTTTGATGATATTTTTAGTCTAAAAAAGACAAAATATGACCTTCGCAGACATTCTCTGCAATTAAAATGTGAAGAAGTCCCTAAAACCAGCCTCGTCCAGCATGCATTCGCCATACGAACGATTTCATGGTGGAGCGATCTTCCTAATAATGTAGTCATTTGTGGAAATATCTCAACTTTTAAATCAGAACTGAATAGATTAGACCTGAGTAAATATTGTACTTTTTACTTACACCTTTTCTTCAATTTTATTTAAATTAATATATTAATTTAGCACTACTTCTCAAAAAATCATTAATAATAAATAAATAAATATTAATACAATAAAAAAATGAAAAAATACAATAAAAATTATCATATTATTCGTTATAAAATGATTAAAAATAGATTAAAACATTTGTATTTTCAAAGGAAATTTTTTTTCGGGACGGCCCTGACGGAGACAAGAGGTTCTTTTGGCTATGAAGCGAAAAGCTTGGTTAGAGGGAGTTAGTTGGTTACTCTTATGAGTAAGGATTGCGGTGATCCAAATATTTTGAACAAACTCTCCAAAAAGTCAGCATGGTAGCTCAGAGGAGTAATGCTCTAAGTGTTAGTGGTAGTTTTGACTTTTCAAAACCTTATATTGACTTTATAAGTTATACCTGGGGGCGGGAACTTCGATACTTTGAACGGGTGATTGCGATTTCAAAATCCCGCTAGCACAACAAAATGGCAGGTTTTGCCGGAAATCATACTCCAAAATTGTAAAAATGCATTACTTCCTGACAATTTGCATAAAAATGCCATTTTGGCGCCTCACAGCAGGGTCGTGGTAACTTACAGGGGGATAATTTCCGGTTTCACAGCCGGAAACCAGGGATTTAGCAGCAAAATTCGAAAATTGAAATTGTGTACCTTAAAATTGCCTGCATATGCCAAAATGGTGCCTCTTGTATAGTGCTTACATGGAAGTACATCAAATGCTATCGATGAATGGTAGAGTATCTTCAAATATATTAACCATAAGCACTAATCCAAATGTATACTAAATATCAAGGTTTCTACTATATTAAGATTCATGATAAGACGCGTATAATGTAATTGATAACATATATTATTATTATTATTATTATTATTATTATTATTATTATTATTATTATTATTATTATTATTATTATTATTATTATTATTATTATTATTATTATTATTATTATTATTATTATTATTATTATTATTATTATTATTATTATTATTATTATTATTATTATTATTATTATTATTATTATTATTATTATTATTATTATTATTATTATTATTATTATTATTATTATTATTATTATTATTATTATTATTATTATTATTATTATTATTATTATTATTATTATTATTATTATTATTATTATTATTATTATTATTATTATTATTATTATTATTATTATTATTATTATTATTATTATTATTATTATTATTATTATTATTATTATTATTATTATTATTATTATTATTATTATTATTATTATTATTATTATTATTATTATTATTATTATTATTATTATTATTATTATTATTATTATTATTATTATTATTATTATTATTATTATTATTATTATTATTATTATTATTATTATTATTATTATTATTATTATTATTATTATTATTATTATTATTATTATTATTATTATTATTATTATTATTATTATTATTATTATTATTATTATTATTATTATTATTATTATTATTATTATTATTATTATTATTATTATTATTATTATTATTATTATTATTATTATTATTATTATTATTATTATTATTATTATTATTATTATTATTATTATTATTATTATTATTATTATTATTATTATTATTATTATTATTATTATTATTATTATTATTATTATTATTATTATTATTATTATTATTATTATTATTATTATTATTATTATTATTATTATTATTATTATTATTATTATTATTATTATTATTATTATTATTATTATTATTATTATTATTATTATTATTATTATTATTATTATTATTATTATTATTATTATTATTATTATTATTATTATTATTATTATTATTATTATTATTATTATTATTATTATTATTATTATTATTATTATTATTATTATTATTATTATTATTATTATTATTATTATTATTATTATTATTATTATTATTATTATTATTATTATTATTATTATTATTATTATTATTATTATTATTATTATTATTATTATTATTATTATTATTATTATTATTATTATTATTATTATTATTATTATTATTATTATTATTATTATTATTATTATTATTATTATTATTATTATTATTATTATTATTATTATTATTATTATTATTATTATTATTATTATTATTATTATTATTATTATTATTATTATTATTATTATTATTATTATTATTATTATTATTATTATTATTATTATTATTATTATTATTATTATTATTATTATTATTATTATTATTATTATTATTATTATTATTATTATTATTATTATTATTATTATTATTATTATTATTATTATTATTATTATTATTATTATTATTATTATTATTATTATTATTATTATTATTATTATTATTATTATTATTATTATTATTATTATTATTATTATTATTATTATTATTATTATTATTATTATTATTATTATTATTATTATTATTATTATTATTATTATTATTATTATTATTATTATTATTATTATTATTATTATTATTATTATTATTATTATTATTATTATTATTATTATTATTATTATTATTATTATTATTATTATTATTATTATTATTATTATTATTATTATTATTATTATTATTATTATTATTATTATTATTATTATTATTATTATTATTATTATTATTATTATTATTGTTATTATTATTATTATTATTATTATTATTATTATTGTTATTATTATTATTATTATTTATACGTTACATTACATCTTTATTGTTATCTGATAGAAAAGTTCACAATTAAGGACTTTCAAAAATTATATAAAACCAATTGTTTGCAGCCATGTCCATTATTAAATTATTAAACTTTATTATTTGTTTTCTTTTTTTCTTCCTTTTTAGATTGTTGTTTGATCTTTTTGTTCAATTGCTTTAATATCTTTTCTTTTTTCCTCTCTTGCTTAATTTTTTTCTTTGACGCTTTTTCTGTTCTTTTGGCTCTTGATTTGGCAGTCTTTTCATGTAGGTTTTCTTTCTTTTCCAACGGACGTTGCATTGAAGAATCCTCTATATTAAGGAATGAAAATAAATCCTCATAACATAAAGATAGGGTTTTTTATATCATAAATACAATTGTTATTCTTTAAACAAACTAATTATACAAACGCTACTTCAACAAAATTACAAATAACTAACTAATAACTACTAATAATGAAAAAAAAAATCAGACATCCATATTTGCTCCTATATATAGGCAAATATGAATGTCTGATTTTTTCGTTTATATATTATCAAATATATGGCATCGAGCACTATTGAAACAGCAAAGACAACATAAGTTACTTGATATTACTAACTAATAACTATATAGCTATACCAATCAATAGAAGGTTTTCTAAAATTTAAAAGTACCCATAATACTTGGAGCATTACCCCTCTCAAATGCCATATCGATTTTTTGGAGCAGTTTGTTCAAAATATTTGGATCACCGCAATCCTTACTCAAAAGAGTACCAACTCTCTATAACATAGCTTTTCGCTTAATAGCTAAAATAACCACTTGTCTCTGTTCCTATTGATTGGAAATGGTATGTAACACGCAATTGATGAAACTTTTCTCGTTTTTTGAATTCCGTGTCACTAACGCGGCCTCAGATGCTGCAGCAGATGCTTGGATTACGATGACTTCGAAATAATTATCCAAATTAGAAACTTAGAATTCTTAGCAGTTTTGGATGATCTACTTTCTGAATGATTTCTTCCAAAACGCTCAAATGAAAACGTTGGGAATAGAAAATTCAACCGATTTTTTTTCTGCGGTAAATTCTTGATTGAATTGAGAAAAAGGGATGCCCGTCCATCGTTTCTCTATACTGTAAAATATCTGCTCAGTAATTATAAATGAAATAGGTTGTGTAACATCAGATCATGATCAGATGATGGGTAACTGGTCGTCTTCAATAGGTGGTCACTTGGTACAGATAGCAGACTAATCATATATTTTATCCTCAGAAATATGCTATTTTAATTTAAAGATAGCTAACCTTTGGAGTTGGATGGTGCATCGCGTGTTGTATTCAATATGGTGCCACTTTTACTCATTGTTGATAGTTTTTCATTTTGTTTTTGATCTTCAAACAAATGAGTAAAAGATTGATTATGATGACCATGTCCAAGCTGCCAGTTAATTGACTTCAAAACAATCTCGACTTTGCTTAAAACTTCAACGCTTCTTACATCATGTTGACATCTTTGTTTATTCAAAGCAAAATTATTTTTCATCGTAGAAACACGTTTCTGATACTTGGCCCTCTCTCTATCACGCAAATATTGCCTGGCCTCCATGCTTAATATTTCGTACTCAAGGGGTTGCGGAAACACTTCTCTAACTCTTTCCTTTAATTCAGATTGATATTTGCTCTGCAGAGATTGTTCGTCAACTTTCACCCAGAACTTTTTCATTTCTTCGGATTCCTTTATGTGGTTCCTTTGTTTATATTCATTAATGTTTTTGATTGGATTACCAAAAACTGAATCTCCAAATATGTCCCTAATTTCAATGTTATAATTGAATTTTATCTTTTTTTGAGATGTACCGATTTTGAATGCATCGAAGTATTTACTCTCAATATTATGATTTTCTTCATAATTATCATCATCTGATTCGTTTTCATTCAGCGTAGATACGTTATCCTTAATGACGTAAGCATTCTTTGTTTTGTTCAATATATATCTCAAATGAGGTATTTTCTTAATTTTTGTTGCAACTGTTGTTATCTCCACTTCATCAGGAGCAGTTAACGTTTCATTATAATTTACACATAAATTACCACAGAGGTTCTGTATATTATCAAGTATAACTTCCACGTTTTCAACATCAGAACATTCATTGACGCATACAATATTATTTTGGTTCCGATCATTGCCACTACTTACGATATCGCAGGGTACATTATTCTGTTGAGATTCTTTCTCATTGACAATTTCCATATCGTTTATGCCTGATACACATGAAAACGATAGCGGACAAATACATGCAAGTATATTAGCCATTTTAGTAATAAAATCAGCTACTTCTAATTTAAACGAGAGACTCGCAATTAATAAATTGCAATTGAAGATCGATTGTGACGTCACATAACTTGATGAAGATCACGTGTAATTGAAGAGACGTAATATACATTCTGTACTGATTTTGGCCACGTGAGGGGGATGCCATTTTGTTATTTAACAGCGGTTTATGTGATGTATATAGATGAATCATTTTCTGAATCTCTCTTTGAAGCTTCAGAAAACATGCAACAGTTTGCTAAGATTCTAAATTAAAGAATCTTATTTAATTAATCGACATGTTTTCTAAGAATGCAAGTGCTGTATAGGCCAGTATAGCACATAGGTAAATCAATCAAGTCAACTTCCGTTACTCAGAGAATATAACCCTCAGGGCTGTTCCTATTATAGTGTGTATATGCAGGCTTGACAGCCCCTGATGATTTGGTCAGTTGGCAAATCTTCCTTAAAATTTCTCCAATCAACAAAAGGGAAAGAAATGGCAAAGGAATATTGTGATGTCCGATATCTAAGAGAGAGTTCTTTTAATTCTGGTCTATTTTTTCATGGTCACACAAATCTTGAATACTGTGTATAGAGACAATTATCCTCATCCTTTGATGATGGCTTTAGATCAATGTACATCGTACAATTTCAAAACGATGGCAAAACTTTGGGCGATGGATTCAACTGAGGATACCACACCTTAACTTGCTTCCAATTTACGATGACTTATCCAGATCTAAATACGGTGAAGTAGGATGATTTATTGACGGAAACCCCCCCCCCAACCCCCAAAGAAAATTTATCAGACCGGTCGAAAATGCAGACCCTTTTAAAAATCGGAACGTTTGTGGCGAATTGAAAGTTTAAGGATTATTTGAGGATAATTGCTTGTATTGGCTTCAAAAACAAGTTTTGGAATTTCAATTGGGTTGATTACTTTCACGCTCACATTAAACGTACAAATGGATATATGTGGTCATGGGGGCTTCAAAATAAAGATTTAAAATTGCAGACTAGCACGATATGATCTCTATTTAGGTTCAACTTTTTGAAGCTCTAAAATTACTTACATAATCGTCGGTGGCTATATTTGAAGACATGATTGTTTTGCATAATTTTTAGCTTATTCATACATCGAATATTTAGCGGTAGGTAGATTGCCGTAGATATATCGTAAAGTAATAATACCGAAATACAAGGAAAAGACACTGGAACAAGATGAAGAGAGGACTTGAATGAATATGTTAGGGAGTATTTTGTTGACACTTGTGCTGTGCTCGAAATATTCCGAAATTCGAAAAGAATGATGAATCTTCGGCGACTGAGTAAGAAGTAAAATATGAAATGTAGGTAAGGTGTTTGATCGGTCGCGATGTGAGTTCGTGGGATTAAAACGATTGCTTTTGTCGAGAAGATAAAATTTCCGAGGCATGTTGTCAGTAAACACATCACATGGGCGTCATTTTCCTATGAAATCCGGGTATGAAATAGAGTATGTTTGAAGGCCATATAAACATCCAGAATTTCACTGTGGAAAGCACTAGCAAATTGCTTGCGAGACAAGCTGGCACGAGAGTTGCACCGAAATCAATAAAGAGAGCACAACTTACCCCGAGTGGATCTATAACTCCAAAGCTGAGGAATCTCCAGGCGCACATAAAAGGTATTATATACGTATAATACATAGATTCTTCCATTTAGATCAACATTAACTAATTATCCACTCATCGGGCGATATAATGCAGGAATGGTGGAGGCATAATTGAGTATACGAAGCATCGATAGAAACTTAGCGAACAAAGGAATCCTTGGACTGGATACGCTGAAATCAACTGGCAGTAGTATTAAGCAGCAGCGGGCTGATACCAACATCAATTGACGAAGTTTGTATTTATTGTAGGGTTAGTGAACAAACCATGTTGTAGAGGCTATGACTTTTGAAACTTTTTAAGAGGTTATGGCAGTAAACTAGATGCCGCGTTTAGAAGTAGGATAGCCATCATAAAATTACCTAGATGGTATATACATATGAACAATACGAAGATACCGATCAGGAATGGGTGGAATACGATATCAACAAGCAATGATTTATTTATTCAGGGCATAATAATCATCGAACATGGAGACTACTCAAGACTTTCATTAGCAGCCAGGTGGAGTACATATGTTCAATTAAACTGCTAGTCGAATGGTGGATGATACCAGGAGAACAACATGACACCAAAGACTTTCAGAGCAGCGATTAGATGATCTGGAGACCTGGTCTGGAGCAAGTCAGTATAGTTGGGGAATGAAAGAGGGTCCGTGTTTAGAATGTAATGTTTGGCATGATTCTTGATACAATTTTCAGGATAGTATAAGGAACTTGTTCGTTGACATTCCTCTTCATCTCCAGATCAATTGGCGTCCGTAAGAGCGATTTGAAGAAGATAAAGACAATGGGCTGCCAGCAATCTAAATATGTTATGGCATCGGTTTTTGTCATGTTCATCTTGGTGTGTTATTTACTGTAGCCGTACTTGTGACAGGAGAAGCTCTTAATCCAAACTACAAGGTCTTGGTTTTAACTTTTACATCCCGGGAGCCCAAAAATTACAGTTATATGGGAACATGACACTTTTTAGATGTTCTTTTCAACTTTGTTTAGCTTTTAGCGACGTCTTTCTGGCCCCCCACCAGTAAAATGCTTAATAACTGGGTTTATGAGCCGTGATGTGTCCGACAAAAGTTATAGTTTTCCGGAATCTCAGAAAATTTTAAACATAAATCAGAAAACACTCCTTATTCTTCTAATTTTGCTCTCGCATTCCGGGATCTAGGATCCCGGGATCCCCACTTTTGTCGGACCCTGGACTAACATGTAACCTTAATCTTCTTAGTACACGGAAAAAACATATATTTTAAAATTAAGGATATGTATTTGTATAACGAGTAGATATATTCTAAATTATTCTTAGAATAAGAACCCATAATTTTGTTGTGTACTATTTGCTACCTATTAATCATCAAAAAAAGATTTGGTACAGCAACCAGGCTAAGTATTGGTGCATTCATTGCATATTAACCAACCACACAACAGGAACATAGACATAATAGATATGTAGGCTATCTATTATGTCATGAATATGTCTATGGCTGAGAAACACAATCTACCAGCTCATAACATTGTGTTACCAAGCAACAAAGCTTTTTTTGAAAACGAACATGGTTTTTGTTTCCATAACAGCTGACCGTTAAGAATAATTACGTTCTAAGTATATGTAATTCTGCTCACTATATCTTCTATAATTGGTAAACAAAGCTGTGGAAGATAATTTTCCCAATTAAAACTTTGTCAAAATTTGGTAAATAACAAACAATGTTGAAAAGTTAATTAGTTGACATTTCACACCAGCTTACATCGCATTGTTTTTGAATTTATTCTACTCCATGTGCAAATATCATAACAAGGCCAGGATCAGCAACCATAACACTGCTCACATGACGATTTTCGCATGCCATTACAATAATTGCTTGTTTACCAGGTATACGTCGAGCAAAATATTTTTCATATCGTCTACGATTTAACTGCCTTGTTTCCAATGTAGTAAGGCCTGATGGCCATTGTCTTTCGTGAGTTTTCAACATCAAATCATCTAAAATACTAGTGGGACAACCACTGTCTGCTAATGAACGTCTGATGACAGTTTGTAAAACAAGATCTGGTGTTGATATCATACCACCCCAACGTGTAATTCTCGCAGGTTGTAACGAATGAAGCCATTGTTGCACTTCATCTGTACTGTCAGCGAATGATCTTGGCATTGAATGATGAACAGGGAGGCTAGATGTTGATAATCTGAAGCTACGTAAAACATCATTTAATAAATAAACTTCTCTTTCTTGTTCAAGTAAACGCTGTAACATATCTCTATGTTGATCTTGTAACCCTGTTATTTGATCTCCTTGGTGTTGTATAAGTTCATGAAGTTCAGTGATACAATTATGTGATGTCACTTTCTCTATTGATATAGCTAGACCACACCCATGTTCACAATGAATTGGTTTTTTTGGATTATGTTCACATACATCAAGATGATGATTCAATGTATCTAGTTTGATCATTGCCGAACAACCATGCTCAATATTGTCACATTGAATTGTTAATCTTGCTAATAGGTTTTTTAATATCCGTGGTACTTGTCTTAACTGTGATATAGTAATTGTTTGTCTATCTACCGGACATGTGTTTTGTTGTCTGAGCCATTCGTTAATACATTCAGAACAGAAAGCGTGTTCACATGTTGGTGCTTGAACAGGGTCTTGGAGGACTTCACTGCATATTGGACATAATAGTTCCTCATCAACATCACCAATAAATCTCTGGATGTCATACCCCATTACAATATTTTAGCAACTATGAAGTAAAAGTACAATTGATTGTTAGATTGTAAGTTTAGAAAACCAATACGTTTTATACATATTGCAAGTTATAAAATCGATTAATTTCCCCGGTATCGGGAGATGCTTGCTTGTTAAAAACCCTCTAGGCCTATATTCCCTGCTTTCAAAAATTTTATTAACATTACGGCAACATTCCGAGTAGCCATGCAATGCATGCAGGTGTTTATATCTTATTAAAGAGGCGGGAGTGATGTGTTAATGCTTCGTTACAATCTGCCTATTATCATGACTTTGGGTTGCCCCAGGACAGTGATGTTAGGCGTAACGATGTTAGCCTACACTGTAATAAATACCATCCTCCTCTATTACTCAACGGTGCTTTGTTTTCAAGTAAGTGGATGATACAGTGAGGAGAATCTCTCTTCTGCCAAAGTCAGATATAATGGTCCATCTACACGAAACATAGGCCTACTCTCTGTTGAGTGTCATTCCTGGAAAACTTTCAGCTAGGTTTTCAACTAGGATGATACTAGTAACCAGAACAACCTTTTATGTCTACATGAATCTGGAAATGATATTTTATTTAAAGGTTGACTCCCCCCGCTCCTCAACACAAATTTCTTTCATGGATTCCTTTTGAACACAATTATTCTCTGAGCTGTCACTTCATTTAGGACAATCTTTCTCGTTGTAGGCTACACAGGGCAAAGAAAACAAATTGATTGTATCATGTTTTGTTATTGAACATGAAATTATATCTAGATGATAATCTGTCACAGCTCCTTCAAGGGTTTCTTACATTATTTCAGTATTTAATGAATTTTCCAAATTCCAACTTTGATGTGATCCAGGTTTTTATTGCTAAAAAAGTTCCAGGCTTATTCTATTGATATTCCATTATTCCTTGAATGATCTTACTTGCTAAATGAAAGAAGTAAGTAGGCGTAGTAAGTAAGTAATGTAGACAATGTTGCCTTACTGAAGGCACCTTTACCACTCCTCTATATCTAGAGGAGTGGATCTTTTCGCTAAGAGCAATGACTTTAAACGCTCTTTACTGATCTCAGCTTACTGATATGTTCCGGTCTTTGGAAAGGAGGATTAACTTAGATTGCAGAGCAACCGAGCTTCAGACCGGATCATATCTGATCAACTGCAATTCAAATCCCCTGAAGGTCAACTCAGCCTTGACTTTATCTAAAACATCAAATGAGTATCATCTGAGGATGGTGGATGAAACGGCTCAGAGGGAATTGCATTGTGAGTAGCTGCGGCGCATCGACAATCAAGACCTGTCTGCCATGAAATCTGTTGAGATTGATCTGCAGCGTCGCAGCCGAAATCAGTAAAGACTAAAAGAGCGTTTAAAATCATTGCTCTTAGCAAAAAGAGCGACTACTCTAGAAATAGAGGAGTGGTACAGGTGCCTTAGGTAGGGCGACACCGTCTACATTACTTACTTATATGTTCCGGTCTGAAGTTTGGTTGCTCTGCCATCTGATCTAATTTTCCTGATGAAAATGAAATGAAAGGAGGAACGAGGAATTGGTGCCTTCTCATTGACCAATCCAATAATTCAAAAGTGAAACATTTTATTATTCCTGGCCTACAATTAGTACCATCCGACCAGACCAGATTAGGCTTAGCCAGTGGCTTAGCCTAAATTATATTTGAAAAGTTACAACCGTATTTACTGATATGTTTACTCATTTTGATATGGGACTGTTTCAAGCGATAACAATTGTTTTGAAACGCTTTTACATCAAATTAGCAAGAGAGATAAACAAAATCTCCCCACGAAATGCATTTGATAGAGCTCAGCAGGGCAAACCGTAAACGAGAGCAAACCACAAAATTGTGCACAATAAAACAGAACCAAAAAATGCATTAATTATACAAACCTCTGATCGAGAAAAATCCCGAAAAAGTCAGATAATCTGAGAACATCCACAAAGCAAATATCAATATATTGTCTTCTACTTCTTCTAATGTTTTGAAATCATATCCGCAAGCTCCCGTAGGCCTAATAATAAAGATAGGCTACCATGAACTCGGATAGGCCTAACCAATTTGGTCAGCAAGAGTCAGAAGAGCGAACATAAACAGCATTTAATCGTAGAATTCTCACTATAAAAATGTCAACAAGATCAATACCGATAAATAGCCAACTTTCCTTCAAATTAAAGAATAAACGCGATGTAAAATGACTGTAAAGCAGAAAAGTTAGTGTTCAAAAGTTTCAGTATTCCAACCGATGTTTTTGTGGTTTTTGATGTCATCAACAGTCTCAGTTTGACGTGTGAAATCGAGTCCAGAAGAGATGTCACCATGGTGACGATCATTTGTTTTATTATTTTCTTGAGACTTATTTGTGAAAGGGGTTTATAACATGTTTCCACATTGACAAATTCTTACTTGTGAACTATTAGTAGTTCAGACTTATTCCGGTAAAAAGTAAATCAAGTTTCAAACGTAGAAATTAGAACTTCGTAAATAAATAAAGTTTTAGTATGCAAGTTGGCTAGTGAACATGCAGTTCTTGCCAGGTATTAAAATGCAAAGCAATGTGAACTTCTATATATCGCAATTTAAAACACAGCAGAGTTTGGTAATTCATATTTTTTATTATATTATTTATTACTCATACTGATTTAAATAATTCGAATCGTACAGTATATTACAAAAATTTATTACATCTAGAGTATATTATTTCACCAGGCCTCTAAAATATGGAATAATCCTATGGCTAGTGCATTTTCATTTTTAGTGGAAAACAAAGCTTATAAGTGTATACTTTCAGCAGCTCAATTCATTGTATGATTAAATTTGGTATTGAAAATACATTAAAATATAGTTGACAATCAAGATATTACAATGAGAACTAATTTTCCTCTTATAAAATCTTGTTACAATCAATACATTAATTATGAAACCTATTAAAAGGGTTCAGAGTTATAAATCTAGTCATAGAAATATCTGCTTAAATTCTTACCAGCTAAGTGATTTTACAATACAAGATTAAATGATATGGAGTTTATTTCTTCTTTTTTAATTGTTCAAAACGACGCGTAAGATCATCGTAATCAAAATCTTCACCCCCATTACTTTGATTGCTTTGACCTCCTGGATTTGGTAGTGAACTTGATGGTACTTGTGGTAGGTCAGGGAGACTGTTAATACCAGCAGGAGCAGAGGGTGTATATGATGGAGGAGGACCTAAAATAATAATCAATTATAACAATATAACATTCATAGTCATTAATATTTGTTGATAAAAAAGCGTTGTTCTCCGGTCAGTGAAACGTTGGTATGAGCACAGAGACAATTTTTCATGCATCCCCTGTAAATTATGGTATCTCAGTAGCCAGCGTGCAGACTAAAACTTATCTTGGCAAAAGTGTAAATTTACAATTTCGATAAGATAGGCTTTAGTCTGCAAGCAGGTTATAGTATCAGTGTATGAATCAAATGTGTAATATCTAGCATATGCATGTACATAAATCCCTTTTGGTATTTAAATTTATTGCATCACACATGCATTCTTAGGACATAAGCAAGGGGATGCCCTTCATTTCGTGATTTGTGCTTTCTTTTTGGCAGGATTTGCAATAAACTTGTGTGGTGATTTACGAGTTTCATAGTTGGGCACAATTCCAAAAACAACAGTTTATCAGCTCAGTATACTATTCACATTGGAATTGGTTTGAAAGATGAGGAACATTGTACTAAAAATTAACGCTACAAAAAAAGTTTGTTTATTCTGTTTGATGAGTTTTCTAGATACATTCAATCAAATGTATCACGAATCCGACTCAGTTCAAGGCTACACAAAATAAAACTTGTTAAAGATCTGGTCTTGTCAAAAAATCTAAACCTTGCTAATGACTGTGCCTGGCAAATAAAATTTCAAACCCTAAATAAATAACATTGAATTATTGAAACAATAAATTATTTACCTGCATTTGTGTTTATTGAAGGGTTTGTTGGATAAGGAACAGACTGTAGATACAAAATAAAATAACATCATTACAGCATTGTGGATAACCCAATTTATTACATCAATAATACATCCCTTCACTATCTCAACATATAAAAGAGAGTTGCTTCAAACGTATGTACACTGGTAACTCTCCAAATTCTCAATGAACATGTTTAAAAGTAGTATGATTCGAACCGCCATGTTTTGATCTATGTTTTTATTTGGCTTTCTGTTATATTTTTGTTTTGTACTATATGCATCAAAACAACCTGTATCTTTTTTATTTTGCCGTCTTTTCAGCTTTACATCATAACTGCTATTGTTTGCAAAGGATCTCCCATGATTCTCCCCAATCCGACCTAACCCGCAATTTATTATTATCACCCAGCAACGCAGGTAACTCATTGCTATATAACATAAATATATAAATCTACCATATAAATATAATATATCTCAAAGCTCTGATACTCACAGCAGTACCGGGTCCAGGAGGATATGGTGTCTTCTGTGACAAGGGTGGGGCTTGATTACTGTTATAAGAAGCATCCTGCTGAAATAAAAGAAGATAGAAAAGTAGATATTGGGGCATATGGAAAGCCATAAAGTAGTTTATATTAGATCAAAGCACACCCTTGAACCTAACATCATTGCGACTGTTTGTAGTTCCAGCTTGATATCAAATAACTTTTTGAAAGCAAAAATGGGCTGTGTATTTATCGCTTGAAAATAAAAATATTTTAGAATGGAAAAGTCATTTAAAAATTCATCAAAAATAGAATTCTGGTCACATATCGCGTTCTATCATGATTTTGTTGTTGTGGTTTTGCCTCAAAGTATTAAAGTATAACTTTTCTTCTGATTTGCTGTAGATACAGGATCCCCAACTTTTGTCGGACCCGGAGTGGTGACTGTACGGCGCACATAGAGTAAACAAGCACTACAAAAATAATGTGTAACATAAATTTGCATCCAAAAGAAGTTAAAATTATTCCTATATGCTTGAGTGAGATATAAATTGACATTAATGAAGGATCTACACAAATGCATTATAATACATACTGGTGGGTATGAACCTCCTCCTGGTAATTGATTAAATGAGCCGCCACCAGGCACATTTTGGTTGTACGATCCTCCACCAGGTACCTGTTGGTTGTATGATCCGCCTCCAGGCTGTTGGGGCACACTTGGTATACTTGGAATTCCTCCCATCATGCCACCTCCCCCACTTCCGCCACTGTTACCACCGAAATGTCCAAATCCTAGTCCAGGACCACCAGGCCCTTCAGGCCCACCTGGACCAGGAGGCCCTCCCTTGTAATCATTGTTATCAATAAGAAAATCTGCACCATTTACTTCTGGGATCCCGCCTTCCTACAAATATTAACAAGATACATGTGTGTTGTGTAATATATAAGTAGATGATATAATATAAAAATTCACACAATGTTTACAATTTTATTGCGGCTCTTTCTTTCACGGAAAAGTAGTTTATTTCTTTTTTAAGTATATTTAAATACTTTGAAATTAAAACTGAATATTGGGATTATAACATTGTCACGATCTTGATGGGTTATTTTATTTAAAAGGATGGTTGGTTTTGCCTAGATGGCATTCAACATAATACCAAAAAGATTTGAGAAGATTTTGTCGCTATTTTTCTTTTGTCTTTGAATGTTTTGTTACCCTTGATTAAATGGTTATTTATTTTGGTTAACCTGTTGTTGCAATTCCATTGCCGCCTCGCCCTTACCCCTATTGATATTACGTAGCTTAGGCCTATCATATCGAATTACGTTGATTTTGAAAGAGGGAATTTGAAGAACAGGAAGAATAAGGCAAACGTTCTCTACCAATTGCAAATTATTGAAACAATTTGCTAATAGATGTTTTTATCGCATAAGTAGAGATTTACACAGTAAAATTTGGTGATGTAGAAATAGTATTTCACTCCCTTTGACAGTGAAAAAGCATCGTTTCGTATGCGGCTTCTGATTGGACGTACAATGGTTGTTCACTACTCACAAGTGAAAATATGCCGTATGGAGATTTACGAGTTCCTCCTGCTACAAAATGCTTAAGAAATTAACAAATTCTAAAATGGCGTCAAGATGTGTGTAGCAGTTTAGTAGGTATAGCATTGACAGCTTAATTAAAGGACAAAGACGACCTAAACAATTGAAAGATATCAAACTCCTACAATTATTTTCTTTATTAAAATGATGGAATCATGATTTCTACTTCATACATTTAATTTTCCAGTAGACTCCAGAATTAAGGATAGAAGTTCTCCGAAAGCTTTCAAAATATTTAAATTAGATTGTGAATGAATAAAATG
Source organism: Haliclystus octoradiatus (assembly GCA_916610825.1). Lineage (NCBI taxonomy): Eukaryota > Metazoa > Cnidaria > Staurozoa > Stauromedusae > Haliclystidae > Haliclystus > Haliclystus octoradiatus. Next base: position 29,535,867 of record OU744446.1, read on the forward strand.
TGTACGGATGAAAAACAAATGAAGTTTTCATTCTTTATATGTACAACAAAAGTGGGCATCCTGGCATCCTAGATCCCGGAAGGCTAGACAAAATTCAGAAGAAAATTGATGTTTTTAATGATTTTCTGGTCAAACCTCAACAAGAAAATTCAGAAGAAAAAGTTGAAATGCCCCTAGGATTCCAGAACGCTGAACCTTTTGTCGGACCCTGGTAGTGATCAACTTTAGTAATGACTTTTTGATGTGTTTATTCGTGTTCTGAAGCAGTCTTTTCAACAGCGGTTAAACGGCCATGACTTTCTTAAGACCTTTCTAGAAAAACTCAAACTGGGCTTAAAAGGAAGCCATGGAGAAGCCACAACATCGAAAGAGTTGGATACATTTCGAACGAAATGGTTCAAAATAGGATAACGAAAAAACGTTTGATAACAAAAATCCTTTGATATGCTACATTAATTGTCTTCTCAATGCATCAGCTTCATTCAATTACATTGTAAAATCAAATTTATCTTTTAGACGTGTAAATCTCTGTATAAACATCTAAAATAAAATAATCTAAAATAAACATATTTCTTTATGGCTGATTCGCGTGTACGATTTTTACCATGCTCATCAATCATAAAGTAATCTCTATTTATTTGTGCTTGTTTATCTGTTGAAATGATGTATATGATGTATGTCATAAAGGGTTTTATTATCCTTGCCATTTTGTTCGTTTTCGAATATCAGGCGGGATATTTGACATGTTATTTATACTCCAATTGATAAAAAACAAATTCTCATTATAATTGAGTAAATTTTGATTCACATTAATTCAGTTTAGTTAGCACATCAAAAATTTTTTCCCTGGATATCAAGTGAACATATATGTACTAAACGGTTAAACAACAGACTTATTACGACACTAGACACATTTTTTTTCAAAATACAGTATTCATAAAGTGTTTTACAGACAGTGCTTTTGTATCAGACTTACATACCAGAAACACAGATGGATCAGGTTCATATTGAACATTGTAATTCTTTGCAATTGCAACCAGGTAATTTTCAACTAAACTTTTTGGAGGTGGATCAGGGCTGAGCTTGTGAATCAACTGGAAAAGTAAAACAAATTGCTGGGATTTTATTCATTTATGATCGAAGTGGAAAATAGATAAAATCAATAATATTATCTTGAAGCAAGATAGATTGTCAATTTGGACATATATAATTATATATATACTTCAAGTTTCACACCAGAAGGTGATCATTAGGCGATTTATTCCAACTAGACTACAAAAAACCATCCTTATCCTATATGATGTGCTATTGTTTATTTAATTATGTCTATTGTATAAAATTCCGGCTTTGATTGTTACGATGTCTTAAGGATAGTGAGATAAAACTTATTCTCGTGGCTAGTATTTCTAAGTGGTTAAAAATGACTCTTTATTTAGAACAAGTTAAGGAGGTATTGCGAATTATTATGGACTATAATTGCCTATTACAAGTTATTATGTATAGCGTATATTATCTAGGATACAACCAATGAGTTAACCGCATTGCTGGGTTGAGTGCAGGCATAATTGGACTGGGAAGATCCTTGGGGAGATCCCTGGTAAACAATAGCAGCAACATTTTTCATTTCTTAGTTTCTACATTCGATTCTCAATTGAGATTCTGTTGAACATCAACCTTATCAAAAGAAAAGTGAATTAGCAACTTACCTTCTCATTGACTGTACTTGTTGTATTTCCTCTTGCCTGGAGACCAAATTCTTTACCATACTTTAAGATCAGTTGCTCTGAAATCTTAACAAAATACATAGACTACATTGATGATATATTTATATCTGGTTATGCCTGGAGCGCTTCACGCGACCTTATACGTAGGAACAGTAGTCAGAATACTATCTGGTTGCATTTCTGAGAATTTAAATCACGTTGATTCAGAATTAGCTGATTGTTCTGCATCGAAAACATTAAGAGTTTATAAACAATAAGGATATCAGAAGCTTTCAGTTCTAAAACTATATACAAAAACCATATAAATTGACTCAAACGGTCATTTTAGTTTATTTGTCGACTTCAACTATTCATATTTGATAACGTGTACGATGTGAATAGCTTTTAATACTGTATTGCATTCAGGTCCAATTTACGCATTTAAAAAAAATTGGATCTAGTTGGCTATAGAGTTGAATTGTCGTTTGCCCAAGCATCCAACAACGTTCGACTTTTGCATACGACAAAGTCAAACTGACAAAGTTGGATTGTTTGCTAGGGCCTTAACACAGCTACTGCAGAGAACACTGAACACACACAGCATGTATGTGATAACCCTTACCACTCGCAGTTCAGCAATATCACTTTGTAATCTTGGTGCTGCCCAAATGATAGAAGAAACAGATTCTACAAGACCTTCATCACAATGCCTAGTAAACAAAACAAAACACATTAATAATAATAATATGCAAACCGTGTCGGTGATCAAATCACCATTGTTTCATAAATGTTAAACTCCTCTTCCGCTGCGCACTTTTCAACCTTCTAATACACTTCTGGAATATCTATAGGCCTTTGACTACCTGACGTTTTGTTTTTTACAGTTTAAAATGCGATAAACTGCTCATAAATTGCTATTAAAAAATAACGTCGTTTTGAAGTGAACATAAAATGTGTTGCCTTTTTCTCTTTCCTTTGTGTTGAGCGACCGCAAATAAAAATACGAAAAAGTCCGAAGTTGACGGACTTTAACTTATCAATCCTCTTATAATATTGTTGGAATTTGATGCTAACAACCATATCCAATAAGATTGAGTTCTATATTTATTGTTTGTGCCTTTTATTTTATTTAAATCTTTATATTATCATCGAAATAAACGATTTTAAAACGAAAACATTTGGAAATAGTTCAATGCTTTTTCTGAGGCAGCTCTGGAAATCAGTGAACTGGAACATTTTGAACAACGAAGGAGCTGTCCCTGGCAAGGGGAAATAGCCGGACATTAACGATATTTGTGGTAAGTGCCTTCAATGGACCGCAAAAAAGTTCAAAAATGTCTTAATTTGACGATAATTATCTTATCGAAATTCAATCCTCTTATTTTGCCGTTGGAATTCGATTGAAATAACAATATGGAATTTTATTTTTATTTTATTTAAATCCTTAGGCCTATATTATCATAGAAACGGACAATTTAAAAATGACACCATTGGGAGATATAACCATCCATATAAGAATTAAGAAATAAGAATAGCATTTGGGTCCTTCATATTACAATGAATTTATCTATTGGAGTGGCATAAGGTTTAATTGTATAAATGTTGTAAATCTTCTTCTTCATTTTTATACTGAACGCTTTGACCGATTGCGAAGCAATCCGGGATAAATCTTATCGGAGCGAAGCGACAAGGCCCCGGGTGCAGGCCGCAGGCCGAAGGTTTGTTAAAGATAATTCAAATAGTGAAATAATCAAAATGAGCGTTAGACTACATCCAAAACTTATAATTTATAGGCCTATCATAAAGAACAAGCGATGGAAAACCTACCATAAGGGTCACATGTCTTTACCAACAACCTGACTAGAGTGGTCACTAGATCTATGATCTACATGACCTGATGAATTCCTTATATAGCTCTATATTGAGTTAATTATCTATATTAAAGATACCTGTCTAGAGTGGTCAATATTTTCTAGTAAAGGTGTTGGCTGTTAATCACAGGTCTCACTGTATACCACATTTAGCAAACCATTTAGCCAAATATACATTCCTAGTTAGTTACAAACAGAAGTATAACAAATTCACTAATGCAAATATTTGGATATATAGGCCTAATCAAAATCGTTAGAGCCAATTTCTCATGGCAAAATCTAAATCATCCTTGTTACTTACTTCATTGATTCAATTAAACCAAATCTAGCTAACAACAGATCACAATATAATTCTAACAATTCCATTGCCTCAACAAGGTAATCTTCTCTGATAATATGTTCAACCTACCAGTAAAACAAAAAAATAAATAAATTTCCCTGGCTGTAGTAGAGTCCTGAACTTCATGGTTGCCCTAGTGTAGGTGACACATTCATATTCTCCAAATACCATCCTTTTCATACTTTGTCAAATAGAATTTACTTTGAAAATGACACATGACACTTTAGTTGACAGTGAAAAAGGTCACCTTTTGAGTAAAAGATTTGACGACTAGATGCTTTGATATCAAAATCCAAAATAAGCGACCCTCGCCTGGGTCGTATCGTAGCCCACATTGTCATCATTTATGAGCAATGTCCGACAGAAGTAGGAATCATAGATTCCGGAAGGTTAGAGTTAGAGCAAATTCAAAAAAAAATTGATATACTTATGAATTATTGGTCAAACTTTAACAACAAAACATGAGAAGAAAATGTTGAAATGCCACTATGATTCCAGAAGACTGAAAGCTTTGTCGAACCCTGCTTATGAACAATAGTAAAGAAATAAGGAAGCAAATCTAATGCTCAAAAGTAGAAGTAAAGTAGACTAGCCAAGGGATAATTTATAAATTAATAAATAATTGATAAATTTGTGATATTGCCTAAACACTATGGATCAACCATTTGTAATTTTTTAGACTCAAATTGAATCGTTCATAATTGTTTCTGTCAATAAGATCAGCAGCAACATAGTTTTGTGATCATGATGAAAGCAGGATGAAAGGCAGTGACTGTTTTGACTTTGTTCCACAAATAGGGATATGAAGGATTTCATTTCTAAGAAAACATCTTAAGTAGAGCTTCTTCAAACTTATTGAATATATATAATAGATATATATATCAGTAGGCCCTATTATAACATGATCAGTGTCATTTAATTTCCACGGAAGAACTTCCAATCTCATTGAAACGAGAAGCAGTGACATGACAGAAATGAAAATACGATATTGATGTTTCACGCTTTGACGCAAGCATTCTGCTACAAGTGCACATTTGACTACTGGGACTTCACCTCAAATTTTCATCCAAAGACCTGCTTAGCAGAATTATATCCACTTCGTAATTCATCTCAACGAGTTATGGGTTAACCAGTCAGGGTCAAAAATTGGTATCCTACAATCCTACATTCCAGAATGCTAGCACAAATTCAGAAGAACATTTACATCTATACGATGGGGCAAATCGCAACTATAAAATTCAAAAGAAAATGCTGAATTGTTCCAGGATCAAGAATGCCCTGATTATTTGTCAGACCCGCCTACAGTAATGCGAAAGACGTGTTGCCTCGAAGGTGTTGCCTATAAATTATATACAACATTGATATCATTCTTACTCTGATTCTGGCCCGATCAAATTTATTCTGTTGGATGTAGTCTGCAATCTCTTTCCTTGCCTTCAGCGCCATCTCAGCTAAAAATATATTGTATTATCATTTAATACCAAAGGAGTAGGACGAATAGCCTATACAGTCGAACTCGGTTAATATCCCCTCTTTTAATATCCCACCTTGCTTAACATCCCCACATAAAATTGATTTCTTTTTTCCATTCTCCATACAAACTCTCATAATCCTACCTCGCTTAATATCCCACCTCGTTTAATGTCCCGCTTTTCAACTGTATCAGAGGGGGGATATTAAACAAATTCGACTGAAAGGGCACACTGATCAATTTTGCAAACTCAATACTTTTCATTCCTTTTAAGTATTTCATTAGTTTGCGTTACAGACCGCAATTCATTCACAAAAGAATAGGGTCAGTGTGATTTGCACAGTTTTCTGTCCAGCCACTCTACGAAAACGTAGAGCGGAAGTTTCTGATCGATGCATGGTAAATCTATTGTTCTTAGATAATAAATTCATCACCTCTGTTCGATCAATTAACTGTCATAGCTACGAAGCCTAAAACTTATTGCAATCATGTCAACTGAAGTAAACAAAGTAATGTGAGAATCCCGGTGAGAATGACCTTAATCTTGCATAATTATGTGACATCAATCTTATTCTGATACGAGGCCCGGACAGAGAAACCGAGCAATTCACACAGACCCTATTCTTTCGTGAATGAATCGCGGTCTGTAACGCAGGCTAGTATCTTATAGGCTATTCCCTTTTTACCCTGGTACATCCACAACCGCTTATGAAAATTTTTTCACAATGGCCACATTCCAGCATAACCTGGGTAATCAAATAAAGTAGCTATTCACTATGAGACATTCTCTGTGCCTAACATTTGAGACATCCTCTTTGCCTGATTAGACCCATCTCTAGGCTATAATGGTCAGGCTGGCTATCTGAACTTTTGAAGGTGCCATCAGATCAGGACTTAGGATAATCTTATGTATGTGAAACAACAAACTGGAAAATATATAAATCAAGGGGCTTAGATTTGGTATGACAGAAGAAAAAATAATCGTTGATATAAAATAGAAAGTTATCACCTACTTTTCTTTTTTTCCATCAATTTCAGTCTGTTGATTGACAAACGTAAATTGACTCGCAGTTTCTGCGTCCTGAATCCTGTTGAAAACATTTCTATCAGTCTTTAAACCGACCTGGAAATGTTTGGTTTGGACTTTATTTGATATGAACTGTTGTACTTGACTGTGCGACCTCTTATTGCAGAGTATCAAGCCTTCTGTTCGTATTTTTTGAGTAAGGAATCAGGTATAAGATCTGCAATCTTCTGTATGACCTCTTTCGATAAAAATAACAACTTGCGTCGCTCAATAAAGACTGGTAACAAATGTATTTTTAGAATGATGTAGTCTTAAATCTCCTCGTTTTCAATCTTGAACAAAACGCCTACACGCGCAAAGGAGGATTCGTCATCTATGATCTATGCTTCAAGTGCTCCTATCTAGGTCAACATTTATCAATTTAATACTTTCCTAACCATTTTTGTTGAGCCTAAACTTTGTGGTTTTATCATGTGAAGATATCGATGGTTTTATTGCTCGAAGCAAGAGTAGCTGAGTAAGTCCCTGCAATACAGCCAAGCAGCAGAATCGTTTCCTTAGCCAAAGACCTGCAAACGACCTATAAGCAGCATAGAGGTAACTATGCAGCAGACTTACTATGGGCGACTGACGGAGAACGTGAATAAGCAAGATCTAATTCAGAAACGCATCAAGAGAAATTCATAAAATTGCAGATCCCTACTTTAATAAAATGCGTAACAGTTTGTACAGCATGTTGATTGTTCCTCTATCCCGTCAGAGTGTATATATATAGGAAAAATTGAGGATATTCTGATTTATAGAGCAAGCCATTGAACAATGTTGGGCAAAAAACGTTTGGCTACTCTGAAACGAGAAAACATTGCAGAAAATATATGCAATATAGGTGATGTAGGTAATTATATAGATGCATGCCAAAAAATACAATGTTTCGCCTTCAGCTTTGAGGTGCGCGGTCAAAATGAGCACGTCATATATCTGTCATTCCATGGTCATTCCTAGCACGAAAGCAGCAGCATTGTTTTCTAGGACTACTTGTGGTTTTTAGGTCTGAGAGAACTTTTTATGAGGATTTACATTTTAGATATTATTTAAGTATAGCGTCGGGTACAAAGTTTGATATGTTTTTATATGATAAATTGTTGTAGCTTTTTCTCGCAATGCTTTGGAAACGAAAATATTTAGGTATAATTTTTAGATTTAATAAGTCAGGGCAAACACATCATAACTTCAATAATCTATAAATAAGACCGTCAAGAGAAGATATATTTGGCTTCATAATCTACATTTACAATTCCAGTTAGCATTTGTACACCATCCTCAGATCCGAGACCTTATTACACTCGACGTATGATATGATATGATATGATATGATATGATATGATATGATATGATATGATATGATATGATATGATATGATATGATATGATATGATATGATATGATATGATATGATATGATATGATATGATATGATATGATATGATATGATATGATATGATATGATATGATATGATATGATATGATATGATATGATATATATTGTCATTTTGACCGGCAAATGAAGGACACTTTACGCTATAGAAAGTGTCACTTACATTCAGCGGCCTTAATATTAATTAAGAACTAGATTAAATAAAGGTTATTAATTAAATTACGTAATTCTAATGATTAGTATAGCTGCTGAAGGGCATGCAGGGCGATCAGCGAAATTAGTGAAAATATGCAGAGTAGCTTAGTAAATCGCTTTCGTATTCTTTCAAAATGACATCTTTTACATAATTTGGATTCTCAACTATGGAATATATAAAATTGAAATGTAATATTGCCTATTGCTTATCCTTATAAGTTGTATAGAAATCAACAACTGTAGTATCCAATAGTTATTGTCAATTTGATAAAGTAAAGTAATGTGGACGGTGTCGCCCTACCGAAGGCACCCGTACCACTCCTCTATTTCTAGAAGAGTGGCTCTTTTCGCTAAGAGCAATGATGTTAAACACTCCTTAGATCTCAGCCGCGACACTGCAGATCAATTTCAACAGATTTCATGTCAGATAGGCCTTGATTGTCAATGCGCAACGATGCGCCGCAGCTACTCACAATGCAATTCCTTCTGAACCATTCCATCCGCCATCCTTAGATGGTACTCATTTGATGTTTCAGATAAAGTCAAGGCTGAGTTGACCTGAGGGGGATTTGAACCACAGTCGATGAGATATGATACGATCTGAAGTTCGGTTGCTCTGCCAACTGAGCTAATCACCCCTCAATTTGATGCATTTGGACCACAACCATTGGTTCCATATCAGCATCGATTTCCAGAACATATGGAATCGACAGTTGTTCAAATACATCAGTTTATTTCAAAAAATCCAACATATATACACCAGAACAGTTTGTAGATTAATAATAATATAAATAAAATACTGCCACGTGAGTTACGCCCAGGCCATCGCCAACACATCCCATGGACACAAACTTAATATAAAAATATCAAAATATCTCGCCTAATTGGCTCTACCAACTATCAGTTTTCTCATCGTGCAAGTCCATGCATAGTGGAATTCATTATCTCTTTGGTACAACAACTTTGCGAAATTTTCAAAAGAAAATGAGATGGCTATGTAAAGCTACTGCGGTTGACGGATATTGCTGTAGATATGGACATGATGATCTTATATCCCGTCTTATATCTCGTATTTGCAAATGTAAGTTTTTTGTAAGGTTGTGTGTAAGGAGCATGAATCCCCGCATGATGAAGCTGTTTTCAGACTCCTTTTCTTCTCTTATGAAGGGTTTAACTTTGACAAAACCCCCGGTAGTAACTTTCATTGCGCTTCAACGGGGATGTTCCGAATGGAACATTGGCAGATACTCCAAATATATTTATGAAAGACAGAATCAACCAAAAAAAGAAAAAAAATTACATGGATAAAACTTGTTTTTAAAAATGAAAAGGCTGCAAATGCGTTAAAACGCGTACCTCAAAAAAATGTTCATGACAAAGCAAACCATAAAATCTTTTCAGGATTTTGAAAAAAGTATACGCTTCGAAATAAATGTGGAATATTAAAAATAATAATCAACTGTCCCCGTATACCAAAAGTATGGAATTATCCTCCCCCACGTGAAAGAACATATCAAATTTGAAGTCTGCTACTTGATTATCATCATATGTCATATATTTTCTGTTGGTAATAAACCTCAGAGCCATCGATGGCTTTGATTAATCCTAGTGTTCAAATGAATTAAATATTGAACCAATAATACTAAAAGACATTATTGTTTTTGCAAGATTTGAGACACGATTGTTAGTTAGGCTATCTTGAAGCGGATTTTTAGTCGATCGAATATTTTTGTATCCAAAATATCCAAATATTGAAATAATTAAAAATTCCATCTCTATAGATACAAAGATCATCTCTATAGATACATCTCATCTCATTAAGATACAAAGTTCATTGTTCTAAGAGTAGCTAATAAGGTGTACCGGCACCGCGCGAAGTTGTAATTGGACTTCTTATCACAGTTTACTCATTATACTTATCAAATATAATTTCTTTTTGGATTTAAACCGCATTTCCCATCTATTCGCAATAGAATCGATACTTTGGGAAAATTTGGATACTTTTCGGATATTTTGTGTGAAATCTTGAATCCGCTAGTTTGGATGCTCCTTAATTTTTCGCAGTGGGGATTTTCTAGCCTGCGTGCAGACTCAAAACAAAACTTCTCTAAAATGTAGATAGAGAAGTTTTGTTTTGAGTCTGCACGCAGGCTAGGATTTTCTGACAGCTCGATTTGCATTTGGCAGTAGATTGCATCAAAGATAGATTGCATATCAATCAGCCTCCTTTCCAGACAACACATGTTAAGACCATCCTCCTTTTGAGGTAGCCTCGCTTACACGCATGTAAATGCCAATATATATCATGTTGATGAGATTTACTCTGATAAGCACTGATATTCTGATTCATATCATACTACTATTCAATATATATTATCTTGGAGTAGATCTTTATTCAATATGAATATAAGGAGTCATATAACAATTGTGCCTAGAAGTTCATCAATTAAAGTTATTAGACATTTAGATCTCCTACACTCTAACATGAACTAACATAACATAACATGAACACACTTGACATGAATTCAAACAGTATTTCGTGATACGGGACTTTTATTCCTCCCCTTGGATAAATTTGTAATCACTCACTGGCAAAACTGAAACTCGATGGGTGACAACGGATTTGCAGCGGAGGAAAATGTATGTCTCCGCAGTGCAAAGAGCAAGTCAAAATTTTCTTCTTTGGGGTTCTCAGTGTAGTATAGTCGCGGTGTAGTTGTATAGGATTATTCAGAGAAACTATTTTTAGTAATCAATTAACCTTAATTAATTAAAGGTCATTGATATAACTTTCCAAGATAGCATGTCAACCAAACTTGATTAACGATCTATATATCACTATTCTAAAGTGCAATCAGATTTATTTACTAAAGGGTAATTCAATGTAATCTAAAGAAATTAAGTACTCGTTAAAACACTGGAATCTTCTGTTTTGATGTGTTTACGTTAATACGGCTAAATTTCATAAAAGTACAACAATTTATGAGCCAATTGAATGCCTACACAAGCATGCTATGGAATGGTTGTTCAGTGACATTTATCGGCAGTTGCTTTTACCTTTTGAAATCACCCCCATAGGGCACTGACTCGCTAATAGTTCATTAAGATAATAAGCATTGTGATCTTTAAACAATTACTAGATAACTTTTGTTAATGTCAAACGGGGGTGTTGTATATCGTAATGTATATTTTGTATATTTTTATGGTGTATTTTAAAGTAGCTGGAAGGTCTTCAAACGTTTGAATCCTTTGCAATTGAAGCTCAAACGGCAAGCGAAATTGGGATCGAAATAAGTAACTTATCGTCTGCAATGATTTGAAAAATTCTCACATATTGAAGAGATTTAAAGACGCAGCACAATGTTGGTCCAATGGAGTTGTCCTTCAAAGCTGATACACCTCCCCTGTTTTGTTCGAGAGAGCATAATGTTACTGTAGCATGCAATTCTGCTATTACAGGCTCGGCCATCGCTTTTGAAAATATCGAATGCACAGCTAGAGAACACATCCAATGCATTCATCGTCGCTCCTCTCCCGAAAATCAAATATGTTTGATATTCGGAAAGACCAGCGAGTGCTGCCGGTGCCTCCTGATTCTAAATTGACGATTTAAACAGGCTTAACGGTTAAAACCAGTTAAAACAGACGGAAGAAATGTACCTGTTGATGTCTTGAACAGAAAATCCTGAAAGGTTCTGAAGATAAGCGTTCCTTTGAATTTGATCCTCAGACATTACAAACGATTACAATAAATTCATGTAATGTATGCTGAAACGCCTGGAACGGATATTAGTGGCAAAGAAATGGCAGCATAGCCTAATATCTAAATCATAATATGATGTCAGTTAATACCCCCGTGTGTAACAATAACCTATAGACAAGCCAATAAACTATTAAAAAGGCATCAAAAGAATTTTGGAAAGGAAGTCACAAGCGGTGATTGAGTGATTGTTATCAAGCTATTATAACAAATTAAACGCCATTTCTATAAAGAATTGGCGGGTACTATGAACTTTCAAATCTTTGTACTTAATTGTGTTATTAGGTAGAGATTTTAGACATTTTGTGTTTTGAAAATTCTTCTGCGAATTTGAATAGTTTCACCGCATTTACTACGGCTTCCAATATGCAACTAGATATTTTTCAGAAAGGTGTTTGCCAGATTTATTTGTTTGATAAACTAAACGATTAATTATTATAACAGTTGTAATTAAAAATAAACCCGTAGCATGATTCAATACGGCGTCCCCAACTTGTCCATTATTTCTTTTCAGGCATGATTTTATGTTTATCTTGGAAAACATCTAGCATTTTAATCTGTTTAGATTTTCTTTGTTTCTGCAGTACAAAGACCTGCTACATTAATAACTAAAATTAAAATTAGAGAACTAGAATTCCATGCTGAGATTTGAATTATTCAAATTCAATCCTTCTCGTTATCATGTTTAGAGTACAAAATCTAATTTGCTGATGTGGGTTTCATGAATGTTCTATGATGACGTTTATCAAACTGTAAAATTGCTTCTTCAAGCAGGTTTTGCTAAATGGAGATAAACCGATTGTTCTGTGACCTGTTATGGACAAAAGCATCCCGCGTCTAATGATATACGGCTGGCTAGATGTTCATATTTTCGAACAAAGTCTTGGCTTTGTGAACACTGATCATATTGTTGGATTTCCATTGTAACCATTTATAGTTTGACAAAGGAAATCGGGCAGCGGACCATTTGTTCTGCTCCATTACTATTTCATGGTCATTACGCAAGGGACTTTCATGTCGCTTGCCTGTGCTTTTAAAGAAATCACAGCTATTTGACTTTTTTCGACACATTAATATATCAATTTCAAATAACATATATAAATTATATGTATAAACAGTATATTAATTATTTAAATTGCTCGCCAGTCTGAAGTATTTATGTTCATAAGTACAAACGTAATGTTTACCGAAACCCACGTGAACCCTGATAACAGGCAATGGAGCGACTTACAAGATGCCAACAATTTCTTATTTTTCGTTGAAGGTAAGTTAATTTCATAAATACAAATTGTAGTTGATAAGTGAATGAAATTAATAATTAATCGTCTCTACGCATGTTTACTATAAAAATAGCGTTAATTCATTTATGAAAGTAGTCAATTTGCGTCGAAGCACATGGCGAAGGAAAAGTGCCAACGCATGCAGCAAGGCGTGAACATTATTTATATACCCAGACTTTTAACATCGACTCCCGCAAAATACGTTAATCTATTATTTTATTGATTAAAAGTAGTATACTAAGCTAAATTTCTATAAAGAGCTATTCGACAGTGTTTAAATCCGACTTATATTTGATACGAGGACGATTTATTTTGACGTTTAACGAAAAACGTTCGCGATTTGCCACAGAACCGGTCAGGCCGTGATTTCTCAAGTCACATATTTAACGCATATTAATAAATTATGAATTGATGGTTTCATAAGTTCTAAATACTTTTATTTTAGCACTGTCAAGTGATAAAGATGATAAAAGTTGGTTCAGCCCATCAAATAATTCTGCAATTCATAATGAAGCAGCTCTACTTTGTGCGACAACAACAGCCAACCATAATTATGACAACGACACAGATTCATCATCTTCTGGGGACCCATTTCCAAATTATCAATCGACAACAAATACTTCTGATGATCGTAATGTTTCACTACTTAATGGACAGGATTATGCATCACATTGCTTTGCTGTAAAACACGGAAAATCAGAAAGGCGTTACACGTGTTCAATATGTCAAAAAGAATTCAAGCGTCGCTCAAGTTTATCAACTCATAAATTAATTCATGCAAATATTAAACCGTTTCAATGTCCTACTTGTAATAAAGAATTCTTACGACGTTCTGATTTAAAGAAGCATATGTTAATGCATACAGGTCAAAAACCACACAGATGTATGGAGTGCGGGAAAGAATTCAGTCAATCTTCAAATATGTTGACTCACATGCGAAGACACTCTGGAGTTCGGCCGTTTGCTTGTCAAATTTGCGGGCATGCTTTTTTCAGAAAAGTAGATGTGAGACGTCATCAATACAGACATGTAAGAGAAAAGTCGCTTTCGAGTACAAGTAGTGTTGAATAAAACACTACACGCTTTTAAATTTATACCAGATTTGTCGCCAAAAGTTGACATTTTTGACAATTTATTTGTATATTCAAAACTGTTTGGAATAAAATTGAATTACTAATTCCACTATACAGTATATCTTGAACTTTGTCAAAACTATAATACATATATGCTTTTTATTTGTAATCATTTTCAAATGTATATAATTATATATAAATTTTGATTAGAAATTGCTTGAGTGTTGTCTGGTACAATGCTTACATATAGATTATATTTTGATTGAAAACATTGTAATCACATATTATGAAAAGTTGTAACATTTATCAGTGTTGAAAAGTACTGTATGCTATAAATATTATGCCTGTATATATACATTTTGCATTTTTAATTAAGAACAGAAAGTTGTTGTTTATATAATTGATTGCATCATTGTTCTGTACTAGTTTTTTCTCCCTAAAAAGCGTCCGTGTGTTCGGTACTTCCCCGAACATTTGGAAGGACGTTTATCGATTCTATTGTTATCTCAGTATTATCTCTTTATAACTTGAGAAAAAAACAAATTGTTGAGATTTCTTCTATACTATTCTCAAATACAAGAGATTCGAAATCGCAGCACGATAAATCAGAACGTTAGGATATTTTCAGCGCTCGCAATTTAAGTCCTTCTTTCATCTAGCTACATTCAGTACATTAAAATAATTATTTATAATAATTTATCAGCAGTAAAATAATTAAAAGAGCACACCTCATCAAATCTAAATCAATCACGCCAGAGCAAACAACCATGGGATTTAATCTTGAACGTAAATCAAATGTATGCTTTAACAACCACCAGTAAGTTACTTGTAAAGTATATTATCTAGGTGATAATTGTACATATCTGAGCACAAAAGCGTGGACTAAAGCGATCTCGGCAAAAGGGGCTTTCAGGGTGGCTTTTGCTGGTTGTATAAAAGATTGAAGACTTTATAAATATATAACACAAGAAGTCATAGTTTATTTGAAGAATCAAGATGGTTAGGAATTATACCTGTTGCTATTCAAAAAGAATTGTTTTATTAGATGAACTGCAGGTCTACATCTATGTTAAGTAAGAGGAATGAATATCTTGATATTCAAAACGATTGCTGCAATTTTCTGGCTATATCATCAATGTTCTCCTCAGACTGTTATATATTCATTCCAGGAATACGACTGATTAAGATCAATCTGTTTACCAGAAATGAGGTAATTACAGATAATGATTCTACTAATATCGGAATACATTCCGAGCATAAAATTGGAAGGAAGCATTTGCAATCTGTGAGTAGTTGATCGGTTGTAGACAAACTGCATGTTTCAATCGAAAGAGGAAACTCAAGAACTATCGAGAACAAACAATAACTTACACAGCAAATGCTCGTTCAGGGCTCGTTCAAGCCTGGACCCTGCTGTTATATTACTGTAAGACTATTTAACGGTTGATTCTCCAGGGGTGGTGCCATTTAGATGATATGCCAAGTGTTGCTGGAGTCGAGGGGCCTTGAAGGGGGATTGCAAACATAGATAAAGTATCAACTTTCATTAAAACATTAACTAATAGTTATTAAAATCTACGAAGATTTTGAGCATAATTCCAGCCTTTTTAAGAAACTTTTCCACGTCAGTTTGGTACGGTTTTTTTCATACAAATATCTGTGTATATTCCTAATAAAGAACCAGCCACCACCCAGCGACAACACATGAACAAAAGTGTAGCTAGTCCAATATTCAACATTATATCGGAGAATGGTATAACATGCTTATTATATTTAAGTGAATACGAACAGTAACCCAATTCAAATTCCTTTTTATCCCATTTCTATGAATAATTCACATAAATTGGCATGTTAACTATAGAATCGAGATAAAGAGGCCGAGTCGGAGATTGCAAATCAGAAGGCCTCAAACTGCTCTGAATACAAACAGTCAGCAAAATATTCAAGAGTGTATTCATCAAACGGGAAACCCTAGCCGAAATCAATTTAAAATTCTTCAGCAGGGATCTACCTGAGACTTATTGGGATTGTGTGATAAATTTGATCAATGTCATTTTTTAAATAACTTTTCAATCGTGCAGTTTATCACGGCAGTATAATCATTTGCTGTTTAAGACAGGCTGGATCTTCGTACAATATGCAATTTATTTTTATAACTATGCAACGTGCATCTCGGTTAAAATGGAGTGCAATTGATACTGAGAATTATAGCAAGAGACGTACCCATGTATGAGCACCGTGCTTCGCGCTGGGGTTCACATCCTGGTAGGTAGCCAGATATCCACGTATGAACACCGTACTGGGGTTCACATTTTGGTAGGAGGGAGCTTCAGTGTTGATGTTTCGTTAGACATCCGACGATGACACATTCTCAACTTTAATATCGGACGACGACATAGTTTATGTCATTTTCCATTGCATTTTAAGTAAGAAGTTTAAATGGTTTACCTTAACTATTTTACAAAATTAAATATTTATTATCTTTGCTAGGAAATGATAAATTATCTAACGAAACATTGCGCCCTATAAGAGTTTTCTATTGTCGCAATTTTGTTTGAAAATTTGTTGATATTATACAGTATGACATTTTTATCAGCGTCCGTTCCTATGACCCCCCTATGGCCCATATACGCAATTCATTACTTCGGAGTTTGAAAGCACTTTTTTGTTATGCATATATAATATGTTTGCAAGTAATGCAGCTTTTACCACTTGTCCCATTCACGAGAATGTTGTCCCTATTTATCTGAACAATACTGGCGACGACTAGTCAGAAGCAAGTGATTGTCTACTATTATATAAATAGAGATAATACAGAATAGTTGCATTGATGTATTTCATAATTAACACAATAACATTATTGTATACGCATCACCTATTTATATCTATGCTACAGCAGCATTATTACATGAATTATGCTTTTAGAATATATTAAATACTAATACCTATAGGGCTCTATAGCTTATTCAATCGATGATATATTTAATTAAGCTAAGAATATTTTAAAATACGTATTACTAGTATCGATATAAATGTTGACGTATAAGTGGTCCACACTTGCATTGTCTGGATTCTGAATAGTTTGTTTTTGCTTCGCCTATAAATCAGTATCCAAACCAGTAATTCAATTTACCAAAATATGAGAAAAGTTTTCAGAGATGTTCTCCACTACATATTATACGCACTTGAGAAACTTTTACTGATTTTGTATAGCAAAATTAACACTTACATAGAAACGATTATTGGAATACATAACATAGACTATTAATCAGTCTTAAGCTAAATTAAATGCATTATTTAATTCCCTATTAACATCATTCTAATAATATGTAATTGTACGGCAAACAAACCGTCAAGATTTATGTGCAGCATATTGTCTTTAAAATCTATAGAGTGCAGTATATTTAATATCATATAATATTAAACGTATTATGATAATTGTCTGTGTTGAAAAGCTTTGCCAGAATGATATTTCATATCGAGTGCACCACGGAGTAATTTTGAAAAATATTTTATTACCATTGATAACCATTTATAGTCTAAATCAAAATGATTAGGAAATAGATAAGAAAATTGGTTGAAATTATTTACTATTTAGCCTGCTAATTGATAAATTCATACTTAATAAAATATTAATGATGATCATGATCTTAAACATATTTTTTACGAGGGAGCAAAAACTATTCTAACATTTTGGTTAGGTTCGATATTTTTCTAACAAATACAAACATTACCACTAAGCGAATTATTGCTAAACACATGCATCACAATTTCTGTTTCATCTGTCGCGTAGCTTACCTCACATGAGCCTAATTGAGGTCCCTGGGGGTTAGTACTATTATAAGGAAGGGGGTATTTTCCCTGTTTTTGTTTGGTATGCTAGATTGTTTAGAAATTTTCATAATGAATGGATGTTACCCTCCTGGTCCTTTGATGACTACCTTGTTGGTCCTTAGATGACGGATTACAAGTATATAGCAAACAAACTATAATTTTTGCGAAAGAGATCACTAGCTTGTTAAGCATTTACTTCTCATGTCACATGCCCTAAAGTCCAAATAAATTATTTTGTTATATTATTGAATTGTAATTATTTTGTAAACTATTTTTGTGCCTTTGTCATTTTTGGCATAAACCATTTAAACATTGTCGCTTTAAAGAAATTTCGAGCCAAAGTGAGAGGCAATGGCCTGCAGCAGAGTTGATAGCAGCGGAGTAACGATCTAGATGTTCAATAGATAACACCGTCGTGATTTTGATCAAGTAAACTTCGAAACATTGTACATTCACAGATACAGATACATATTCTACTATGCGATGACTATATTAAACCATTTAGTTTTAAAAACGATAATAGCGCATCGACTTACATACTTTTCATTCCATCTTTGACATTTCGTATCTAGTTGTCATGAGTTCCTTCATGATTAAATGAGAACATATAAGTTAAACACACGAATAAACGTTTAATTTATTCACATTAATTAAATTCTCAATCAACGATTTCATAATTTCAATATGTTTCACTGGAAGAAAGGCGTTTGGCAATCAATCTACTGTTTTATTGTGCAAATGATTATTATGATATGTATAGAAACGTTTTTCAGATTTGAAAAACACCGAATTTTAGTGAAATGGTGAAAGACTTTTCTAAAAAATTCAAACTACCTTCCTTCCAATTTTTACGGGTTCCCATAACACACGCTAAACGGGAATATGTGTGTCATTTTAGGGTTATCCTTGAGAGACTCTTGGAATTTTAGAAATTTAAAGTATTATCTATAATCTCAGAAGCCTCCCTTTACACTTCCCAAAACTCAAAAGGGATTAACATCGGGGCAGTTTTATGGTTCAACTTTTCCAAATCTTTGTAAACGTATCGGTCTTAAGTCTCGCTTGCTTTGCAATTTTGCTTTTCACGTTGAACATTCAACTTTGCACAAAAAATTACCCCTCTTGCTCCAAACTCTACCCAGAATGAAAAGGAAGGTTTTATTGAATTGTATTCCATCAAAGAATACGACTCTTCGATTTAGTATTACTAATATGTGGTTAATTTAATTCATCATTAGATACTTGTATAGTGTTTACTCATTCAGCAGCATATTTGCCTGTAACTCATTTCTTTACTGGACCTACCAATAAATGGCCAATTACACAAATATAGTATTGAACACGTCATCTTGAACTTGGCATTAGAGAAAAATAGTTTTTGAAGGCGTAAAACCACCGTGACGTATTATGTTATTGTTTCAAGAACAAAACCTGTAACAATGATTGTTTGACTGAAATTCTTTTTTTAAAACATGATAAGAATCTTTCATAAATACATTATCATTGTCTTAGAGATTTCCGAATATATACTATAAATAGATTATATCGTACCCGTGCCAACTATTATCTTTTGTTGCAATTGCAAACTTTATCACTAAGATTCCTTTTTGTAATCAAAAGGATTTACATTTTATAACATAAAAGGATTAATACTTTCATAGAAAATGACATTTAGGAATGTCTTTTAGAAACACAACACAACCTCAAACGTCCCGATTATTCGAACTTCAGAGATATGTTTGCATAATTGTGTCATTAATAATAATAATGATAAATAATATAATATAATAATAATAACACGGTATCTAATAGCAGTTGAGATCTTGCTCGATGTCATTTGACATAGCGTAAGTAATGATAATGGTGTCAAAGACTACACATTTATTTTCTATTGCGATCATCAGACTGAATTCGCTTCATTGCGAATACTGTAGTATCTGTCTGATGATCGCAATAATGCGTGAAACTGTAAGTTACAGAAATTGAAAACGTAGTCTTTCCGGACTCCATTATTATTAATGATAATAATAATAATTCACACTTCCCTATTTGAGTCATTTTTAAATAAAGGCATATTATGTTTATGCAACAATATTTGTCCCTCGTAATAATCCTTTGAATATTTGAGTTTTGTTTCTTACCTCATCCGAATCAAGCGTTGGTAATAGCCTAGAATAAAAATGACAAGATGATGTGAATTTACTGATCTTTTTTAGAACCAAATCCTCTGTATCAAACTCGTTACATGGACTGAGTGTTGAGAGGCGATAGAAACATTTATTTGAAGAGGATTTTCAATTTTTTTAGCATCATTCTGTTGCTACAATAAAATAATGTCGTTGTTGTGTTTGAGTTCTCTTCGTTATCACATATAAGCTCACACAGCACCCGATTAACACTGTTTCTACTCATTTTATGCCAACCATTCTATATAGGATAACATTGAAATAACTTTGATCTGTAAAACTATGCACTAGGCCTACGTTAATCGACATACTTGTAGGGCAAAAAGTTGATTTCTTTTGGAAAGAATAACACTTGGAAAGTGTCGACATAAAATATAGAAACATGAAAAACCCGATTAAAAAGTACTGATAAACCTCTTAAATAATCACATCTATAAAAAGGTCACATATCCATAGTG
Source organism: Haliclystus octoradiatus (assembly GCA_916610825.1). NCBI lineage: Eukaryota > Metazoa > Cnidaria > Staurozoa > Stauromedusae > Haliclystidae > Haliclystus > Haliclystus octoradiatus. The sequence continues at coordinate 29,556,498 of OU744446.1, forward strand.
GCATACACAACAAGTATTATTGTAATAAATTAATACCCTGCACATATAGTTCACCTGCATAATAGTGGTTATTTCTCTAGATTCTATAGGTAGCTGAATATTATAATGTATATCCTAAAAAGCTGTCACGCGTCTTCTTCGATATTTGAACGTCCCCATCCAGTCAAAAGTATGAGGTTACCTTTCCCCGCGGTCAAGGCCGACAAAAGCAGGGAATCTCAGATTCCGGAAGGTTAGAGCAAATCAGAAGAAAGCTGATATTTTTAATGATTTGTTGGTCAAACTTGAACAAAAATATTCCGACGAAAATGTTGAATGCCCCTAGGCCCGCGGTAAATAAGTATTTGTTCAAGATTCAATTTGTGGAATATGCATACATTATTTAGAATTACACACCAACTAGAAGCTCACATAGCCACATATCGTAAGAAAAAGAGCGATGGGACATTTCTGGTATCTACTTTACTGATTTTGACCTAAAATATTGTCATTTTCGCTTTTTCCAATATAATCCTCTATCAATTACATTGTCCAGTTATATGACATGACATAGTAATATAATAATCACGTATTGTATGGCAAATAGTGAACATCGAGGAAAGACAAAAAGCTAATGACGAAACTTTGAACTTACGTTGACGGAACTGAAGGTATATTTTCTTCAACCCATTTCAAATCATCATCCTGAAAGTTAAAAGAAGAATTGCATGATCAAAGTAGAAATTAATTAATTTTATAAATTAATTTTTCAGAGCTGATATATAAAGAGCCAATTTAATGTGCATAGTTTTCACAGGCTTGTTATTTCCTCACAGTATCACATAGACCAATTAGTTCCTAATGAAAAACAGTCAACAATGAGTAAATGTCTGCTGGTTATAAATTGGCGGGTTTTAAAACATCGAGGAAAGAAGCACCGGAAATCGAGCAATACAAAAGGAAGTGAAATTCTTCGCATTCGTATATTTTACTTGAAAAATTACATATCAAGTGTGCCTTAAAGAAATTTTGATTAAATAATCTTCAAATTGCTTGCTGTTATGAGAATTTATAAAGATTGTCATAAGAAAAATGGTAACACTTTTGATATAAATTGTTCAACACTTCATGAAGAAGACTTTCCCAGATCCTGTATTTGGAGTTCAGAGAACATGCAGGGTGTATGAATGGTTATTTCATTTTCCATCTATGCCAATGGAAACCATTCAGCGTAATATGGATCGTACTTAGTCAAAAGAGTATAACACAATCACTTAGAGAGTATATTGAATATAATTTGAAATTGGATTTGGGTTCATCATTTTACCACAGACCAGGTAAATAGGTAAGCTAGTAGCTTTTTTCATCGGGGTTGATTAGTTGATTAGTTAGTTAGTAAGTTGGTAGTTTTGAGTTTAATGGCCGGATGCCCTTTCTGACACCAACCAGTAGTGCTTCTGCCAGGAATTAATCCCCAGACAATGCTGACCGACGTCCAATGCCCTAGCCACTATACTGAGTCCCACAGCTACTATCCACAGTGGGATTCCAGCTACTATCAACCTTTTACTGATTGACAATAATTATATACTCACAGCTTGCTGCCGATAGTGTGATTGACCAGATTGACCATTAGAGCCATTATGAACTGATCTCATTTTCATACCCTCTAAAACATCAAGCAATCATAAATAATAAACGATCAGAAATACTGTGATATTATCAACTAGAAATACCACGAATATAAAAATAGATAAAATATAGTCATTCAAACGGTATCACACTACCCTGGGAGTGTGTACCAGTAATATATTTCTAAAATAATTGTCTTTTGCTAACGATAATGATGATACATGTCAATTACTAATCTCAGAAGGGATATTATATTTTAATTTCAATAGACTTCGGAATTTCAAATACTTTTTAGTTTGACTGGTTCGATATAAACTTTTCATAGAATACGTCCCTCAGGGGTCTGCATTGGGTAGTTTATTTTCTGATACGTGTTGACTGAATTTATTTACAAAATGCTGCAAGCTGTCTCAAGCAAGCAATATAGTAGAGTAAATATATAAAGTGGTCACTCAACACAGGTGGCAACTATTGAGAGGTTTTATTACTTCAACATTGAAAAGACAGTACAGTACTACATGTAGTACGATACTTTACGTACCAAATGCATCAGATAAGGTTTTATTGTCATCTCCTTCATCTTCTGAATCAAGATCCATAAGAGGTGCAAATGCATATCTAGGTGAATAAAGTCAACTATAGCAAATTATTTCAAGATAAAGGATAGCAACAAAAATTAACACATATTCCGGTTTTAACAAAGTTTCGCAATAGCTTAATTGCATCTTCAGGTTAAAAGGAAGATTATACAATTAAGCTATTGCGGAACGTTGTTTAATCCTAATTCTGTTAATTTTTTGTCACTATCCTCTATCTTGAAATGTTTTTCGAAGAAACATTTACCGAGAATAGCAATTTCAATGGAGAATTATCATTTAAAAGTTCAACGACATTGGATCGAGAAATTTCGCCAAAATTGTTTTTATTTGTCAAGAAATAATCAAAATTTATTGTGAAATCCCCTGGAAAGTGAGTTCATTGAGCGTGAATTGATACACTTTACGTGGTCATTCACAAACAGTACGTGGAAAATTGAAGAAAAAGTGAACCATTCATGATTTCTCAATTAACTGTGTGTCATGTTCAAGTGAATGTGAAGATATGAATGTTATTGAAATACTCAAAATATAGGATATCCGCTTTTAGCCTTTTTCTCAAACAAGCAATATGCAACAAACAATATTAGAAATATGCATACAAGGACCCTTTCAAAAAACACTTCAAGAATTCATGAACGTTAAATGGCCCCAACTTTTCATGAACTGAGGATAAACTGTTCATGAACAGTTCGTGAACCTTCACGGACCGTTCACGAGGAGCTCATGAACATTTGAGCTATTTACTGTTCATGAACTGTTCATGAACTCCTGAACTATTTTTTGCAGGGGAACTGACAGAAAAAAATAGACATACATTAACTGAACAGAACTTAATGGTATGAACACGTTTTCTGTCAAATCGAATCCAAGGCAGAGACTTTGTATGAATTCCTGAATATGACTATTATGATGCTGGGTATTACTTCTGCGAAAAACGTTGTTGAGTTCATGAACTGATCATGAAAACATACACTGCTATACAGTTTATGAACACATTACAAACAGTTCATGAACAGTTTGTGAAAAGTTTATGAACTAGTTCATGAACGTTAAATGGCATAATTTTCATGAACCGTTTCAGAACTGTTTCACATGAAGTCTTGTGATTTGACAGAAAATTACAACTTAAAAAATCAAAAGAAATCAAATTATTTTGTTTCTAAATGCTCAAGCGACAGAGCAAATTGAAAAGATTAAAACTAACACAATTCTCTTTGAGTAAAAAGCTGGACTAATTAGTTCAACGCAATATTACTATTTACACAGTAAATTAAATTAATAGATAATGGGTAAGATATCGAAAAGGTATATGAAATTTAAAACACAGAAACAATATACAAATATATATAACATTTAAATGGCGATAATTTTTTAAAATTCAGACAGATCAATTTACAGTTCTTGTCAATAAGTTTCTCCACTGAATTGTGCTGCTTGTTCAAAGCATTGGAAAAGTGACAAAGGGGATTACTTAATATATTGTACTATGAATCTACCAAAATCTGTACTTAGAGAGTACTTAGAGAGTACAAAATTTAATACTGTACACCATATAAATAGAAAACGTTTGCTCAACAAAGAGTTGAAGGTGTATGGATAGTTATAATGTAAGGTGTCGATTGGAAGGTCTATCATAATCTGGTACAATGAATGCTGGTAAGAAAAACTTCAGACTAAATAGAATATAATTTTACCGTTGATTGTTATTTGTTGGTCTCCATAAGATCATAATAACAACAAGGATTATTGTAAAAAGAAATGGCCAAAATGCTTCATCTAGCCAGAGATTTCTCCAATCCTGAAAACGCAAAAGCAGCAATCAGAACAACTTGGATTCATTGATATTTGTAATACAAATACCGAAATTGATAATCATCTCTTCAACAGAAAGTGGACATGATCACAGAGGAAAATAGTTGAGTAATCCTTCAAGGTATCCGATTGTGGACAGTAGAGCAAAGGGCCTGAACTAATACCCTAAGAAAAACAGTCCAGGAGTTCATGAAAAGTTCATGAACGCTAAATGGCCACAATTTTCTTGAACCGTTTATGATACTGTTTATAAAGATTGATAAGTTGAAGTAGGAATGAGTCAAAAACGAAATATGCTAAAATTACGCTACTTTAAGTTTCACATCATAAGGTGATCATCGGGCGATCTATTTGAAGAGTCGAAATACAGTTAATTATAATAGTTAATATAAATTTGTGACGCGCTATTGAATATTTTTAATAGAAATAACGGTATAAAAATAAAATATTATTATTATTATTATTATTATTATTATTATTATTATTATTATTATTATTATTATTATTATTATTATTATTATTATTATTATTATTATTATTATTATTATATTATTAATTGCCTGATATCACTTTATGGTATGAAACTTGAAGTTGCGTAATTCTAGCATGTTTCATTGTTGACTTTCATTCTATAAATGCTCTGATTATTTTCATTGAGCATTGTACGAAGAACAGGTGTGAAACAATCCTGGATTTATTATTATATTTATAATAAGTAAAGTATGATACTTACGTAGCATTCTGAGAAATGCTTCTGTTTGATAGAATACAACATAAAAGCCACAGATGCTGTAATAAATAGAAATTAAATTGTTAAAACTCAGATAGAGAATATTTCTGAAAAGACCCTGCAAAAAACATGAACATTAAATGGCCCCAAATTTCATGAACTGTCCGTGAAGGCTCGTGTTCATGAATAGTTCATGGAATTTTTATCAAAATTGGGGCCATTCCACGTTTATGAATTGTTCATAAACTGTTCATGAACTCCCGAACTGCTTTTCACACAGGATACACTGTGTACTAAAATAATATCACAATACCAAATATCAACCTTACCAATTACAAGAAAAATCAGTGTATTAGTAAAATGGCGATAGAGCGACAGCTTCACAACATTCTTTCGGATACGTAGCGTGCGTGTTGTTTGGACAAGAGCAGAAAAAATGTTTGTTGGAGTCAAGGATAGGTAATGAAATGACATTCAGTATTCAACATTTATATATTATTAAGGTTCACAATTGACTTCAAACAGCGGTGGGAAGGGGGTTGTGCTAAAGTTGACAGCATCTGCTAAATGTTCAAACCTCCTATTAGGAAAATTGACAAGAGGGAGAAAAGAGGTCTAAAATTGATGGAAAATTGGTTGACGACAATCATGAATGGTCTGTTACAGAAAACAAAGCTTGGAATAAATAATGTACTTTACGATATGTGTGACTTTAGTAAATGATCATCTCATCTTTATTTCACTGGCTTGAGATTTCGAATGACAGATTTTTGTTAGGTTGAAAACATTTTGGGAAACTGGTTTGCAAAGGTATATTGTGTTCAAATGCTTGATGAAAAATTTATGATAAATGGAGTATGAATAACTTTCAATTTCAAAACACTGTAGTTAACTTCCTTACTACAGTAAATGCTGGGCTGCGAGAAGACATGATCTAGTAGCGTATAAACTACATAAATACAGTTGCCTGATGCTTTGAATACAGTCAAAAGGTGTCTCTGGTTTGCAAATAATTTAATGAAAAGGATATCCACCAGCATATAGCTGAATTCATAACAGCAAGCGGAATGGCTGCGAAAACTTGTTGCCTTGATGGGTTTGCTTTCGGCTGTAAATATAAAATAAATTAAGGTTTTAATATTATTTATAATATCAGTAGTTATTAAAGCATAATTCAATGAAGAATTGTGAGTATGGTTATTGCTTTACTGATTCAACGGGGGAAATTTGATAAAACCTTACACACGTTTATCGGTGGACCTTTTAATTCAAAGTATAATTCTTTACACTAAGCTGCATTGTGTGTTGTACATGGAAGAGGAAAGTTATACTGCTGAAAGAGCTACGGGCAAATGTCCTCAATATATTCTTGTGTTACCGGTATGCTATTGCATAAAATAAATTTTTATTAACTAAGCAATTTTCTATTGAATGTCTGCATATGTTTAGAGAATGTATCACATGTTTGAAAATGGTTTGATTTGAAATTCAACATTGTAAATATAGGCAACAAAGTAATAATTTGTTTGAAGAGACTGCAATTATGCTATATCACAGCTAATAGCTTACTATGGTATCCACCAGCATATAGCTGAATCCAACACCGTAAGCAGAATGGCTACAAAATTACGAGTGTGGACCTATTATAGTTATTGCAGAATCAAAAAAGCATGATTAATATAGCAAAGTAAAGACATTGAATTATGAGCTATATTCTAAAACTAGCAATAAGTGTTGGTCCATAATGGACCTTTGTGTATTAAAACTGTCAGATCACTAATAATTAAACAATTGACTAAGCTGAATATCACTGTATAATACGGGAGTGAACTTTGGTGGAGAACATGAGACACAATACGCAATTAATCAAGACATCTTAATCACTTCCTTCATAAAAATTTAATTCATTTCACATCAATTGAGTCGACTGAACTGTATGGAGAACGGCATATTAAAGGCATAAAACAGATCAAAGCGCATTGCAGGCTCATAAGTTGAAAAGTGAATGCAATTTTTCTACTATAGCTATAACACATTAATTATTACAAATTACAGCTTTGTCAAATTTCGAAATCTGAAATTATCCATGAAAAGGCACTCCAAATCCGATCTGATCCAGAAACACGAGCGGATCGCGTTCGGTTCGGATTCGCAACTCTTTATTGCAATATATATATAACATCTCATAATATTACAATATGATAGTATATGTACCTATATATTTTTGATCGTAACAATATCAGCAAGTAGGCCTATGATTTTCATGGCAGTCTATCAAAATACTAAGAGCTCGTTGAAAATAGAATTTTATAAGTAATTTTAGATGTGAAGATGAGCCTCATTGTGCTTCTTGTTATAAAATTTTCAAGAATGAAGGCATCTACTTTCTTTTAAAATGAAATAAAATTCTATAATAATTTGATATTGATATTATGTTACATCTTGTTGTCAATATTTCTACGCGCTATTTATAATAACTTACAGATGTAGAATGAAAGATTAGACGATTATGAATAAATTAGTTGTTTTGATAAAAAAACGAAAAAAACCCATTTTGCCAGATTCGTGATATGCATATTTATTCAGAATTTCTTGAAACGGACGAGATGATCTATAGAGTGGAAATGTTCAATGCATGACATCTTTAAAGATATAAATACCATAGCCGATGGTAATATTTAAATGTTCATGTTATGATTTATGATGAAAAGGATTTACTTATATAGAAAATGAATCTACTTTACCTTGCATTTGATCGCGATATGAAATGATCTTTCTTTGTCAGAATTATTTCGAATAAAAGATAATTTACATTTTATTCTTATCGGGTTTACATTCTCTTTCATTAATAATAATAATACGCAAACCGTGTCGGTGATCAAATCACCATTGTTTCATTATTGTTAAACTCCTTTTCCGCAGAGCACTTTCCAAACTTCTTATACGCTTCTGGGTCATCTATAGGCCTTTGGCTATCCGACGTTTTGTTTTTACAGTTTAAAATGCTATAAATTGCTCATAAATTGCGATTAAAATTTCCAAAATCGTGATATTTCGACGGAAGTTATGTGAAAATAAACTGCTTTCCTTGGTGTATCCCGTCATGCCTAGCAACATCACGAATTTTAGAGCACGCTTTATTTTAATGGCTGCCAATAATTCGTAAAAGTGTTTCATCATATTTTTCAAAAGTATTCCAATATGCCTAGAAGGAGAAGTGGTCCAACAATACTCCATTTTACATCACAAACAGAAGACACAATTCTCGGTAAGTCTTTTACAACTTAAATGTTAAATGCTTCATGTAAAGTCTGTCGAAGTCACTTTTACCGTGGTTTTTACCCTGTTGCATGAGAGCTTACAGGACTCTGATGGCAATTGCTACTTTTAGTTTTCTTTTAAGTATCATAATCCCAAATAGCCTACTTTGTTATCAAGTCATCGTTGGCAGAAGAGATTACTGTGTCACTGAATCGCCAATATTAGCTTGATTTGTTATGAGCTGTTCTTCGTTGCAAGAAAGGATTTACTGTGTCACCGTTTTATGTCAGCAGTTCTGTTCTGTTAGTGTTATCCACACAGCACACACAGAGATTTGACCCATAACAAATAAACAAATTCAGATAATTAGTGTGGTACTTTTCAGTCGTCAAGCAGTTGTAAGTTGTAGGCCTACAAATCCAAAATTGGAGTTGTAATTTAGAATTTTAGCTGCCTTCTATCACTTTGTCGAAATGTACATTTATAATGTGCCATACATTGACAACGTCCACTGTGTCCACACATTGTTTACTTTAATCATTATTATATGAGGTATGTGAATGGTGACCATTATAGACATGTGTCCTCTCTGTGAGAAGTTGGCTAAAGTTGATAAAATATTAGAGTTTGGGTCTCTCATTTATGTAATTTACTGTATCAAATTTCAGAATCACCTGTTGTTATTACCAATATCACTCAATGACTCATGCTGAGATTCACTCAACCGACACAGCAATAATATTTACATACCAATGCCTTTCATTGTGAAAACAAGTTCATTAACTGCAATACCTAACTTACAATCCATATTTATTTCATTTGAACTATGTAGTCAACATAAAATGGATAACCCATATTTATAAATATATTTGATTTGAAACATGTAGTACAATAGAGTATCAATTATCTCCTTTTCACTATGCTTTACATGTACGTAACGACTAATTACCAAAACTGAAATGAATTATCAGTGTTGTTCTGAATTTTAATTCCTTCTCATGACTATTTTGTTTCATTGACATTCTCTTTGACAAGACATACTGCAGGCTACTAACGGGAGCGAAGCGACCTCTTTGAGGAAGCCAAAGGCTGACTGGCCCCGGGCGCAGGCCGCAAGCCGAAGGCTTGTTAAATATGGTTGTTAACTTATTATTGATTGGTGTATTAACTCAGAGAATACGTTTTTTATTTTTGTAACAAAAGGTTTGTTACACTCATCCAAACTGTATTGACTATTGAAAAATATTTTTGAATTATGTTTTTCTGTTTTTTAAAGTTGAAAGCCATTTTTGAACGCTGTAAATATTATAATTATTATTTATCACAAATCATACGCTCAATTCAATTTAATTTTGTTGAATTTTGTTCAATTCAATACCTGGATTTAACTTTATTAAATGTTGATCAACGATAAGAACAAGACACTGCTATTTTATTCTCGAAACTGTAGTAACATACTGTGTCTTATTCTTATAGCAAATCAACCAAATGAAATTTTAATTTTAACCGATGTTTACAATTCCTTCGTTAATTATGGAAGCAAAATCTGAAAATAGAAGCCTGCCTGCTCATAACCAAATGATTCATATTTTTATATTAAATAAAAAATTATACAAATACTTTTGTGCAATGCCTTGATTAATTCTGAACTCTGTAATTTTAGACTGTAGACAGATAATCTCTTCGAACTTTGAATATTTTTACGAATCAGTCGAGCGCCAACGTCATTTTGAAATTTCTTGCAAGTTAATTTGTTTTTATGCCTCGCGATAGATTGTTCATTTCAAAACAGATTGTTTGCTCAGTCTTCTCACAAATTATATATCAAAATAGCCTTTTTAAAAGTGAAAAGTCTGTATCTTGATTTTAAGAAAAGTAATGAACAACATTTTGTTTCATTAATAAACTAAAGACCTATATTCTGTTTAATTTCATAGCGTTTGTGCCGCGCCATATGTATTGCTGATATCACCAATACATGAAATAGGTCTAAGTTTCTTTAATGTCAAAACATATTTTGTTTTGCCTAGTTATACTGGTAATTCAATGTAATACAGTATTTTGTATTGTTTTAATTATCATAAAACTGATTCAGTTTCAAGTTTCACTTGTTCAAACCATTCACATGCAGCTTTTAAATTCAAAGCGAAATATTTTTGTTCTGGAGAATTCAATTTGAATTTGATTAGGCTGCCCGCTAGATTATCGAACTATGAAATTTTTCGAATCTCTGAATTTTTTAATACAATAATATCTATGAATATAAGTAATGTTTATGGCAATTCAATTGAAATCATACCGTAATAGCTCTGAAACATCCATCAATAGCTGAAAGGGTGAAGAAAATACCACCCATTACTAGAATCTTATGAAGTGCTGAACCAAGGCGTGGCCTGGAAAATAAAATTATATATATTATTCTACAAGGATTAGTTTAATTTGACATAAAAATCTTTCCTTCTTACATGTTACTGTATGATCATTTGAATGAAACTTCAAAGCAAGCGCTGCTGAGAGGAAAATTGCTCTGGGAAAGTTTCACAACTTTCAAATCCTTCAAAAATCCTTATCGTTTAGCCACTATTTCGATTTTGTCTGAATTGAGAAGTTATTAGAGCATGAAAGGCAGGTCTCGTAAGTACTCTTGGAACTTGAAGAGAAGTGAATAGCGTACGACAAAAATAAATTATTACATCACATCAAACATATTATATCAATAATATCATCATTGTAATTAACAATGTAGCCTAATATTATGTACAGTAGCTGTCATATTTGGCTGAACTTTATCTTTTGTAATTTTGTATCTTCCTTTAATATGTTTGAAATGTATGATCTATCTCTTACTCCAGGAAAACTCTTGTTTTTAATTTGGATAAAGATCATTGTTTCTTGTAATCCAACAATAAAACAAAGCAAAGGCCGTTGGTCATTTTAAGCTGTTTAATGAACGTATTTTTGTATGGGTTTTTATCCTGCAGAGAAATGCATGCTTCCTTCATTTTGAAGATCTCATTACCGCATACTATGCCAATACATTTTCACTTACTTTACAATGCCAAAACCCAGACTAACAATTATCACCAAGATCCGAGCAAGTGTACGTTTCATGCTTGATACTAACTCTGCTGTGATAGCTAGCATCTTTCCTGATCATAAAATAGCAACAAAAAATTATGCAGTTGACCAATTATCAAATAAAATAGTCCCTGCAGTTTGATTGACCAAGAAGTGTGTCCATCCAAGTACATAACCTTCACAGAGTAGAACAATCAAACGTCACATAGCCATCATCACCATAAAATTATTACTTATATACAGTGGAGCATTCTTGCAAATTTTTGTGCACTCTGCAGATTGTAAGCAAGAATAGCAACCCCATTATTCATGAGAACTTTCAAGGTGAACCTGTCTGGCTGTATTATCAACATTGTCCAATTATACTTCAATATAGAAGACTTTGTTGATAACAAGAACATAATAGAACATATCAAATTCAAGACTTTACTATGGCACAAGCCACCAAAGACACATTCTTGATCGATAGGGTTCTAGCCTTGCATTTGGCAGCAGAAATCATTGTTTCGATCATTCTTGAATAAGCAAATTAATTTCCAATACGATATGAACGTCCATTATGCTACCTTTCATGTAAAGTTTGAAAAATAAAAACACAGCTGAAAGCAATAACAGAGGACCTATGAGTATGAGCAAAACCCAAACATTCTCAAATGCAATTTTTAGATTATAATACTTAAGGATTCTTTAAAAGAAATGCCTTATATTATGCTTTAGAAACGTCTTAACTCTTGATAACGCACAGGGGCTAGTATAATAGTATGTCAAGAGGTGCATTTCAGTTGGGTTTTAGCGTCTAAGCGTTTCTTGTGCTTACGATCTGCATCCAGCACTGATAACATCCTTAGAAAGGCGATTCGTATTCAAAATCATAACTACAAGAATCAAATGTTGATACAATGATATGAATTATTTGCAAATAATTATTTTACTGTAAGTACCTTGGATTCCAGTTCCATTAATATTTTGATAATCCGAATAGAATAATGCTGTTTCCAGCATTCCTAGAAAATTTTAAAATCATATGAAAATATAGATGGGTAGGAATATATGCAGGCAAGGCAGTGATCTGGTTTGAAAAATTGATCTCAATGTAACACTTGGAAACACAGTTTACTTACCTAGAGCAATAACAGCACCAATCCAAAACTAACAGGAAAAAGATATTCTCAATTCAAAAGTAATTACATACAATTAAACTTGTATAAATCAGAAATCTTCAAAACATTGAACAAAATAGACCAAAATAGACATGTGGCCTTATGTGTAGGGTTGGTTATAATAATGCTATTTGTTCATTATTGAAGTGGTCATTGCATATAGGTGACCACTATAGCAGGTTTGAATCTACAACAATGTCAATGTATAGCAGCAAGTCATTAAGCCTGGAAAAATGATCTTTTATGACAGGTGGGTTTTTTCAAAGCCTTTACAAAAAGGCGAAACTCAATGAAATGTAGAAAATTTGATTATCCATGTCATCTTATAGATAATTTTTTAAGAATCGCTATCTTAATTTACTTTGCTGAATTACTTCAGAAGAATAATGTAAAGAAACGGGTAACTTTAATATACTAATTTAAATTCGTAATAATCACACTTTTTCACAAATGCAGGATAAAATTAGCCTGGGTCACAGGCCGCAATTCATCAAATCCTATTCTTTGTGAATGAATTGCGGTCTGTGACGCAGACTAGAATAAAGTAAACGTTTGCAAAAGAAAGCAATGAAAAAATGAAGAGGATAATCAACGGCAAATAACACCATCATTATTACAGTATTTCAAATAACAATGCAATAAATGAAATACTGTACACGATAATACGCACAAGGAGAAATGGTTGTAATCTATACAGTAGGATACAGTATTACATATTTAGAATTAAATAGATTGACTGATTATCAAAATGAATCTTACATCGGATTCTGACATTAATGCAAATACAGTATGCAATGAAATTACATGAACTTCGGTTGTTGAAAATTTACACTATTCATAATCTGTCAATCTTTTGTGGTTGATGATGTCATAATATGTCACACCTCTTAGCGGATACCTGTTTTATCAAGACAAAATCCTTCAGTCTGTTGAGTGTCAGTTCATTACTGGTTTGACTGTAGATCGATATGGTATGTGATCTCATAAAGTGCAAAATAAATGTTCATAAACAAAGAATGTGTGGCTATTAATTACATTCATTTATTGGTATTTTTCTTGTTTTGTTACAAGTTTTAATAAGAAAAGTCAACGAAAAAATGTTTAAATTTTTATTCATATTAACAAACAACGTTTCGATTGCATCATGCAATCATTTTCAAGTTAAAGGGTAAAATTTATTATAGGACTATTTATAAGGGCTAATTCAATACAATATACAAAGGATAATATTATAGTAATACAAAATAAAAGAATAAAAAAAATTGACAAGAAATATCTATTTAAACATTAGGGACTTTAAAGAATCCTTTTGTGTATTAAGTGACGGTTTAATTTTTGCAATGAATACCATCTCTTTTATTAAGCAGTCAAATTTTGTTTTACCACGAGATAAAACTCTAAAAAATGGTAAAATTGTCATTGTTTTTTGTGTCCAAGTTATGGGCATCCCTTAAATGTTTTCCAACAGCCGTAAAACGATGGTCATTAACACGTTGATGTAGTTGCCGGCATGTGTAGCCAACAAAAAGCAATGACATTTTATCAAAGTTTTATCTCGTGGTAAAACAAAATTTGACTGCTTAATAAAAGAGATGGTATTCATTGCTAAAGTTAAACCGTCGCTCAATACACAAAAGGATTCTTTAAAGTCCCTAGTGTTTGAATAGATATTTTTTGTCAATTTTATTTATTCTTTTATTTTGTATTACTCTATTATTATCCTTTGTATATTGTCTTATTATCCTATGTATATTGTATTGAATTAGCCCTTATAAATAGTCCTACAATAAATTTTACCCTTTAACTTGAAAATGATTCCATGATGCAATCCAAACGTTGTTTGTTAAGATGAATAAAAATTTAAACATTTATTCGTTGACTTTTCTTATTAAATCAACACCAAAGAAGCTTTTTATAAGAATTTGTTACAAGTGTTTTATTGTTTTGGTATTGTGCGATAACTTTGACATCAACTTGTATAATACATTACAGATTTTGTTAGAAACTGATTGTGCACTGGTAGGCCATTGGCAGAATCTTTGCACTCTGAGCGGGAGGCCAGGGTTCGATTCCTTGACAGAGAACAGAACACATGTTTGTATTTCTCTGTAAATGTGTTTATGTCTCCCAAATACACAAGTACTTGTGCTTACGGGGTGACGATCAGTTATATTATATGTAATTAACTGAAAATGTAATATTACTATTATTGTTGTTTCAGTTCCTATAACATTGGATTTCATTAACATGTGTAAAAAATTTACAAAATCATGAATTGCCTTACCTGCACTCTGAGTAAATCTCTCCAATTCCAACAAGTAAATACAAGCCATACAATAGCAAAAACTAAATACAACAATGACAAACAGCCAAAGAACTGAAAAACAATGCAGCATACAATCACCATAATCATTTATTTTCATAATTGATCTAGCAGATTTAGTAATGAAACATCTAGGCGCATTATAGCATGTCTTAATAAATTTCAGTCGAATCAATTTTCACCCAATTTTCTTTTTTTTTCAACTTTCTTGTCAAATTCATAATAATTTTGCAAATGTTACTTTCATGAAATTAGCCAACTTACAATTTAGTATACAGTAATAATAAATCTTACAGTAATAATAAATCTCTACGTCAAATAATATTAAACCCTTCGTATTAAGAATACAATATTTGGCCTAGGTGCATGGTTGGTGGGAGGTGGCAATAACTTGATGGCCAAGGCTAGCAGACCAAAGGCAGACCTGAACACCACCAACCAGCTCCAGCCACACTGCTAAGTCAAAGGAATTCCTACATATACTTACCATACCCTCCATGGGAAAAAAGGGGTAGGAGGGAACTAACAAGTAACAATCAATAGTAAAAATAACAAATAACTTGACAAAAGCAATAATAATAATAATAATAATAATAATAATAATAATAATAATAATAATAATAATAATAATAATAATAATAACAATAATAATAATAATAATAATAATAATAATAATAATAATAATAATAATAATAATAATAATAATAATAATAATAATAATAATAATAATAATAATAATAATAATAATAATAATAATAATAATAATAATAATAATAATAATAATAATAATAATAATAATAATAATAATAATAATAATAATAATAATAATAATAATAATAATAATAATAAGTAAAATAATAATAAGTAAAATAATAATAATATGCATCTATATAGCGTCATTTCTTAAGAAATCCAATGGATTAAATAACATTCATTTGAATACAAATCAAACACATTAGGATGTTAGATTGTTACGCAAGTCTAGTAAAGAAAACTTACAAGAAGTAATGGCCACTCAGCAGCAGATAAGTAGTGCCCATCTTTTTCTATCGAAAGTTCAACTGTGATAAAAACAAATGATTCAATGTAGTTCAACTTCTGTTTTAATAAGAAAAGAGAGGACTTTATATAGAGAAATTGAAAAATATATGTAAGTGGTCTTTATGTACAGAGTTGACTCAATAGGAAATAATATTTATGACATAACCAAGGTGACCGCTACAGATGTGGATGTTGTAAAGAGGTAATATAATGTTGTTCTCATTAAAATAATGTCCTTTCTCAAGTCAGTAGTAACTGGAACAGGTTGTCGGGATCTTGAAAAGAAATCATTTGGTCATGTGACAAGCATATTTTGAAGAACCCTGCTTGTTTGGTGGGTTTTAAAATGAAAATTTATTTTTTCAATTTTTCAATTCCTTTTTGTCATGTTTGATTTGTAACAAATTCTTGTTTTCTGTGCTTAAATGTCTACAGGTGAATGCAACACATACTCTATGGTATACTAATAATACAATTAGAATGGAATAATAATTTGAGGATACGAGTTTGTTTACCGTCAACAGAAAAATTTTCTTTATTCATTGGGTTCATTGCTGTTACTTTGAACATGAGTAAATGAGGTCCATCTCTTGATAATGTGCAATTATGCCCCTGTGAAAGTGTAGTAGTGTACATTTAAGTATTTATGAATTGTCACCACACAATATAAATTAGAATTTGTTTTCGCCTCTTGAGTCTCTCACTGCTCCCAAAGTGTTTGAATCAGAGTACTTCACGTGGATAAATGCTAAGTAGTGTATTTGTTTTATAAAATAAATAAACTATTAATTTTAAAATTAAAAACTCAAACAATTATCAAATGTAAATTCCTCTAAAATTTACAGAAATTTTGAGAAAAGCTATAAAAAGTTATAAAAATGGAAGAAATTAGATCGATAGAAGCCACACAGAGTAATTGTCAAGTCTGAAAACAGTATTTGAATTCTAGATATTTGTATAAGAAATCGTAAGGTTTCAAGTTCAATTCGGGATTAATTTGCATAAGTGGATATCAAAATTTGAAACTTTTTGAAAAACCAAAAGTGGAAATTAATCCTGAACGAGAAAATGTATGATTACCTTTTAATCATATATCTTCAAAAATTTTCATAAAACACATAAAGAAAAGTATGGAATAAAGAATAATGTTCGCAATAAAAAGAAACAAAGAAGTGAACACGGTCATGAAATGAATTATTACTTCGAATGACCATGTTCCAATTCCGCGATACCATGGTACAGATTGGTTGAACTCTCTTTCGCGCTTCTTATGAATGCCATTTCGTTTCTGTTACCATTTTGTTGTACTTCAGAGCTTCAAGCTCACAGCTTCACACAAAAACCTGTCACCTTCGAAGAGTCTCACATTTGATGATTTTATGAACAGTAATACGTATTTCCAAATTGAAGTTATTAAACAAACATTGAGTAGAGCTAAAATTTCAATTTACTTTAAGTAGTTTTGTTAAATTAGTTACATTTTACAGACTACTTAATATTACACACAAGACTCTCACTTTTGTTCAGTTCACAAACAGTTCAGTAGCAGTTGATGAGAAATTTTACTAAAACAGGAACAGTTCATTTAAAGTTCTTGAATTGTTTATTTGCGTAAGGTGTTTGTCTTATGTATGTTTGTGAAGTTCATGAGGTTCATGAACAGTTCATGAACTGATTGAAATTTTTTGCAGTGGTACAAATATCAACTTACTGACTTGGGAGCAGATTTGACAGGTGTAGCTGTGCTTGAAACAACATTATATGAAAGCGGATTAGCCTTGAAAACAAAAAATCAAAGTTAATCTTAATTGAATGTAGTTAAAATGTCAAACTGCAAGGTTAAATTGTGCGGCTGTACAAAAGGCCTACAAAACGGGGAAGGTTCTAGTATGTATCCCTATGGCTGGAAGTCATATTTACATGTGATCAAATGTTGGTTAGATTATCACACGAGAACCATGCATAACAAAAGGTCATGCTTATGACCTCCCCCAAGCATTCAACATGCAAGCAACAACATATATTCTGTCTAGTTATCAATATTGTTATTCTACATAGCTAACTGCACTTGTATTATCTGATATGCCTTTCATCAAACAGAATTAAACGGAAAGGAAAGAGAGAGAGAGAGAGAGTTGATGACGATATGGTCAGTAGCTGTACCTTGCTGCTCAATGCATAGTATTGTGTCACCCAGTAGAGTAGCCCAAATACACATGGTCTTACGTGATATTTGTTAATTCAGTAACCTAACATTTTATTTGCGGCTCTGCATGAAAACAGTTGGTTGCCCCAATCACTCCAAAAATTCACATGTAAGTATTCTCTGGGAATTCCACTGGCCTAGTAATGCGGCTGGGACTTGTTGGTGGGGGTAGTGACAGGCTTCATCAACTACTACATACCATGACAGATCTTAACAGTCTAGCGCCAATAAGACCATGTATGAGACTAAATCACAGAGGCAGTAATGGTGATTATAGCCATCAGATGATTATGGTAGAAAATATTAAGTAGATTTTGCTAAAGAAGAGTCTCTTGTCTGATTCATACACGGCACATATTATTTGACATACTAGCTAAGAATGAAACAAAGAATGAAGACTTCATATACATATAACATTATCATGACAAGATAATATAACCCATAGTCCCATTGTACTAAACAGTAACGTCTTGGTAACCTTTTTTGTATAGGCTATACAGTTTGAACAAACATGACTGTCTCAAATTTTTCACTTATTTTGTGAGGATTTTTTGAAGCAATTATAGGCATATTCATTTTCAACAACACAATTGTAGCTACTCCTGACATCTCGATGTCGTGGATCGCTTGCTTGTAATCTTCTAAACAATACTCGAGATAACTCATACAATTTGATCAACTGTATCATTAATATCAATCGTGAATTGGAAAAAGATGGGGATTTCTTTCCCATCATCATTCAAGCACATTAGACTACTACATTAGATTTCACTGCATTATCAGTATGACTGGTGTCTGGTAGTGGAGATAGGCCTCTCTTCCAGCCAGCTTGTGTCCACAATGGATGTATTCCATCATCCAAGCACCTTGGATAAAAAATCTGTAAAGTGATAAAAGCTGAATTGCTATTGAACGTTACAAACCCTTTCATCTGCGTTTCGTTTGGCTTCATGTCTTGTTGCATCTTTGCCCTTCCAAACAGAAACAGAAATCTAGCATCAATCTCAGGTTGTAGCTTGAATTCACAAGGCAGCAAGGTTTAAATCGATGAGTAATTTATGAAAAGTTCATTAGCATTAAATTATTCTCTTTATCAACCACAGGATTTATGAATTGCGCTTTGCAGGCGTACATTAGGAATGCCTTATTCAAAACCAGAATCTCCATTGAAATACAGTCAAACCTGTTATAACAGTCACCTTTATACAGCGGCCAACTGTCTACAGCGGTGACTCTTGCAATGTCTATATTAGTATTTTCCATTGAATCAAACCTGTATATAAAGGCCACCTGTCTATAGTGGTCAATTTATCTACCTCTCGTAGCTGGCTGTTATATACAGGTTTCACTGTATATAGGGTTGGAACATTTTATTATGCAAAGAGTATTTTAAAAATGTAATCAAACTATTTTTGAGAACAACGATAGTAGCTTTGTTAAACAAGATATCACTAGCAAAATTGTATAGTCGCTACTTTGTTTGCTTTCAAAGCAGTGTCTGGCAAATGTTTTAGCCTTTCAGAATTCTAGAATATTCAAACTTTTTTCTTCTGACTTTTTGTTGAGGTTTGATCTAGTATCATCTATTTATAAAAAATATCAACTTTTCTTCTGTATTTTCGCTAGCCTTTCGTAATCTAGGATCCCATGATTCCCATTTTTGTCGGACCCTGTTTCGAAGAAAAATGGTTCAAGCAACCACAACAAACAAACGTGCCATTGCAGTGGTGGAACGATGTTTTCATCATCAAAGTGTTCCAAAATATTTCAAATGATTTCAAGTAAATATTATTATTATCTTCATCGAAATCATTTTGTTTTATCATTTTTAAATTGTTTATAATAGCTTTTCACTATTAGAAACAACAAGGTTAGATTTCAAATATTTCCCAAAATTATATATTCAAATAGCATTGCTAGCGCACGCATGCGTGACTGTCAGCTATGAATTGTTATGATTTACGTTACTCTAAAGTACAGATAAAACAACATGCTGTATTAATGTAAATATTTTACCTTTGGACTTGTTTCTGGAGGAGATGCAGTTTGATTCAATTCAGTAAAGATTGTTTTGAAACCATCAAAGTCCTACAATATCAATAGTGAATTGAGAAAATTGTAAAAAGAGGGTAACAATCAAAACAAGCTTAATGAATATTTTGCGCCCAGTTAGGCCATCGTCCTTCCAATTGCTGCATGTATGTAAGCATACTATAAGATCCAGGTTCTATTGCAATTCTACAAAGGGATTAGGACCTATATAGGCCTGCTCATCACTAGTAACCTACTTTCTAGATCTAGAAATAGTAAGGGTGTTTCTTTTCAATCTTCGGATTATAAGCCTGCTGCAGAGTCTACAAAATTTGTAGCAATTCTGAGGTCTGTTGTAGGGCTATCCAGTCAGTATTAATTTAGCCTGTTGTGTTTGCAATGCTAATCACCTATTGTAGGGTTAATTGTGTATCTGCATATATTTACTGCAATGCTGAGCACCCGATGTAGGGTAAACTTCTGATGCTGCTCATAGGGACTGTAAAACAGATTTGAGATGAGTCCAGTGGAATTGTCCATATTGAAAGAAGAGGGCTGTGGAGGGCTATGTTTGATTGCCCGTCCTCCCTCCCACAATATCCAGTTAGAAGGTGAGTATAACTAGAAACTCCACTGATTTTGCAGTGTTATTGACCTTTGTTGGTAGTGTCAGGTCTGCCTTTGGACTGCTAGCTCTTGCATATCGCTATAGTCACCTCCCACCAACCAAGCACCTATTCCAAATATCATAATGAGGTGAAGGGTTTAACCAAGTTACAAGTTGGAATGCTTTATTAATAAAAATTATCATGTGAATTATTTGTTAATATAGGTATCAGGGCATAGGGCTGTAGGCCTACGTTCCATTTTTATGACAAGGACGAACAGCAACTAACAGATTAGTTGGCTGAAATTTATAATACAATTTGTCAATTTAACCAAAAAATTTCTTGACTGATATTTTATCTTGTTTCCCACATAGTCGTTGTTGGGTAATTAAACTCAAACTCTTGACGCAGAACAGAATGGTTTGATGATAGTGATAAAGCACAATCTGACAAGTAGAATTCAATATGATGAAGCAAAGCCACAAATCATTTGGTAGTATATGTCTGGCAAAGGTTGTCGCATTTAGCAGAGAGTATTAGAACATATAGAATAGCTATGATAGCAGTTTTAAATTATCATATGGTACAAATATTTCCTTACCGGAATAGCAAGATGCATTGAACAAGGTTGCGGTTTACTTGTAACACGGATTTCCTCCGCATATGAAACATAGCTCCATGCAACTTCAAGATCCTAAAAAATGAGATAGTAAATGGATTTGAAGGAAAAATTTAATTTTTGCAGTTATTACCAACAATTACATAGTTGCAAAGCATGGTTTGATTCAAAACTCTAGGATCATAGTAATGCTAAGTAACAAATCTAATCCAATACATGAAAGATGTGCAATGAGATATCAGCAAGCAAGCCATCACAGAAAGTTGTTTCAGTCGTTCAAGTGTCTAATTACAACATGTCATGTGCAGCTCATGAACATGTGAAATTGTTTATGAAAAGTTCATGGAAATTGTAATCGATTGTTCAACATCAGACAAGAAAAGTTACAGCAGCTTACCCAAGCCAAGTGAGAATTTCAAATCACACAAATTAAATTAAGGTTACATATTGTGAACATTCATTTGAATTGTTAAATTTTCTATGATAGATCTATAAATGCAAAAAGTTTGAGTGTGTGTGATTGATTGATTGATTGATAGCAGTTTATTAAAGACATATAAACAGTTTACAGTTTTAAGATTAAGGTATTATATTTATTTACATTGGTTATTTAATTAGTGTGTGTGTGTGATTTTTGATTTCGTTTGATTTGATAGCAGTTTATTAAAGACATATAAACAGTTTACAATTTTAAGATTAAGGTATTGTATTTATTAACATTGGTTATTTAATTAGTGTGTGTGTGTGATTTTTGATTTCGTTTGATTTGATAGCAGTTTATTAAAGACATATAAACAGTTTACAATTTTAAGAAATAAGGTATTAGATATTTATATACAGTGGTTATTTAAAATTAGGCTAGTGCTGCTTCTTGATGTCTGACTATATGATTATATAGATTTTTGTATTTTCGTTTAAACTATAAGATTATGAAACTATATTATTTCTGTTAATATATTTCTAATGGTATTTTTGAATTGATTATAAGGTAGATTATTATACGGAGAATACTTTTGAATAAGTTTTGCTCCTCGGAAAGAGAAACTACGCTTACCACGATCAGTGGTGACACGAGGTAAGCATGGTTCCCCTTTCCGACTAGTGTTATATACAGGACTAATATTCGAAGTAATAAGACCTTTCGCTAAACTTAACGTGCGAAGTTCGTCTTCTTGGAAAACATTTAACCAATTAAGTTTAGTCAAGTTATCATTCATATGTGTAAATTTTTGTTTATCAAGGGAAATTTTTGATGCTTTGTTAATAACATCACGCTGAAATTTCCGTAAGAGAGTAGGATAAGTTGAGCTCCAGACAGGAAGTGCATACAAGGCAGGTTGAATGATCATAGACTCAATGATTCTTTTTAATAGTTATTGAGGTAAGTCATGTTTTACTTTTTTAATATTGATGAGTCGATATCTGGCTGTTTTAATAGCATTTATGATATGTGTTCGGTATGTATGGTGTTCGTCGAATGTCACTCCAAGGTTTTTTGCAGAGGATACATATCTAATTTCTTCTTTGTTCAAATTGATCGTAGGGCGTGTTTGTTTTAATAATACCTTTTTGTGACCTATGCACATGGCTTTTGTTTTTGAAACGTTGAGAGAAAGAAAATTGTTCTGACGCCAGTTGTGGATATTCTCTAAGTCGATGTTAATATTTTGACTTGCTTTCGTCTGTGCATTGATGTTTTTTGGATTATATGAATGGAAGAGCTGGGTATCATCAGCATATTGCCAGGTTTTACAATGTTCAATTGCAGCTGGAATGTCGTTGACATAGACAATAAATAATAGTGGCCCAGGATTGAGCTTTGGGGGACACCGCAGGTTAAATTCAGTTTATCTGAGGAGAGATTTCCTACTTTTACAAATTGATTTCTGTCCTTTAAATACGAAGATATTAAATCGATTGCATTGGTTTTTAATCCCATTGATACAAGTTTTCCAAGTAAAACACTGTGGCATATGCTGTCAAAAGCTTTCGACAAGTCTAACAGTACCAGTACAGATAGTTCTTGATTGTCCATGGCGTGTAGTATTTTGTCAGAAATTTCGAGTAATGCCGTTACAGTTGATCTACCAAGCTTATATCCATGCTGTGAGTTATTTAGATGTTCTTTTAGATGGTGATATAGCTGATTATAAATGATTCGTTCTGTGAGCTTAGATAATAATGATAATAGTGATATTGGTCTATGTTGATCAGGTTCATCTGCTTGAGGTATTTTTGGAATCGGAGTTATTTGTGCTGTTTTGAATATTGTTGGAAAAGTTGAGAATTGTATTGACATATTAATAAGAGTGGTAATTTGCTTTATAATTGCAGGTAGAGATGATTTTAAGACGTAACCATTGATACCATTGTTTCCAGGAGAACTCCAATTGGAAAAACGTGACACAGCTTTTATTACATCGATATCGGAAATTTCATGAAAATCAAATGTTGATGGAATGATAGGATGTGTTGAGGGTATATCATGAGATGTGATATTACACGAATTTTTAACTTTCTCACCATTTCATTTAACTTCTTGACAGTATGAATATTGCATTTGGATTGTTTTAAAGGTTTAGTCAATTTTGATGATTGATGGTTTCGATGTTTCAATTGATGACGTAAGGCAGGAGTAATCCAAGGAGTGTGTTGTGGATGATCAATTATAGTTTTTAATGGTGCATGTTTATCTAATGCAGAAGTAAGAGTATGTTGTAAATCAAGGGCCGCTTGTTCAATATCTTTATCCTTGACATTGGTGTTGAAGACTGACCAATCTGTAGACATTAAATCTTCACAAAAGGATTGAGGGTTAAAATCTTTGTACATTCGTATTTTTTTAATTTTAATTTCAGGTAGAGTTTTTTCCAAATTCAATTCAACTTTAAGTCCGAGATGGTCAGAAATGCATGGGGTACAAGTCGAACAATTGACAATAGCATTGTGGAAACCCGCAGAACTAATTACATAATCAATTTGGCTTTGTGTATTTTCAGTAACTCTTGTAGGACAAGTGCTTATACTTAGACATGCATGGCTTAATCTTTGAGACAAGCATATGACTACTGGCAGGATCAACCAGGTAACTGTAGTCAATTGGCAACACATTGCTTGACAAAAGTCAAGTGCTGGCCGTCAGACACAATTCGCATTACAATTTGCCTGATCAACTCAACTCTACGACCTGTGAAGGACGCAGGGAGAACTGCAGGCATTTGTTTGCCACATCTTTGGGAAAGTTTCCCTTGCTCACTGACTCAAGGCTACCGTTAGTTAAACTAAGCAACGACAGGCTGTGACAGAAAACAGTTGTTGAAGCGTTGAGCTTCTGGCCGACTTTCAATGCCTACTCACACAGTCAACGACCATGAACAGTACAACACTCATACACCCTTGTTGGTTACAGCTCTGGCGAGCTGAAGTTTCCCAGCAAGCATATTTTATTTGCTTGCTCGCATATTTGTGTGTGTGTGTGATAGATAGATAGATAAATAGATAGATAGATAAATAGATAGATAGATAGATAGATAGATAGATAGATAGATAGATAGATAGATAGATAGATAGATAGATAGATATTAGTATATTTAAGACATATAAACAACTTAATACAATGTTTTCTAGGCTTTTATAATTAATTACAAGTAAAAGTAAGATTCTCAGTTAAATGCAGTTGATTCTCGATGTCTGACAAATTGATTGATTACGCTATATAATAGTTATATTTCTGTTGCCTTAAGACTGTTTTTAATTTCATTTTTATATTTCATTTTACTATAGTGTTCAAATTGATTATATTTATTAAGTAGCTCTGCACCACGAAAGGAGAACAATCTCTTGCCACGGTCGGTATAAACACGTGGAAGTGTATACAGTTTTTTACGTGTATTGTACGTTGAATTCGATTTCTTAAATAATTGTTCCATGGTGGATCCATTTAATCCAAGCGCTGACTGGCGAGCTGTGCACACAGTACGCAGTTTAGCTAGTTTATCGATACGTAACCAGCCAAGCTCATCTAATAAATTGTCCATGTTTTCAAATTTTCGTTTACCTGCAATTAATTTTGCACACCAATTTTGTATACTTATTTGCACCTTTCTTATTTCTGTTTTGTCACAAGAAGACCACACTTATAACGCATAGAGGCTTGGTTGTAATATTTTGGATTCTATAACTTGGATAAATAGTTCTGGCGGTATAAATGTACGTTGCTTTGCTATTGCTTATAGTCTATACGTTGCAGTTTTAATTATTTGTTTTACGTGTGATTTGAAGCTCATATGACCATCAAATATGACACCAAGATTTCTGGCTTCATTTACATATTCTAACGTTTCCCCTTTCACTGATATTGTTGGTAGCTGAGTGTCTTTAACTTTTTTGTGTCCAATTGCCATGATTTTTGTCTTTTTGGAGTTAAGCAGTAGTGAATTTGATTGAAGCCATGATGCAATGGCAGTTAGGTCATCTAAAATTTTCTTTTCAATTACTGTAAAGGAGCAAAAACTTTTCGGCTTATAATTATATAATAACTGAGTATCATCAGCAAATTGACCAACGCTACCATTTTTTATAACATTTGGTAGGTCATTAACATACACCAAAAACAACAAGGGCCCAAGGATCGATCCCTGAGGTACCCCACATGTCAATGTAATTTCGTCCGAGTATTTGTTATCAACTTTGATCACCTGAGCTCGATTGTCAAGGTAAGATTTCATCCAAGATAGTACAGGATCAGATAGTCCAATTAATTCTAATTTGTGAAGTAGTATGTCATGTTGTAGACTATCAAATGCCTTTGAAAGGTCCATTAATATCAGTAGACTAAGATGATGACGATCCATCGAATTAAATATTTGCTCTGTGATGTTTAATAAAGCTGTGACTGTAGAGCGTCCCAGTTGAAAGCCATGTTGAAATTTACTAAGCAGTGGGGAAATGAAGGGATAAAGTTGTAAATAAGCCATTCTCTCAATGACCTTTGATAATAAAGAAAGTAGTGCCAAAGGGCAATGTTGATCTGGTGTTGTAGATGCTGGTGTTTTTGGGATTGGGGATACAATTGTGAATTTGAAAACTGAAGGAAAAACAGACTGCGAGAGAGAGAGATTGATAAGTTCAGTTAGTTGTTTCGCTATGGCAGGAAGTGCAGCTTTTATTACATAACCATTCAGACCATCATTGCCAGGTGCTTTCCAGTTATGGAGCATTGACACAGCTTTAGTTGTGTCGATCTCATTAATTGTTGTAAAATTGAATATTTGATATGATTTTTCGATGGTTGAGTAATTTGGTGATGTGTGGGTAGTGGTTTTGATGTTCTCTCCTACCTTACTGAAAAATTGATTGATATTGTTGAGTTCTTCTTTTGTTGACGCAGTACATTTGAATTGATGTTTTTTTGTTATTCTTTTTATGTGATTCCACACCTCTTTTACGTCATCACCACATTCTGAAACTTTTAGTTTGTTATATTCTATTTTTGCTTTTCTTAGTTTGTAATTAATTTTATTTCTATATTCATAGTAGCTTTTCCAGTCTTTATGACACTTTGATTTCATTGCTGCGTATCTCATTTTATTTCTCTGTTTCAGTTCATTTCTGATTTCTATTGTTACCCAAGGTGCATAATTGGGATAAAGAACAATCGTTTTTTCAGGTGCATGTTTATTCAATGTTTCATGTAATGTGTTTTGTAATAAATCTGCTGCTAGTTCAACGTCTTTATCAATTATAGCCTTACTGAATTTTGACATGTCTGTATTTAGAAGGTCTTCACAGAATGCTTCTTTGTTGAAGTGTTTGTAAGATCTGATGGTTTTAAGTTGTTTTGCAGGGGCTTCAATGTTGCAATTTATTGTTGCCGTCAATCCAAGATGATCTGAGCTGCATACAGGTCCCACAGAATATATACCGATATTTTGACTGATCGATGCAGAAGATAATAAATACTCTATACATGTTTCAGTGGTTTCAGTAATGCGTGTTGGATCAGTATTGTGGGAATGTAAGTCAAATTGTGACATTAAATCAAGTAGAGATGTTTTTGATGGTGAATTTTTGAAATAATTGATGTTTAAATCACCCACAATAATGTAATCACAATTTTTCTCTGATAGAAATTCTAATGCTATTTGTAAGTAATCAATAGCTTGTAAATAGTTTTCTTGTCTTGGATTGTAACAATTTACAATATAGAATACGCTTTTATTTGATGTTTGCACTCTCACTGTTAATTGTTCATAACTAATTCCACAGGATTGTTTTGTCATATTTAAATCAATTGTCAATTTTAGATCTGTTTTATAATAAACTGCAGTGCCGCCTTGTCTGCCATCTCTGTCGTTTTTTAATAGTTCATATCCAGGTATGGAATTATCTACTGACTCTGGTTGCAACCATGTTTCTTGCAAATCTATTCTATTTTCAATGATGTGTGTATATAGTTCAACAAATCGGTCACTTGTAAGGCATTGTGCATTGACAGATAATATTTTAAGTAATTTAGAACGGGTTCCATGTGTGTGGATGCCAGCAGTATTAGTTAGTCAATATTTTGCTGTGTAACTTTTAAGGGATTTGATCTGCACCATGTGGAAGTCTCTAACAACCCATCGATCGCCTGGCTCGTTGAGGGTTGTATTTCTAGCCTTACATTGAGATCTCAGCTGTGCCATCAGCTTCTGTTCATCGACTGTGTAATCTGGAGATACGTATACATTATATAGAATTGTGTCTTTTAAATGTTTTGAATTTTTTAAAAACATCATTTTGTCCCTAAAAGTTTTGAATTTTACCAAAAGTGGTTGGGGATGATTTGTTGACTCCTTTCCAAGACGTTGGCATTACTCAACTTCAGCTTTAATACTTAAAGCATTCAAAGCTATGTCTTCAATAAAAGACACTTCATTATCGAATTCTTGAGAATTTTCAAGTCCACGTACAATAACATTTAGCTTCCTTTTTTCTTGCTCAGTTATATTTTTAACTGCTTTCTCGTGAAGTTTCTGCTGCGTTTGTATTTGCAGTACATCTGCGTATGTTCTAGTGAAATGCTTTGAGGGAAGAATAGGATTTTCATTGTTTACAACTCTGATTTCTTTGCTTACGGTCAAATTAATTAATTCAACAAGTTTATGTGAAATCATTTTTGTTGCTGATTCTGTAGCTTCTATACGTTGCAAAATGCCATGCTCAGTATTGTGGACTTTTTTTGTTTGATTGCACATTGTACAAAACTCTTTCAAAGCAGAAAACTTCATTATAACGTTTAGCTGTTCAATAGTGATTGAGATGCCATTGTTGTCTGTGAAACAATCAAAGTGTATTGGGCGTTTGCAGTCATGGCAACGGAGGTCATAGCAATGGTGTCGAATTACCTCTATTTCGCAATTCGAGCATGTTTCAGAACTCAAAATGGCGGTTGGGATTTCATCATTTATTTCTATAATGCTATTATTGCCTGTTTCTATTCGATCCAAATCATAATTTTGGCTTACCAAATTTGTAATATTTTGAAAATCAACTAATTTAAAGTTCTCCATACCTTTCGTCCAAGTAATTATAACATTTCCTGTTGAATTGTGGAGCTCAAAGCGCAGGTATCTAGTTTTCATTTGTTTGTCTGCATATATTTGTACAATGTCCGTATTTGAGTTTCTACGCTGTTGTTTTGCTGTTAAGTTCTTGTTTCTGTAATATGGAAGTAAGCTTGATCTCCATTGTGTAAATTTTTTCACGTCCGTTGCTCTTGAAATCTTGATGTGTGTGTGTGTGTGTGTGTGTAAATAGAATAGAATAGAATATAGTTTATTAAAGACATATAAGTGTACATACATGAGGGTTGAAATTAGTGGTTACAAAACTTGTTTTATTTATTAGCTTTATGTATTTTTTCTAAGAATTGTAATTTATTTTAAATGTTGATAGGTCTGCGTTTACTAAAACTCTTTTATGATTTTCTTCCAATAATAATTGTTTGATGGTGTTCTCAAATTGATGTTTTGGTAATTCTGTATATGCTGCATATCTTTGTAACGACTTAGCACAGCTGAACATGAAACGTCTCTTGCCTCGATCAGTGGACGCAGCTGGTAAATGAGGTTGGCCTTGTTGTCTGGTGTTGTAGTTATAGCGAGCTTGGGGGATCAGTTCTCTGGCTAAAATTGTTGATTGCATCTCATGTTGTTGATTGATATTGAGCCAACCTAGTTGTTGGAGACTGTTTCTCATTTGCGAAAACTTTGGTTTTCCCAAAATGACTTTTGCCGCATTATTTATCACATCTCGCTGAAATTTCTGAAACAAGGTTGGACAGCAAGAGCCCCAAACTGGAAGCCCATAGAGAGCAGGCTGAATTACATAGATTCGATTACTGTTATTAATAATTCTTGTTGTAAGTCATCTTTGATTATTCGAATGTTAAGATTAGGCGATATTTTGCTGTTTTATCACTTGAATAACGTCTGCTTTGTAAGAATGTTCTTGATCGAGAGCTACCCCCAAATTTCTTGCAGTTGGTACGTATGATATACGCTAGTCACTCAGTACAATGTCTGGAGGATTGTTCTTTGCCAAAACTCTCTTGTGACCGATACATAATGCTTTCGTTTTTTTTTAATATTTAGGCACAAAGAGTTATCCTTACACCATTCGCTTATATTTTTCAGATCAGAGTTGATTTTATCGCTGGCTCTATTTCTGGACAGAGGATGTTTTGGGTTGTAACTGTACAGGAGTTGTGTGTCATTCGCGTATTGCCAGGACAGAGAGTTATGAATTACATCTGGCATATTGTTAACATAGATGACGAAAAGCAATGGTACCAAGATTGATCCCTCTGGAACGCCACAGGTGAGGTACATTTTTTGTGATACTGCTTCGCCAACGTTAATGAATTGATTTCTGTCTGTTAAGTATGAGGACATCCACTGAATGGCTTTTGATGTTAGACCAAATAATGCAAGCTTCTGTAACATTAGTTTATGAGATATGCCATCAAACACCTTTGATAGATCCAGGAGGAGAAGAATTGATAAATTATGATCGTCCATAGCTTGAAAAATACTATCAGATATTTCAAGGAGAGAAGTGATGGTTGAGCGTCCAAGTCTATAGCCATGTCGAGAATTTGAAAGAGAATCTTTTACATGATATAGTTGTTGATAAATGATACGTTCCGTAAGCTTTGATAACAATGGCAATAATGAAATTGGACGGTGTTGATCAGGTAGTGTGGTATCAGGTACTTTTGGAATTGGTGTAATTTGAGCAGTTTTAAATATCGTAGGGAAAGTGGATAGTTCAATTGAAAGGTTAATTAAAGATGTAATCGGTGTGATAATTGCAGGTAGGGAAGTTTTCAAGATGTATCCATTAATTCCATCTACTCCTGGGGAGCTCCAGTTTGAGAACCTAGACACTGCTTTAATGATTTCTATTTCAGTGGTTTGGTGAAAATCAAAAGTAGGTGATACATTGGGGACTGTTGATGGTATGTTCTGAGACGTGCATGAATTTTGAACTTTCTCACCAATTTCACAAAAAAAAATTATTCATTTCATTCAATTTCTCAATAGATTCAATAGAACATTTGGAGTGCTGAGAAGGCCTTGTTAATGATTGAATAAGACGCCAGGTTTCTTTCCGATTCCCATTGCAGGTGTTAAATTTGTCTTTATTATATTTATGTTGTGCTGACTTCAGTATTATGTTCAATTTATTTCGTTCCAAACGATAACGTACCCAATCCTCAGTTTTCTTTGTTGTCATGGCAACATAGCATAAATGCTTTCGATGCTCCAACTGTTGACGTAGTTCCGGTGTAATCCACTGTGCATGTTGCGGATGATCAACTATTGTTTTGATGGGAGCATGTTTATTGAGTGCAATAATAAGTACATTTTGTAGATCTATGCTTGCTTGTTCGATATTCTTTTCTTTGATATTGTTATTGAAGACTGAACAATATGAGTGCATTAAATCTTCACAAAAAGATTGTGGATCGAAAGCTTTGTACAATCTAATTTTTTTAGTTGTAATTTCAGATGATGGTTTTACGATACTCATATCAATTTGAAGTCCTAAATGATCAGAACTACAAGGGACAGAAGTTGAACATTTGATAATTGAATTTTGGAAGCCAATCGAGCTTATTACATAGTCTATGTGACTTTCAGAATACTGTGTTATTCTTGTAGGTTCAGACACATGTAAGAAAATATCATAATCATTAATCAATTGGTTCATTGCACTAAGTTCGGGAGAATCCCGAATAAAGTCAATATTAAAATCTCCAATTATAATAAATGGTTGATGGTTATCTGAAAGTGATTGAATTGTTTCCTCAAGTGACAACATTGCAGATTGGTATAGTTGTGTTCTCGGACAGTAGCAATTGATTATATAAAATGGTGTCGATGGTAAGTTTATTTTAATTGTTAGCTGTTCATAAGAAATGCCATGAGATTGAGTTGTGAATGTTTTCTGAATGTGAAAATTTGGATTTTAATTTCATTTCTTACGTAAATTGCAGTACTTTCTTGTTTTGATGTTCTATCATTTCTAATAAGCTGAAATCCAGGAATCTCAACATTGCTACGGAATTCTGTAAACCATGTTTCTTGAACGCAAATTATTTGAATAGAGTTAAACCGAGCAAATTCGTCTAGTTCTGTTACTTTTTCTCTCGTAAGTGACCGTGCATTGATAGAAATTATCTTTATATTACTGTGCATGTTCTTGTTTGTTTAAGATAGTCAGAATAAGTTCGTGTTTGAGCGTGAAGGATTGAAATCTTTCAAGATCATTTGAAAATCCCTGATGACGTATTTTTGATTGTTACAGGTTAGTTTTCCATTCATGTCACGACACTTTTCTCTCAAAGTTTTGAGAAGATACTGTTCATCTCGTGTATAATCGGGGGAAATGTAAATTTGTTGAGAATTTGGGGTCTGCTCTTTTAGCTTGAACGCATTTCTCAATACAGTGTTTCTTTCTTTAACATCCTTTAATCTCACTAATAGAAGAGGATTATCTGGATCGCCAATCCTTTTGACAGATTGCACTGTTACTTCAACCTCAAGCTTATCCATCAAAAGATTTTGAACGATTTCTGTATCACTTGTTTGTTCTTCCAAAGTAAGGAGTCCTCTTATAACCATATTTGATTGCCTTTCTAGCTTCTGATGATAATAATTTTCAGCTCTGGTGTGCAAATGCTGCTGCTTCCGAATTTTAACAACATCGGCAAAAGTACGGCGCTGCATAATGAGTTGGTGATCTATAGTTGATGATTGTTGAAAGGAAATGTTATTGTTATTATCATTTTGATTTGAAATTAAAGTGGACAATATTTCAATTTTGGTTGTTAATGCTTTTATAGAAATGTTATTACTTTCAACTTGATTAATTAATTGTTTAGATTCGGTTCTTGAGTTTGATAGAGTAAGGCAAGTTGTGCAATGAAATGTTACATTTATTATATTCTTTAGTAATTTGAATGTATTCTCATCAATTGGTTGGTTCATAGTGTATTTTAAACATTGCCTGTGAATCTTTTTCATACATCTGTAACAATTTAAAGATTCGCTGGAGGATTGAACGAACTCAAAGCAATGGGCACAGCTATCCGGATTCAAATCAGGGTTTAAGGATTGATTTGTCATTCCCCGGTTTCCAGGGTTTTCCCCCACGTGATGTGACTCTGCCTGAGCGCCAAAGTCCAAATCCAAGATGGCGCAAGTGTGTGTGTGTGTGTCAGGTCTATCCGTGTGAAAAATAGTTTAGGAGTTCATGAATGTCTCATGAACAGTTCATGAACATTAAATGGCCCCAAATTTTCATGGACTGTTCATGAACTGTCTGCCAGGTCCAACAAAAGTAGGTATTCTGGAATTCTAGATTCCGGAAGGTTAGAACAACTTCAGAAGAAAATTGACATTTTTATAATTTATTGGTCAACCGTCAACAAAGAAATCTAGAAGAAAATGTTGAATTGACTCTAGGATTACAAAAGGTCAAACCTTTTGTCGGACCCTGAATCCCTGGCTGTCTGTGAGGGTTTATAAACTACAATTGGGACTATAGATTTAACATTCATGAACTGTTCATGAATAGTTTATGAACCCCTGAACTGTTTTTCACAAGGGTAGCTTCCGTTGTTTTCTCAGTTGGCTCTCGACGACAGGCTACAATTTTAATTTTGCTCTCTGTTCTGCATAGAGAAAGAAAATATACTGTTTCAACTGTATTAACTGTAGGGTTGGTTTGTGGCTTTCAATTCCGATATTAAAATTTCAATTTTGGAATTTTGGTACAGTACTTCCAAATTTCGATTTTGGAACTACTAGCAAGTACAGCAAACAAAAACTTTTCAACTAAGATGAAAATGTTCTGGAATTATAGTGATGTTGAAGAACAGATATTATGTTGCCATGGCAATGTTTGGGCTCTGAAACTGATTATGCCAGGCAAGAAGACTGAGAAAAATGTCAAGGTACGCCTTTTTCAAGCTCAGCTTTCAGACCTCAAAAATGATTCCAATCTGGATGTTTAAGCCCTAGGTTCCTACAAAACCAATCATTCCACAGGCTTCTACCCATCTTGCGTTTTAGCAGATAGACCTACCGACCTTCAATTTATGGTTCAACAAGTCTAAGGCCTGGATTATACAGTGCGCTTTTGAGAGCGCGCTTTCATTTGAAGGTGCACGCTTTTGAAAATGTCTAGTTATACAGCGAGCCGTCCTCAAACGTTGTGTAAAAACTTCCTGTGAATTACACAAAGACGTGTAAGAAAATATCTCACAAGACTTTTGATTGACAAGTATACGCTTTTCGTGAAATAAATTTATTGTTTCAAAGTGATTTTTATCATAATTCGCCATCAAATAGTAGTAATTTATCGTACAATGATAGTTACTTAACCTTGAAATAATTGTTAGGTCCTACCATGGTTCTACAATCACAGTACAGTGGCTTATATCTAATATGAAGAGCATATACATATATAACCTTAATTAATACTATTTAGAAGTTTTCTCCTCTTCAATTGAGAAGTACAGATGCTCTGAGCAGCTTCCCTATTATTATTTTGTGGATTTCGATAAAAATTCGAAAGGAAATCAATGTTTATTCATCTGTTTATTTGCGAAATGGAACTGCATCAGTGCATCTAGGCAACAGCCGAGAAAAAGAGGCTAGACATTCATTCTCGACATCAACCCCCGGTGTTTATCAAATATGGTGAGAGGAATTCCTGGAATGTCTAATGAAAGTTCGCCTCCAAGGCACGCTCTTCCTATGCAAGCTTTCGATTTGGAGCACACCGAGCTAACGACAGCGAGCCGTGTCTAGTTAGACGGGCGCGTCGACAGCGAGCCAAGTTTCAATTTAGGCCTACTGTAAATGAAAGCAAGGCACGCTCAAAAGCGCGCTGTATAATCCAGACAGAGCTTTGCTCACTTAGATTCAAATCAACAGGTCCAATGATAAGTATCGTATTTACACAAAATTTGAACTTTTAAATCAAAGTTAATTCAACCCTGTTTTAGCAAAGAAATTTCAGAGGGACCAAGGACGCCTGCAGATCAAAAGGATTTTCACCAAATCATAATCAGTCAGGTTACACTGCATCGCTTACCTCAAATCTGTAATTAACGAAAAATCCCCCACAAGAGCTGTATTTCACCCTCCATTCAACTATTACTTGGAGGTTTTTAGTACCTATACCAGGTGTGCAATGGGCTAAAAAATAAAGATATAGCACAACAATTCAGTTAGGGTCATCCTCATTCGAATATAGCATGTATTGATTCCATCCACTGTGAATAAAGTTCAGGAACAGTTTATTAAAAGATCTCGAAAAAAGCCAATAATTGTTCATGAATAGCTCAATCGAATTAACGCTTGTAAAATTCCTGAACACAACATAATATGAATAATATATATACAAGAATATATTGTTGTTAAATGAATACAAATATGTACCTGTATAACAAAAAAATTGAATGAATAAAACATGTACCTATATCACATAGCAACAACTAGGGGATACCTAAGAAAGTTAAAAAAGGGGAGAAATGGAATTTTGATGTCCCCTTTATGCTAGCAGAATCAATTTTGTCGCAGTGTATACAACCAAAATTTGCTACAGAAATACACATTTTCATTTTATTTCTTTAAATAATTTAGAATGGAAATAAAGTTCCGCATACTCAAACTGCTTCAAAGGTGTCAACT
The DNA here is from genome assembly GCA_916610825.1 of Haliclystus octoradiatus. NCBI lineage: Eukaryota > Metazoa > Cnidaria > Staurozoa > Stauromedusae > Haliclystidae > Haliclystus > Haliclystus octoradiatus. The sequence goes on from OU744446.1 coordinate 29,591,826, forward strand.
TTGTTTAGTTGTTAACTTAGTCAACTTTGTCAACTTTTATTAATGTACTATAGACCAACATATGCAAAAGTTTTCTAACGCTCCTCACTCTCCCCTGTATGTTTAGAACATAATACATGTATATTCAATTAATATATTCAGTATGCACACAGAGTAAAACTAAAATAGTGTAGGTATATGCTAGCTTGGGAGAGATGAACGATGTTAAAGGACAGAGGAACAATAAGCATTAAGAATGTGTTTATGCTGAGAGCTATCATATAGACTACTTGACTGCGAGAATAACAAAAGCCATCAACAATATATAATACAATTAATAAACAATTTTTGTTTAATTTTTGTTTGTGTGTGTGTGCAATATTAAAACCTTCAAGCAGGGTTCACTAAAATGGGGAGATTCCAGGACTGAGAGTCCCATAAAGCTAGCACAAATTAAGAAGGAAAGTTTTTACAATCAGAAGACAAATAATTTTGTTGTTCTCTGTGAAAGATAAATGGGAAGGTGCAGTTTGTATCATATTTCTATGGTAAGGAACGTATAATAACCTCTGAATAAAAACTGTGAAACCGTTTGCATGATTTAATCAACCCGAAAAACTTTGGGAGCAAAAATTAGAATCCAGGAAGGAAAAAATATTTTATTGTACCCAGATTTCAAGTAACTTACCTTTCAAATGTACTTTAGATCCATTGAAAGATACTTTTGTCAAATAAGCAATATTCCTAGCCTGAAAATAAAAATAAATAGAAAAGCACTGGTTAATTTAATGTGTACATTGTGTAAACTAACTGTTCTTTCTACAAGGAAGAGTTCTGATATTTTCCGAATAAATGACAGCATTTGCAACCTCAGTTGTAGTTTCTCTCAGCTGGAATGTGACTTGTGACCTTCTTTCCTCAGAGCTATTGCTTTTCTTTTCAGATGTCAGTATTTGGGTTATCAACGGGAAATTTTTTATTCACTTTCTCAAGTGTCTCAGAATTTGCTGCAAATATTATGCATAATTAAACGAACAGAAACTCAGGGATGAGAACAGCCTCTGAGGAAATCCAAGGAAGGGGGCCATAGGCCCCCGTCTTTTAGGGGATCAGGGGCATGCTCCCCTGCAAAAGTTTTCAAATCCAGACATGCAAATGGCAGCTTGAAAGATGATTTCACAATGAAATTATTATCAAATGACAATTATATTGGCCACAGAAAGGCATATTGAAAAATGTATTAAATGCAGAAAAATTAAAAAATAGCTCCGCTACGCTCGGACTCATGGTGAATAATATAATAATCAAAATAAACCAATTGAAATCAAATTCAGTAGAATATCAAATCAATCAAATCATCATGCAAAGAAAAGTCAAATCAAATCAAATTCAAAAAAGTAAATCAATCCAATCGAATGATATAAAAATCAGATCAAATAAAAAATCAACTTCAATCAAATAAAATAAATTATAACAATATCCAAATAATATAATAATATAAAAAAAATATATCCAAATAATAAAGCAAAGAAAAAAGAAAAAAAAAAAAAAATTTAGGCAGATTGATGGAATTGAACCCCAGACCCAGCGCGCCTTATACAAACGCTTCACCACTAGACCATACCAAGATAGAACAAACTAAGTGATTTTCACTACTTATAATACAGGTGTGAGTTGTAAATGACGTGCGAAATTGTCTCTTCTTAAAATTAAAACATTTTAATAAACCAAATAAAACCATGACGACTGGCTTAGCAGTTTGATGTAATAAATAACTTCAGAAAACAATACAAACAATAAATATATAATACTGTCTTGTCTAAGCCCCCAGCCAAATGATGAATTGTCGGTTCAAAAGTTCTCATGGTCAAAACACAACAACAATTATCTTCGAAGTTTCACCTCAAATAGTGATGTTACAGAACAATTAAAATCTTTCATTAACCATTTCAAATGACGAGAAGAAGAAAACAATCATGTGTTCTACCAATGAAGAGATAATCACGATGTAAACTAATCCAGGAGTATTAGAAAATATTTCATTTAATAATTCAATTGTAATCTCGCTAAGCTGCGAGTCGGCCATCATGGCGGGCAATGGAAAAACATTTTTGTCAAAAAAATTTGGTTAAAAATTTGGAATAATCACACAGCATGCCCATTGTATTTTTAACAATAAAATGGTGTTTCTTGCGCAATCGTTCTTTGTTCGACCTTTGTTAGCACGCAAAGCAGTATGTTGAACGTTATTTCAAAAGAACAATAGATTTAGTCAAAAATGAAATGAAATGAAAACGTTTCCACCATGACAGCATAGACTCAAGGTCACTTAAGTAGGCCTAACCATGAGTCAAAAATAACTTGAATATCCTTTAAATGTTTGATACTTCTTTATATGACTTGATAAAATTATTGGGTGAGATGGCATTAATCAACTGCCTCTCTTTTCTTAAAATTAAAGTGCTATCAAATTTGAAAGACAACTCAATCATTATCATGCTATATAAAAAACAATTCGAGGTGCAAGAATATTTCTTAAGGCCGTTTTGTTGATATTTTACGTAGAAATGAAAGGGTAATTCGGATAAATTCGAAAAAAAAATTGCCTGCCGCCATCTTGAAACCTTCGAAACTGCTGACTCAGCTATGTCCAGGTCTTGGCAACGCTGATTTGTCCAAGCAAAAAAATTGACCATTGGGGAATAGGCATAGCTTTGGGCATAAAGCCTGCACATAGACTCAAAAACTTTTCTGACGAATTTTTCTGGGTTTCTACGACATAAAATCTACCTACAACAACTGATAAACCTGAACTTCTAAGCATGACTACCTAGTCCATCTAGATGAGCAACAGCTTTCTACCGCAAGAGGTCAGTACAGCTTAAACATCGCTGGGAACAGCGGCAAAAAGCAATGATATATGACACTTTTTTTCTGTGTCCGACTTGGCCGCATATAATGTATTCTTTCCAAACCGGGAAACAGATGACGTGAGAGAGTCTGGATTAATTCATAATTAATCAATTATAATTGGTAGTAGGTTACATGGTAGGTATACACATGCCACGTCGAATGTCACCAAATAATAGTTGAGCAAACTAATTTCTAGACGAATTGCTACATGCAGCTATTCCACAATGACGATTTGGTGGATTTGCATAAATTACCTAAATATCAAACGTATCACACAAAAACAAACTAAATAAGTAGTATGGGTCGTTGTAGACCGGTCTTACTTTTTAGACTAAACTTTTCAATGTTTGAAGCAATAGGCAGGTCCACTAAAATTTAAGTATGTACTTTAAACATATCCATACGAAGATCAAAGGATAAGTTTAATATCCCCGATTTTTTTTTCCAAAAATATCGACAAACCATCGAGATATCTGATTTCAAATGACATTGCGTAGCCATGGTTACGAAACGGCAAGTTTTGGTGAATGAAGGAATGTGACGTCATAGTCCGGACAAAGTGAGAAATCTGCTACTATCATGACTTGATGTCCAAAACCGTTCATCCATCAATACGTCATTTTTTATCCAAATTTTTTGTGAATGGTATAATCAGAACCGCTGAATTTTAAACGAGACTAAGGGTAAAATTTTGTTTCTTTTTTCGGTTTGTCCTTTTTGTAGCGAAGCAAAACAAATCTTTTCCATATCTTTCTCTCGCGGTTCCCGACCGCAAACGAACAAAAATTCTCAGCCAGGCCGATCTGCACGTGCACACTGTTTTTGTCAAAGACCTTCAAAGTGTTCGTTCACATCAAAACGAAAAGGTTCACTCGTCTTTACCAAAGTCTCACCGAAAAGTAGGCAGCATTCACTTGGAAATGTATATATATATATATTTGATATTTAGAGAAGAAACCTCATTCATATATAAACGGCTTAGATCATCACTCGAGCATCAAAGTAGTGTTATTTTTATTTATCAAATCTTCGTTCTTTTATTTCGTCTGTCATGCATCATCAACTGTTGCTTGTGTTATTATCACCAGATATAAGACGGTGAAATCGAATTCAGTGTGCATTTATTTGAATTAACAAACACTTTAAATGGACCTAGTAACGCTTTACCAATTCTAGATTTGGATTTATTCTAGTAAATCAGAACTCAAATTCAATAAAGTTGCCGTTTAAATGAAATATTTTACGCATCGATCACGCATGCTACGACAGTTTACGTCGAGGCGTATAATTTTCTGAAAACCGAAAAGCAATTTATGATCATTTTGCATTGATTAACAAATATTTATTTGGACCAATGATTAATCATGCAGTTTGTGTGAAGGCAATGAACGATATTGATGTAGTAGCTATATTTAGCTATATATTTTATCCCATTGATCAGCGAAGACAGTGAATGTAGTTTTTGTAGAATCATGGTAGAATCATAGCTACAATAAATTTGATCCTATAATAGGCCATATGATTCGCGAAAAAATAACGTGGATAATTTGCTAATAAATTGTAGATCATACAACTCCTTCCACTTATTTTCCAACTTGTTTGAAACTTTATGTGTGTTATTTGAAATTCAAATAATTTGCTAAGCTAGTCTACCATCCTTGTTCCTTCTCGCTTCGACACTCGAACCATGCTCGAACGTAGACAAAAACAACATAAATTGATATAAATATTTCAGAGCGATTTCCATTGATGAATATTTCAGGTCACCGTAATAAATTTTTTGAAGTCAGCCTTCAATATTTTGAACAGGAACAGCAGTGCTAATGGAAATGATTACATTTAAATTTGACGTTCAACGATACCAATAATTACAAAAAATGCTAAAGTCTCCATTGTTTAGCGGAGTGTGATTTTGTTCTGTCCGGGAAATGACGTCATAATATAGCAAGCCAATCACAAATCGTTTTGACGTTCTACGAAATTTCTGGATTTAAAACTCAAAATTGAAGGGTTTTTGGAATTTTTTTTGGAATTTTTATCAGTTTTATGGAATTCTGCGGGTATGATATATCCGAAACACGAATAAAATCAACTTTGAAATTTTTAGTGGACCTGCCTATTGACTGGCTGAAATGACTGGAACGGTTCAACGGTAACGGTTCAAGGCTCAATTTCAAGTCTAAGGAAAGCTATCATCTTCATTCAAAATTAGAGGGGCAGCTGGACAGATCAGGAATGAAACATGATAGGCCCAATCTAGCCTAGTGATGGGATTAATCTGGGCGGCATTCAACAGTGAGATGACAGTGGTAAAATTAAATGGGACAATTATCTGTCGTATCACTGCAAAAATACATTTTGAGGCATATCAAGTGAACTAATTACGTAATCCAAAATTATAAATACCTCGGTGATATTAAATTTTATCTTTCCAGGTTCTGGAAGGCAATCGCTCCCGTGGAAACATGTTAGCAACAACAACAATTTCACAAAGTTTGCAATGAGCAGCGCCATGTTTTTTCGACATGGAAAATATTGGTGACGTCGACAAAATGACAAACAGCGAGGCTTCTTTGGGTTCCTAGCTCTTTTGATCCAGTTTGGTCATGATAGGCCTGACACCTTGTTGTGTTCTGAATTTCTGACGCAGAACCGATTTAGAAATTCAACAAATTATTTATTTGGCTTACATGGAATTTTTATAAGATACATATTTCCGTGATTCTAAGCTCGAGAAACAGTTTTCCAGATTTCTGTTTTCTTATATATGGGCCACATGCCTCTGATATAGTCTCTGTATCTGAGACCAAAACGATGATGATTGAGCTAGAGACTTATGAAAGAGTGAGAGACGGGTAGAGTTTGTCTAATTTGTATTGAATAAAGAAATCCAAACTCAGCAGAGTCTCAACAGTCGTTTTCTTCTTCTCTTAAAATTGGATTATTTGATTTCAGATTAGATTATTATTGGAAATCAATTCGTCCATATACACCGCCTGTCTTAAATTTTTCTGACGGTATCATGCCAAAAAAGAAAACCGGTGCTCGAAAGAAAGCTGAAAAGCAGAAGTTGAGACAGAAAGATATTCGTGCTGGCGACAAAGGAAGGGACATAACTCAACTACCATGCAATTTTATTATGGTATGCAAAATCCACTTAGGCTTACGCTCCGTAATCAAATAAAATTAATCTACTCTCTCTGAAAATTATATCGGCTCCTAAACTCCCTATACGATTTCTCTTGTCATATAGAATCTCCTTTGGATTTCCACGATTGGAATCGGGAATCGCTGAATCGTAAATCGGTATCAGATAATAATGTCACAAAGGCCTAATGACCCTATAGAAAATCTGAATGACTATATTATCTATAAGGCCGTATAGGAGGGGGTGTATTGGAAGTGAAATCCTTGGAACACGGGGATATTTTTGAAATTCACATTTCAAGCAGGTTGTAAATATCATCTAATTTGTGTGAATAGAAATCACTAGTTTCGTTTTCCTGAAACTGTTCTTTTTAAACCTAAGAACCGGTCTGCTGAAAAAGGCGGAGAGCAGTGGTGCGTTTTGGCTATAAGAGCAATGATGGTGAATGCCCAACGATCACTGAACTTAAACACAACACAGTAGGCGTAGGTCAATTTCAGCATATAGCAACCGCAAAAGTAGGTTTGCGTTTATTGTCCATCCACAAGATGTTGGCTTGCTCAAGACCGAGTTGCTATTTGTGATATTATTATTATAAATTTTTTATATATTATTATTGATTAATTCATTGATTGGTCATCTTTATTTTGTGAGGGTTAGACAAGCTGTTAAATCAATCTGACTTCTCTCACACAGGGCCCGGTCAAATTTTTAAATTAGAACTAAATATAATATTATGGCAGGATTTAGAGGAAGATTGCCCTCAAAGTTTGACCCTACTCAAATAAATGCATACAATAAATATGTTAAGTAGAGAGCTGCCTTTGAAAATTATGTTTCAGCAACAGATATTGATTTAAAAAGAAACTAGCGATATTACACAATGTTGCGGGAGAAGAGTTTGGGCAATTCTGTAAAAAGAACTGCAAGTTCACTGATGATAAACCAGAAATGTTGAAAATGTTTTAGTAGAAATGGGTAATAGGCTATAGTTAAACCTTAACGACGACATCTACAATATCGTTGCAAACTACCGTTTCTCGATTCCAAACAAGGAACTGATCAATCAATTAACGAATTCTTACAAGCTTTACGGACAGCTTACGAAGAGTCTAGATATACTGATAAAAACTTGAACGGTGAATTATTAATATATGGGATTTATTAATCAGAGGTATCAGAAGTGAAGATTCAAAGCTGTTAATATTGCAACAAGATATCGATAAATTCATAACTACTGACTGCCAGTGTTATGAAATTACTTGAAAAAGTAATTAATTAGATTACAAATTACTTTTACAAAAAATTCAAAAGTTACATTACTAGCCTAATTACTTTTCCGAGAAAAGTAATTAATTACTAATTACTTTTTTACTTTTGGGAATAGGCCTATTTATCAAAACATTTCTGTCTGTAAAGATTCAAATATGTAGGCCTAAGTATTTTATGCTAAACAGGAAGGGTTTATTATAATATGTTTACTCTCTGTAGCCACCAAATGTTCAGACTGTCTGTATAGCCTGAACCATTGTCAAACTACATCGAAATATTCAAAACATTGAGCAACCAAACAATAAATATACGCAGGTAAAAAGGAAATTATAAATAAGTAAACTTTTTCCGAATAGTTTGGTTAGATTAATGTGATTAATCTCAGTGTCAATTTTTGTGTTTGAACATGGCTTTTTCAGGAGAAAAATTGTTGCAAAGATTATGAGTTTTTCATCGATAAAATATCAAATTATTCATTCATAAGTCGAAAACATTTGCGTGTTTTTCTCATCAACTCTAAATGTGTTGACATTTTCATCTTTGAACAATAGAAGTGTTGTGACGAATAAATTCTATGTAAACAATGAAATAGTTTATTTCGAAAATCTTGCCGCTGCTAATATAACTTCATAAACAAAACATTTAGAAAACAATAACCAACTCAAACAAACAGCAATCATTTCAAATCATTTAGGACTTCACAATGACAGGCTTAACAATATCGCACTGAAAACATTTATACCAATTTCATAATAACAAAACAATAAATCTTTTGTAAATAAATCGGGAATAACTTATTTCAAAAAGTTATTGGGAAGTAACGTCAATTGCTTTATGGCTGCAAATACTCGTTACTTGAAAAGTAATTAATTACTTGCTTATTACTTTCCTCAAAAAAGTAATTAATTTCCCTTAAAATTACTTCAAAAGTAACTAGTACCAAGTAACGCGTTACTTTAGTAACGAGTACTCACAATACTGCTGACTGTACTCATTTTATTTAACCCTGTTAACAATTAAAGAAAGGACATTATTACTGTTAGAATGTGTAGATATCAATTGATTGGAGTATGCTCAGGATCAAGATAATATAATGAGAACTAGGATAATGCAGAATTTCGAAAAGGCCATAATATTATCTTACATTTACGTAAATAATCCAACTAAACTGTAATTACCATATTCAACCATTGAATAACTCAAATCTAAAAGTTTCAGTTAAAAAAATCATTTCAGTCAATTTTGGAAAGATTTTAATAAATTTAGATTCCTAGTTTTTTTTATCGTAGCATCACATAATTTTGATAGAGTTAAATTATATTCTTTTCAATTTATATGCTTATTAGTAAAACGAGAAAAGAGTTGGACCGCAAATATTGAAGCCTTCTAGTCTTCTGCAAGCTGTTATCCCACTTTCCATGTATGGAGAACAATATCAGCGCTTCGTGAATTAACTTATACAATAAAATAAAAATAGAGCACTTACTTCTATTATTTCATCATATGATTCATTGTATAAAGAATGATTTTTTATAATTTCCTAGATTGATGTTTTGCACTATTCCATTTCAAAATCATTACAGCGCTTTTCTGTTTTCATTTGCAGGAATGTGACAAGTGTAATAAGTAAGCCAATTACTACAATTGTAAATCAAGTTGATAATTTATATATATTAGGCTCAGCTTAAACTATATTATGTAGCCTACTGATTACTGTTAGCCTTCTCACAGAAGGGGTCCGATAAAGTCCGGAAACTAGAAAACCTGGTTTGCGGAAGGCTAGCAAATTCAGAAGGGAAATGCAAAATGCTGGATAAATCTAAAATACCGTACTTTAATTAGAAGATATTTTTACTTTTTATGTCCGTAAAATCACTCAAATGTTTATTTAAAAGGTTGAGGTTTGCGAAAGATAAAACATTTTGCCAGCCCTAAGTGCTCACAGTGCTCAGTATGCTTGTGCTGACTCTCTGTAAATTGTAAACTCTGTAAAGCTGTAATCTGCGGTCTTTTTCTGAGTTTACAATTTACAGAGATAAGGGTGTACACACATGTTACAGTGTTGAAGTGTTCAGGCTGTCATAAAGCACAAAATCCATTCAAATTCATGTTTATCAACTTTCATGTTACTATATCAAGATTTAAAACAACATTTTTATTCTGAACAACATTTCGGTCAGTGTTTCTAACTGCAACTTTTTCAAGGTAAATGATATAAGAAACTATGTAATATATATACAAATAATTATAATAATAATAATAAATATTATCCAATAGCAGTAAAACAGTGCTCAATGTCTGTTGACAGAGCTGTAAATATAAATAGAGGAGTCAAAGACTACACATTTTGTTACTGTAATTTGAAGTTTCACGCTTTATTGCAATCATCAGACAGTTAAAACTAGATAATCTAAATCAGTTAAAACTAGATTATCTAGTTTTAACTGTCTGATGATCGCAATAAAGCGTGAAACTTCAAGCTACAGTAACAAAATGTGTAGTCTTTGACTCCTCTATTTATATACAAATAATTAACAATTAATCTATCATTTGATCATATTTTAAAACACCAGAGACTTAATCGAATCTGATTGTGTATTTAAAATGGGTTTCCTTTCCCGAATGTAGGCCTACAGCAGTTCATAAACTAGGCATTCCCTTTTATCTTTGCATCTCCTTAGAGGTTTACCGCAAATAGTTTATTGCAAATATTTTGTTCATTTACCGTATCTATAAAACCGATTACCGCATCTATTTGGATCATTACTGCGACTATTTAGCTGCGGTGGAGCAACGTTTTAGCTGCAGAGCTAAGTCCATGACCATTAAATTTGTTTTGATGATTGTACCTTAATGAATGTTTTTCTTCTTCAAATTTAGATCTCAGAAGAATCGAGCCTTTTGCTATTTTTGCAACAGCGTCCAGAAATTACCTGTTTGTGCGCAATGTGGTAAGTTCTATTATTCTATTAGTGAGAATTTATTACACCTTTGTCTAATATACGCCTCATCCTACTGCTTTGGTGGATGACACACGCCTCGGTCTGATAATTTCATTTAATTACATTTCATAATCTTTAGAAATATTTATAATTAGAGGCTGTGCATAAGTAGTATTAATTTAAATTTTTATCCTGTACGCTATATTTGCCTGGCATGGCATTTTTTGCTATGCAAATTATATCAATTTATCCATCAATAAAATGTATCCACTATCACACTCAAATCTCTAGCGAATTGTTAAAAGTTTATTAAAAAGTGTCTTTCTTGTTTATGATATTTCAATCAATTACTAATAAACATTGAAAAATTTGTCTATGTTACAATTGGAACTGTCTATCAGGGTTTGATAAAATGTCTTGCCTTCTAGAACCCAACGGTTTGAAAAGCATATTTTGGGAATTTTGCTTGTTAGATATTCACCAAATTTAAAATATTATGTAATCGAAAAGTCAAGAAACTAAGGAACTTCTTTCAGTTTCCCAAGGCTTCCGGAATCATAGCAGCATGACTTCAGCTTTTATCTGACCTTGATGTCTATAAAGGCTGAAATTTGTAAGTTTCATCAAAAATTTGTTGTATCCGATTTTTTGCTATAGCTGATAATTCGTAAGAAATGAAATACAAAATTTCACCAGGAATTTCAGTTCTAAATTGGAACTCTGTTAAGAGTAATCCGTTATAAAGATGACGTTATAAAGAGTTTCTATTGTATGTACAAAGATTTTGTTAGTTAGAAACCAGGAACATATTCGTAATACGTCAAATCTGTCTATATAATCTTACTATGGTTGTTATACAAGAGTAACACTACTTTTGATTGCTAACCCAGTATCTAACCTAATATTTATCAAATTATATCTTTGACAGAACTCATACTTATATCTCACTAATTAATGTCTTCAAAAAAGAAGTAGTTTCAAATGTAGGGTAGGCGGTACTACCCTAGGTACATTGTTAATTAGCTGGAACAACTTTGATTTCTGCCCAGTAAGTAATACTGGATTGAGACAATATTTTCCGTACAGAAGGTGCCCGTCCCACTTCTTCTTAATATTTCTAGAGGAGTGCCTCTTTTCGCTTTTCGCAATGAACTTAAATGCTCTTTAATGATCTTAGCCGCGATAATGCAGGTCAATTTCAACAGATTTCAAAGCAGATACCACTGCGGGAAACAGTTCAGGAGTTCATGAACAGTTCAATGAAAATTGGAGCCAGTTAACATTCAAGAACAGTTGTGGTAGGCCTCAAGTGTCAATGCGCAACAATATGCCGTAGCTACTCGTAATGCGATTCACTCTGGATAACTCCATTCACTATCCTTAGGTGGTATTCATTTAATGTTTTAGACGAAGTCCAGGCTGAGTTAACCTTTGTGGGATTGGAAACACAGTTTACCATTGAATATGATCAGATTTGAAGTCCGGTTACTCTGCCATCTGAGCTAATCCACCCGCAATCTTCCAAGCTTAAATTGAGCTTCCCAATTAAGAATTTCCATGCAACTAAAGTTTAATTATGTATCTAGGTAAAATGAAATGCATGATGAAGTCAGGTGATTGTGTTGTTAAACATGGTGGAGTTCACATGACTGGGCTAGGAATGGTGGTAAGCAAAATTATAGTCATATATTCATATATGTTGACCCTGTCTGCCTATAAGGAATGCAGTGCATATGCTTTGATGGATAACAATTCCCCAACATTCGTCTATAGTGACATCCTGCTCTGATGTGGGAAACCTAATCAATTTTGATACTTCTCTCTATTTGCGTGCCGGCGATTGGGCTTTAACGTAAATATTATATTTTTCGCACATATATCAAATGAAAATGTAGAAAGATTATCCTGTTTCAATACATATATATAGTATATAGTATAGTGTTGGTGTTGAATATTTTGCTTAACTCGTTCGACTTTGGAAAGTGTTTTTTAATGAGGTGTAGAAATGTTCGGTCGATGTTTGTTCTGACACTTTTATTATAGGGCGGATTAAACCATGTGATATTTCTGTGCCTGTTTCTCTTGTTGCTGGTAATTGGTCGTTCGTGTCTTGGTTGGTAGTCAAAATTTGTGTCATGGCCACTTTCAAAGAGCGTATTCATTTCATAATTGGTTACAGCAACAATTCAAAAAAATGCCATCTATGTCTAATTGAAAAGTACCATTTATTGAAGATCTATTGAATAAAAAGTCTGAACTCATTTCCAAATAACATATATTTTATAATTTACATATGCAGATGATAACTAACCAGCGATAATAGAAAACAATAACAATACAATTTATTTCTAGCATCAAAAGCCTTTGTTCTGTTAAACAATAACTGTGGGTTTGTAAATCAAGATTGGCGGAACTGTATGGTTTTCATTATTTAATTTATTTGTCTGATGATTGCGTAAGCATGAAATTACTACCGGTAGTAACAATTATGAATGTGTAGTCTTTGATTCCTTTTATTATATTTAGCTCTGTCAAATGACATTGAGCACTATTTTTTGCTATTAGATAATATCTAATAGTATATAGTATATACATTATATTAAAAATTAAGAAATTTAGTGTTACATTTTGCATTGATGGTAAATTAGTAATAACCCCTGCGAAAAACAGTCCAGGAGTTCATGGGGCCGCAATGACTTTCATTTCATTTTATTAATTTTTTCTGTTATCTATTTATTATTTTGTAGGGTGCAATATGTGATTTCTGTGAGGCATTTGTTTGCCATGGTAGAAAATGCCTTCAAATGCATGCCTGCTCTTGTGGGTTACGGGATTCATGTTGTTTTGAATGTAAACGGACAGTCTGGGATCATGGTAAGCAAATATAAAGTTTTCAAATAAAGTACTGTTTTGTACTGGGGAAATATTATTATTTACGTGTTCATTGTAATTTGGACAATTTAATGTTAACTGTTCATGAACTGTTCACATTCATAAAGGTTTCATGAACATTTTTAAATTTATTTGATGATGATATCTTGTCATAAAAAATAGCCATTAGGTCTCATGTCATAGAAATTCAATTTTTTGTGGCTACCTGACTTTTTTCTTTTACTGATAAATATATCAATCCACAAATCAATCAAGCTCTTGAATTGTTTATAAACTGTACATAAACTAAGAATAAAGTAAACAATAAACATCGTAAAATATCAGCAGCACATAAATCAAGCACATCAACAAATGGCAAGAGCAATAATATTGCAATTGTGTTCATATACAAACTAGACATCATTTGTTGAGATGAATGGCTTTGACATAACAGATCTTAAGCATACATGCAGTCACAGATCAAACAAGCCATTAAATAAGCATCAACCCTCATTGACTTTCATAAACCCTATTGGTGCGTTGAAGCAAAGTAACAGTATCGCCCTGAACCGCACTAATAGCTACCCCTGCGAAGTTCATGAACTTCCTGAACAGTTCATGCACAGTTCATGGACAATTCATGAACTTCATGAACAGTTCATGAACATTTTTTTGTTGGTTCATGAACAGTTCATGAACAGTCACAAAGAGTTCATGAACATTTCATGAACCGGTTCATGAACTGGTTCATGAACGTGAAATTGCCCAAAAGCTCATGAACTGTTCATGAACTTTCATGAACTGTTCATGAATAGTTCATGAACATTTGGACAATTTCACGTTCATGAACTCATGAACTTTTTTTCGCAGGGGTAGCTTAATCTAGGGTCCTAGGAAGAAGGAACTGACAGGGTCATGTTGTTACATGTGCTCAATTCAGCACTAAGGCAGATTGGTTGTCTACAAGAAGACTTTGTGCCATTTAACATGAGGGCTTGCAGCGGGATTCAATGATAGTGTTTTGCCCCAGTAAAATTTCATTTTACTACAATTACAGTGGTAAAGATCTTCAAATTGAAACTCGATGATTGGTTAAGAAAATTTCGATATGAAAAAGTCTGACCCTGATTATTAAAGTGAGAGTGCTACAATAGATCAACAAGATATGATTACGTTGTTTGAGTGGGCTTTTTTTAGAGGGGTCAATATCCAACCATAAGTCATAAATCAGCATCTCCTTCCACATGTTTTGATTGAACATGATCTACTGTTATATATATCTACATCTTAATTATGCTAATTCATGTATCACTGATTGTTCATCTTGTAACTTTATCTCTTTGTATGTTTAGGTGGACGCGTGTTCAAGTGTTCCTTTTGCAACAATTCGTTATGTGAAGATGATCAATTTGAACATCAGGCAAGTTGTCAAGTTTTGGATTCAGAGAATTACAAATGTAAGTGTTAATTGAGCTAACAAATTAATGATGAAATCTTGTAATAGTAATAGCCGAGGCTAGAGTCCGACAAAACGTTTAGCCTTCTGGAATTCTAGAGGCTTCTCAACATTCTATTCTGATTTTTTGTTGTTGATGTTTGACCAATAAATCATTAAAAATTCCAAGTTTTTTCTGAATTTTCTCCAGCCTTCCTGAATCTGGGGTCCCAGGACTCCTACTTTTGTCGGACCCTGCCCAGGGCTTAACATGGGTCAATAAATAGGGTGAATTACCAATCAATAATGTAGCATACCAGTGTGATAATTCATGGACTTCAAATAGCCCAAATTTTCATTAAAAATTATGTGAAAATCAGGCCATCTTACGTTCATTTTTTGCAGTTGTAGGGAAATACTAGTGCCATGACAAATGATGATATGCTTATAATAATAATCTCCTACATTTTGATACAATTGTTAATTAACCAAATAGTCCCCAACGCACTATGATCAAATTAACATGCAATTATACAGTGCAGTATATAAATGAGATTCATAAATGGGATTCTCAAGTTGTAAGTCTAAAATTGCTAGGAAATCTCACGTCATTATCTCAATGGATATTTCTTACTTTTTGAAACAAACTCCTAAACTTTGACATATAATAAGTCATACTAATTAGCAAATTTGTTCCACATTTTCACCAGACCATTTCAGTAGAAATGTCATATTGATTATTTTCTTTTATGAAAACTATTTTTCTTGAGTATTGCATAACATAATAGCCTACTATCGTATAAAATAAATTAGATATTATCTACCGTAGGATGGAGCATCATGTCACCATCACTGTAACTTGAGTGTTTCTCTTTTGATTACTTCTACAGGTGCATCTTGTAATCGTCTTGGACAATATTCATGTCTCCGTTGCAAGGTATTTTATGTTAATTAGATTTGAACCGCATTTATTTATGTTGCATATGGGGTTTTTGATGATCATTTTTTGTTGAGAGTTTTAAAAAATAATTATTACAGTGTAACCCGCTTATGTGCAATTCGGATAAGTGAAATTCCCGCTTATCTGCAACCTGGCTTTGAAACCCGCTAAACAATTTTCTGGTCAAGTCCTTGGTAAACAATTTCGGATAACTGCAAATTCGGATAAATGCAATAAAAACCGTTGGCAATCTGTTAGCAGTCACCTTTCAATAGTCACATATGTAATTCAATACACCTGAAATAACGGTCACCTCTGTTAGCAGTCACCTTTAATAGTCACATATGTAATTCAATACACCTGAAATAACGGTCACCTCTGTTAGCAGTCACCTTTTAATAGTCACATATGTAATTCAATACACCTGAAATAACGGTAACCTCTGTTAGCAGTCACCTTTTAATAGTCACATATGTAATTCAATACACCTGAAATAACGGTCACCTCTGTTAGCAGTCACCTTTTAATAGTCACATATGTAATTCAATACACCTGAAATAACGATCACCTCTGTTAGCAGTCACCTTTTAATAGTCACATATGTAATTCAATACACCTGAAATAACGGTCACCTCTGTTAGCAGTCACCTTTCAATAGTCACATATGTAATTCAATACACCTGAAATAACGGTCACCTCTGTTAGCAGTCACCTTTTAATAGTCACATATGTAATTCAATACACCTGAAATAACGGTCACCTCTGTTAGCAGTCACCTTTCAATAGTCACATATGTAATTCAATACACCTGAAATAACGGTCACCTCTGTTAGCAGTCACCTTTTAATAGTCACATATGTAATTCAATACACCTGAAATAACGGTCACCTCTGTTAGCAGTCACCTTTTAATAGTCACATATGTTGTCTAATGTTCATGAATTTGATTGGTTTTATGTCTGAATTAATAAATTTACTTTATTAAAACAACAACTAATTGTGAATTATGTTCATCAATAATTATTTTTTTGCAAATTATTTAAATAAATACATTTGGGAAATTTTGAAGTTGTCAGATTCTAATTTAGATTTAAAAACACATGTATATTTTTGGAAGAGCAAATAATAGAATATATTGAATTATAAATATTTACTTATTGCAAGGTAAAAATTGATTCTAGAAAGGGGCATAAGATGATGTTTGAAATATTTGGTTTATGTTCTTTAATCTAGATTGGGTCTACATGAATACATATTAACTGTTGTCCATGATGTTTGATTGATTTTATTTTGCAATAATTTATTTAATTTTTGTTGTTGTTAGGTCTGCTATTGTGATGAACATGTCCGTCGTAAAGGGGTAAAATATGAGCGATCTCAAATCCTTCCATGTCCAAAATGTGGTCATGATACTAGAGAAACAAAGGAATTGAGTGTATCAAGTGAGTCCCAATTATTTTCTCTATCAGCTATTTACAACTTGATAGGTTTTTCCCATGACTGACCAACAGGTTAGTACAGTAACTATATGCATTCAAACCTGTTATAATGACCACCTTTACTGACAGTCCCCTGTCTATAGTGGCCAGTTATTTCAGTATGATACAAAAGGCATTGTTCTATTGAATCAACCCTGTATATAAAGGCCATTTGTATGTAGCTACCACTTTTCCAGACCTCATGTGGTTGTAGATGTTTGTTGTGCCAATCTAATTAACTTCTCCGAGTATTCAAAAGAAATATACAGAAGCTGCAACACACACCGTAGAAATATTGTTCGCGTTAAAATTTATACATACTGTAATTTAATTTATTTATACATAATAAAATGATTTTCACATAAACAGTCATTAGGGGAGGTGGACTCCGAATAACAGTGATACGAGGACATGCTGCTTTTATGGGATAATTTCAAATTTGTTGAGTACATGTAATTGTATTCTCGTATATTTATCAAATTCTGAAAAAGAAAAAAATATTTAATTCAAAAATTTTGATTTTTAAAATATTCTGTTAATTATATTTGGTAGAAGTTATAATAGTCCATCATGTAGATCATCGATAAATCAAAAACACAGTTATCTGCAACAGTTTCGATGTATCTTTTATATTAGCCTAACATGCTAAACTTTGGCGAAACTAAAATGGAAACAAAAAAAAATAATAAAAATGACTATGGTATCGTCATACAGCGATCTGTTTATGTGTTTATAAATGCATTATCTTTTTAAAAGTGGCACAACCCACCTCCCATAAACCTATTTTATTGAGTTACTCCCCCCTGGAAAGTAGCATTTGTTTCAAATGGAATGATTGTTTTCGTTTATAGCTCGCCGTTTGGATTATGGTCGTAAAACCATGGGTGACGATGACGATAATGACGATGGTGGATATGGAGGATTTAGTAGCACGACACATTTCCAATATGGACAAGCATCTTCAAGTGCAGGATATACCTATCAAAATGATGATGATGATTATGATGATTATAGTGAGAGTGAAAGTGATGATGATGATAATGATGATGATGATGATGACAGTGATGAATCTGATGAGAATGAGGTCAGTAAAAAAATGGCGTCATTATCAACTAATTAAATTTCATAGAGATAAATTATTGATGATATGTATTATTTTTACGTGTTATATTCTAATTTTAAACATTGAATTATTATATTGATTGACATTCCTTTGACGTATCATTTTTGCTTTCTTGTCTTCAATATCTTTGATATTGCAGTCGTATTTGATAGCATGGATGTTACTGGCTTGGTCTTAAATGCTTGGCTTTCGGTAGATAAAATCTGCACAAACTTATAGTATAAGTTACAAGTACCACGTGCAAGCTACAGAACGATTCTCTTCGCTATTCTACGCAAAAGTTACTTTTAAGGATTTAAAAGAAACTAGCAGCTAGCAATGCAAATCAATTTTAATGGTTAAGTAGGTGATTGGTGTCAGGGGTCTTCATCCCCTATATCAGAAACTTTTTGAAAATTTTTCAAGCATTTCAGTTTTCAAATATATTCTATATTTATCCCCCTCTTCGGGGAGTTAGTCTCCTTGCCAGGGATTTACTATTGACATCCTTGGATGATGTCAGAGTATTCATCTTTTCTCGTCTTATCCCTGCTATATGCGTCAACCGTATTCGTGTACTCTTGTATTATTCCAGTATACTCATTGGAATACGCACCCCACGAAGAAAGTCGTGCTCAAAGCTATGCCTTATTGTCAGGTCTTGATATCTAGCCAACTTTCTGCTGTAGCTACGTTCACTTCACTTACTTGCTATTGTGTCAAAGGAGTAGATAGATCCTTCTACGAAACCCGAAAGAACTAATATTTTACGTTGGATATTTCATCGCGCATGCTATACGGTGATGTTATTTAGTCTCAATATGATTTCGAAGTTAGCGCTTAAAACATTCTCGTTTTTCTGTACAATAACAGCATCATTTTGACTTATTTGAGAAAGTATTAGCATTGATTCCCAGCTTTTATGTGTGCATTGCAGCTTGTTATTGTGCTTTTACGGTATACAAATCTAGATTTTCTGTTTTCGATGTTCTATGTTTCAAATTGAAAATCAAAAGGATTTCTTCATGTCTCGCATGCCTCTGTTAAATGATATACTCCAAGTTGCTAGGAGAGACTGGCAATGAACAATCCAAAGACAATTTCCGTGTTAAAGGTTGCGACTCAAAGGAACGTTTTGGGGATTCTGGAAAGAGGGCGGGAAGGTAGAGGTTTTATCTAAAGTTTTGAATATGCTGTTATGCTTTCCAATGTGAATAAGCTCAATGGGGATGCAGTGATCCCCGAATGACCCACAAAAACCATTACCAAGGTGCAATCAACCATGAAACGCAATATACACATCTATGGAAATATAGTTTTTTTCTCTTCACCTGAAAAGTAGGATTTCATTAAAAAAAGTTTATTCGTCTTTCATTATTCTCTTTGATACTTTGTGCGAGATTATAAATATAGTTATGTAAAACATGGAAGTTTTAAAAAGGTCGCACGTCAAAATCCATTTGGTTAGTTTAATAGTTCTAGTGACCTGTCTATTTTGTTTACGATTTCTTTTTGATTTGCTTTGTCAAGTGAACGAAATGCATAAACCGTGAAAACTTGAATTCTGGTACCAAGAATCGAACAAATGGCAAAGGGCGACTTCTTTTCAAATGAAATTGTAAACAATCGTGACTTCTTAGATAGTTTGAATTTGTTGAAAATTGTTTTGACCATCTTACAAAGTAGTAAAGTTTTTATGCTGTAGCATTTATAGAACTTCTTATCATTTTTGTGACGATTTTTTCGGGATATTTTTAGCTTTTTGCCAAGGTATTTTTCAAGAAGTCTGTGGAGAAAATTATGTCAAAAGAATTATGAAGTGAAATAAGAAGATATAGAAGGCATAAAGAAAAGTATGTGAATGATATTATTATTTCCTTAGAGTTACAGTATTCACAAGAGATACGACCATTATCCAGGCTTGATAGTACCTGGATTAGTACTTTCTAATAGCCTCATCAAATGTAACTCTATGTATGTGCTCCCTGGTCTGGTACATCCTGTGAACTTGGAATTACGTTGTATTAGCTCTTGTTTTTAATTAATCATCAAATTGTATAGATTTTATCTAGATATATAGTAATCGGTTATGTTTGGTATTGTACTGTGCAACAAATTCGAAGTTGCAGTTCGAAAACTTTTGCTCTTATATTGTCTAGATATAAAACTATCAAGTCACAATTTAAGAATGTTTTTGAAGTTGCAAAATCAATGTATTTTAATCTTTAGCCTTTATTATTTTATAGCATAAATTCATATTATCTTTCGGGAAAAATCAACATCTAAACGAAATACTGTAATATCAAACTGATCATGAAATGTTTAATCAAAAGTTCACTTATTGTTATAGGCTGCACTCTCCTTCATAATAGTTTTTTGTTGTTGCTGTTAGTTTTGATGACTTCAATACGATGATCCCAGTTGTTATGCTGTTAATATTCTCATTTACTGCAGTATTTAAAGTTCTGTTTTTGTCTGAAAATCTAAACATTTCAATCGTTTTACTTTTTAGTTCCTCCCACATGGCGAAGCTACATCTCTTCTATTTGATTTGCCATCTTTTCTTGGTACATAAAACAATTTCAACAATAAACAATGATCAATTCTTTGATGAAATATACGGCGAAGAATCGGACGATGATGATTTGAATCGACCAGGAATCATACCACTCGTAGAACAAGAAAACACTGGAGAAAATATCGCACGATTTGCATCGGGGCCTGAAGATCCTGTTGGTAAACGAGATAAAATTAATGGACCAAGTTTTGCGCCTGTTATAAATGATGAAGGTGAAGTTGTTAATCAGAAGATAGGACCTGATAAGAACGACCAAAATGGTGATGAAAGATCCTTGGTTAAACGACCAACTGTTACCAAGGGCAATAAACGAACAAAAGAGAATAGTAAAGATGCCCCTGAGGATTTTATTAAGTTATTATACAGTTGGAAGAAAGATGGAGACGGTGCAGGAGAAAGTGGCAGTGGTGTTGTTGATATTAGTGATAAGATATTATCTGAATACGCAAAGGATACCCATAAACCAAAGAAAGTAGCATCACATGCAAAGAAAGGGCAATCATCATCTAAAGCACGGAGTGAAACACCAACATATGAGATGAAACCAGACGATGTTGAGTTATATACGTCAGACACATCAACTGGAGGATTAAGAAAAAGCAAAGGGAAAATCAATGTACTTGTTAATGTTAACATCAATGAGCGATCAATTGTAAGATCAAAAGTGAATCACGCTGAACTTACAGGAAATGGAAAATTATCCAATGTATCAGTTCGAGCTACGGAGTCATCTGGAGATTCTATCGATTCAAGTGGTGAAGGAGAAGAAGGAAATGTCCGAGAACTCCAACCTCTATCTACAAGGAGTAATTCATCAAATTTCAAACGAAGTAGTAACACATCAGCCCAAGGGGGAGTTGGTCAACCAGTAAGACCATTGTTTTCTAATCACACCTTTGAAGAAAGTGAAAGCAGTGGTAATGAAGTTAGCAGTAAAGGAAATCGTATTTCAGATGTTGACTATGATAACAACGAAAGTGGCGATGGAGCAGCAGGATCTGGCTCAATCCTTAACAATGCAATGCATGTGAACAGTAGTCATTTTGAAAAGGAGAACATGAAAAGTAATGCTAGTGGTATAAAGAACTCAAGCGTTGGTGTAAATAATAACAAGAAAGTACAACCATTAGAACCAAAATCAATTAACATAAAGGAGCAGAACTCTGGAAATGCAACTCATACTACTATGGCAGGAAAATCAAATTCAAATGGTAAGAAGCAAGTTTCACCTGATGGCGGGTGGACGATCGAACCAGCTGAGGATAAAAGACCAGATGATAAAAATAACGGAAATGATTATTATAAAAACAAATTAAAAGAAAGTAATGACAATGAAGAAATATCCAACTCAACCATCGCAAATAATCTGAGAAATTCAACTAAGCAACAAAAACTGCCAGAACTAGCTGGGAGTAATGCAGAAACAACAACAGCGCAAGGACCAGAAAGAGTAAAATCAGAACAAGGAGTTCAAACAAGCAACACCAACGACATACAAATGCGCAAAAGTAACAAAACAATTGATCATGATGTCGAGCTACGACAAACTGCAACATCTCATGCAGCCAATGCTAAAAAGGGTGTTTCAGAGCCTATAGCTATTGATCAAGTCAAACATTTGTTGGAAACACCTAGGAGTAATCCAATGGAAGCCACTAAGACTAACATTACAGCCCCTAGTGTCAAATGCTCCAAAGTACCATGCTCAGACCCAGAAATTGCTGCAGTTGATGGTCATTCTGAGAAGCAAGCACCCGGAGAAAATGAATCACCAAAAATCCAAGAAGTACCTGGTATTGAAAATAAGAAGTCATCAGATAGCAACAATAACTCACCAAGCGACTTGAAATATAAGTCACTTGAAGCAGTGCGAACAAAATTCAAGAAATGGGAGAAAGCTTTAATTGCAAAGATCAATTCACATGGAAAACACAAGGATGATCGGCATCATAATTTCCATGGAGGGGAAGATAAGGTTTTACCAAAAGAAGAAAGTGGATTTCTTGAAGCATTAATTGCGAAAGAGGAAAAGAAACAAGCCGCAGCTGAAAAGGGTCAAGAATCATTTAAAGGAGATAAAAGACATGGTTCAGGAAAATCTAGTGAAAAGACCGTTGAAGGTAAACTAGCTAATGAAATCCGTGAAACAGAAGGCAAAACTATGCTTGATAACTTCAAAGGTGAACTCAAAGTTGCATTGAAACGATTTGATTCATTGCAAAATAAAATCAGCGGTAAACCCCATATGAAGAAAGAACTTGAAACTGCACGCAATCGTTTAAAAAGTGATTTGAAAGTAATTCAAAATGTTGAACGTAAACTTGAAAGTGAAATTCAAACCAATGACGACTCTGACGATGTAAAAGATTCAGAAAAGGTTAAACTCGAAAGGAAACACGGACAACCCAAACAAAAAAGTAAAATAAAAAGTAAGAAGCATTCTAAGCGCAAACAAATCAAGAAAGAAAAATCTGATAAAAATGCTCTTCACCCACTCGAGAAAATCCATGGGTTACTTGAAGCAGAAATGAAAAGAAAGAAGATGAAAGGAAAATTCAAAGGACGGGATAAACAATTAGAAAATATACAAAAATTACTTCGACATGAACTTCTGGGCCTCTTCAAAACAAACAAACTAGACTTTTCGTCCAAAAGTTTACCACCTGCAGTTCGTAAACTTGGTCGACTTGTTCAGAAAAAACTATTGTCTAAATCAGCAAGGCATCACAAACTATTGAGACATCGTGGAAAGAAATTGAAGTTGTTAGGTGCAACTTACACTAATCCGGGAAGTGAAGCTGGAGCACATGGTCTTGGAAACAAGAGTCCTGGGAATGAACATCTTGTTATTAATAATAACCCGATTACAAGCGATAACAAGACAGCGGTCAGTCAATTAAATGCTAACATAAACGGACAGCAAAGCAGTGGGCAGCAAAGCAATGGGCAGCAAAGCAGTGGGCAGCAAAGCAATGGGCAGCAAAATAATGGACAGCAAAACGAAGGAAAACAAATCAGCGGACAGCAAAATAGTGCACAGCAAAGCAATGGGCAGCAGAGTAATGTACAACAAACTGGATCAAACGCACCATTTGTCGAGGACAAAAATGCGGAAACAGTACCATTGACATCTGGACAATATTTTGAAGCATTAAAAGCAACAAGCGATCAAAGTAGTCAAAATGGTTCCACAACAGATCCAAGCTCAGCATTGCACGGTCCTATGCAATTTTCTTCTCACAACAGCCAAGCAGGAAATAGTAATTCATCAGCTGCTGTCACGTCTTCAGCCCCCTTGTTTCCAGGCCAAAATTCTGGAAATGAAAACAGCAACAATGACAATAGCAACAACAGCTCGAATGGTGCAACAACTAATCCTGGAACTACAACACTTGCCAATCAACCAAACTCTGCTTCTGCATCCCCTACTCCCCAATCGAGTGCTCAGCCAAACGCCCAAAACACACAAGCCAATACCCCTAACCAGCCTGCACAAAATAATCAACCCCAACAGAACACTCCTGGAAATGCAACATCAAGTAATGCAACATCTGGTAACTCCAGTTCTCAAGCTCAGCAATTAAAAACTCTCCTCAATACATTGAACAAAAATATTGACACTATGTGGTCAAAGGTTAATTCGAATAGTCAGCAACTACAATCAGGTTCAACCCAGAGCACTTACACCAGTAACTTACAAACTGGTAGCCAGGTCTCAACTCCACAGCAGCAACAGTCACAACAAGCTGCTGCTGGATATAACAAAGTAAACACCGCTGCTTCGGCCACACAGCAGCCACAACAGACTGATGCTGCAACCGCACAACAACCACAACAGGCTGCTGCTGCTGCCCAACAGATGCCTAATTATAACCAACACGAGCAAGCAGAAGCTAAACATGAAATGCCTGAAGAAGAAGATTATACAGAATATGAGGAACCAGAGGATGGTGTTGCTTTAGCTGAAGAGGAACCCGTTCAAACCTTGATTGATAATTTGGAAAAAGACATAACTGAAGTGTGGTCTTACAAGGATGTTTATCCAAATGCAGATGCAATTGGATTAGACAATGAAAAAATTCATGAAACGTACGCAAATCTTGGGTCAATGTCTGGTCTCAATCTAAGAAGAGCATTAACTAGAGCATTACGCGGTCAGGATGTTGGACTAGCTATTGTAGGTGGCTCCATATCAAAAGGCGGTCCATTTAGTGAAAAAGGTGTGGAATTTGTCTTGAGGACATACTTCTATTCTATTGCTGATTGGTGGAATAAAATTATAAGGCCAGTAACTGGTTCATCAATGATTATACGCGATGTCTCCATTGGTGGAATAGCTACTGATTATTATTCGTATTGTCTACGTACACATTTACCGGATGATCATCTAACTAATATTGTACTGTGGGAATTATCAGCCAATGATATGCGTCGGTTTGAAGATAGCAATAAACCAAGAGCCCAACCATTAGAACAATTTACAAGGAATGTGTTGAGTTATAAAGCCAGACCTGCTTTGTTATATTTGAATTTCTTTGCATTATTTGCTTGGGATGAAGATCTATATGCGCATTGTCGAAATTTTGAAGATGAAGGTGAAAATGATGTTGCTAAACATTACAAAATTACATCATTGAGTTGGAGGAACATGGTTTGCCCACTTTTGAAAGAAAATCAACCACTTTTCACGCGTGATGAACTTTTTGCTGAAGATCAATTTCATCCTAGTGTTGAAGGACATGCACAAATGGCATATTTGGTTATTGATTATATCCGTACTGAATTTTTGAAGAATCTTGTCAAGGTGCGCGCAATGGATCTTGGGGCTGCATCAAGACGAATTCAAGTACCTAAAACAATTTGGGTACCAGGACCCCTCTACAAAGAAACATATTTATGGAAACCTCATTGTTTCACATATATGTTGGTCGACAACCAGTCACCAAACAACACATTACAAGTTGATGAAAATATCAATGGTGATTTCCGCTACACTGTGGTCCGTGAATTCCGTATTCGATCAGATAAAATTGCCGGAATGGATACAAAGAAGTCCAATCAATTCATTACATACCGGTTCCGACTTCCACGGCATAGGAGAGGTGATCCAAATGCACCTTATAAGAGACTTGCTGTTATGTCTTTCACTGATGATAGGCAAGCAGAAACTCGATTTGATTCAATGAATAGTCGCACAATTGATTCGAAAAAGAAATTCTTGGAAGGTACTGTTATTCGCAACGTGGCAGAGAATGTGTATCCTGGTGAACATCAACTGACAGTTAGGTCAGAGAACAGTGGTTTTCTTATATCTGCTATAATGGCAGGCTAAATAGACAGGACGCATGGGATTCTCAATAGAACAATGGTTTGGATACCAAACATCTTGAATACTCTTGAAATTCAATTTTCATTGAGGTCTAAATCAAATAAGGCGACGTCAAAGGAAATACATGTAATTCCAAGGAAGAATTATGAACTCGAAATTATTCACTATTCAGCCAATGGATAAGAACAACGTCATATTTACATGATTGACAAATATCTATAGTTGCTATGCAACATATAATCGGGATTTAAACAACTTTTTTTTTATCTGAAAATCTAACTAGTTACCTCACAAAGTTTTCACAGAGTAATTAATATAATCAAAACCTGATAGTTACCCTCCCCGACACAAGCATATTTGTAAAACAAACCAACAAACGCAATCTTCCAAAATAAGAAATACTTAGACGTTTTTTTTCAAAATGACAAAAATCCGAATATAAAATGCTTTACAGCGCCAAATCATGTACAAACATCAATACAGGGTTATTTATCAATTATTATTAATGATATAGAGTATATAATGACAAATTATAGATATAAACATCGTAACTAATAACTTACGATATTTATTGTTATTATGAAATCCTTTTCGCAAATTTCTGACTTGAACAATTTTTCTATTCTTCCGCGTCTCTTTTCTCACTCTTCTTCTTCTTCTTCTTCTTCTTGCTAGCTGTACTATCGTCTAGAGCCTGCAAATGTTATTGAATGATACAATTAAGCTTGTTTGTTTTGGGATATACATTACATCATATTGGAGTAGAATAATTAAATCTTAAATATTTGTATAGTGCAATAAAAGACCATCACTGTATATAACATACATGCGCCAGTGCAGCAAAAAAATATTGGGAAGCGTCGTTTCGGCCGTCACCGAAATAATACAGTTTCGGTTTTTTAGGAGAAATTCCGGAAAATTTTGCAAAAATGGTATGAAATCTAGGATATATTAATCAATTGCAACAGGAAACCTAAAAGGAAATTAACTACAGTTTCACAAAGGAAGAAATAGTTTAGAATTCACTGCAAGTCAGATATATTTTTATATCTAAGCATTTGAAAGCCTTGATAAAATAGCCGGGCAATTATATTTTAAAATCCAACTCACCTCAGCATCAGCCATTGATTCATCAGCGTCTTCTTTTTCAATTTTCAGTTTTTTCTTTTTCTTATCTTTCTTTGGTTTTGAATTATTTTCAACTATCGAATAAGCAATTCATAACATTAATTCTATGTAGATAGCCTCTAAGCCTGTTTTCTGTCAGATCTTATCATGATCATGTGAATCATATTTCTAGGTTCAAAATTGATTAAATTAGACATACCTTCTTCGTCTTTTGCTTCGTTTCCATCTTCTGTCTCTTCGTGTTTTCGTTTCTTTGCACTTTTACTTACTGTAGAATCGACCGAAGCATTGTATGAAACTGGCTCACTAAAACAACCAAATAAACATTGGTTAAAATGGTAATAAGTGGTGAGTGGGTTGGTGGGAAATACATAAAAAGGATCCTTTAATTGGATGATTTCCATACAAAAGATACAAGAAAAAGTACAAAATCCGTAAATGAGCAGAAATATTTCTTTGTTGGTTTCACTTCATGCCAGACTTTAGTGGATAGGCGCAACTCAATCAAACGGTTCCAGAACAGTATCATCACGTAGAACATTACTCACTTTGTTTGTTCAAATTTTTTTGGCGTAGATTTGACCTTTCCAGTTCCACTGATTCGTTTAACCTACACAAAACAAACACAGCAATATAATAATTAATAGTTGATATAGATGATATGATAATACCACTATTGAGTGAAAACAGTCCAACCAGGAGACATAACTAATTCTTTTTCTTACGTTAACAAAGTCAGATGAATTTGAGGTAATAATTAATATGCAGTATTTATTGAAAAGGCAACCATTGAATTGCTTCAAACTGCCAGTGTAGGCAGAGGCATTTACGACCTTAGACAATACTGTAGTTGGATGTGATAACATTTTAAACACTAATTTGTAGATACCGGTAGCCTTGCTTAAGCCTAGCACACATACTAGGGCTGAACCGAAATATTTCCGGTTTTTCGGCCTATTGGCCGGAATTTCGGTTCGGCCGAAATTTGACCTTCAGTTTCGGCTGTTTTGGTTATTCCGGTCAGTTTTTATGAACAAGTAAAATGTAGCCAATAATCATATTTGGTTATCTAAATCAAGATAATGTTCGATTCTATATTTCTTCCAATGCATCATAAAGTCTTTAATAGGATAATAACAAGGATTTTTGCCGATCGCAGCCATTATCAAGTTTTGCCTCATTTTCAAGTCATCCTTTCTTTTAAAAATTCACCTGACCATGTGCTCAAAAAATTTCGGTCATGATGATTTTTGTAAAATTATGTTTGAATGTATTTATTTTTGATAATATTTAAAGTATTGTTTTCTCCAATAAAATTAAATCAATGATGTGAAGAAACAAGTGGGTTAATTTGATTGTCTATTTATTGTTCTCAGTGAAAACAAATGTTATTCATAAAGGATTTCTTTAAGGCAAAGAAAATAATATTGGAGTAGATCGAGGAGAAATAAAATTGCTTGTCATGGCATGATCTAAACACATGATCTAAAAATCACAAGGAAAAGCATCATTATTTATCTTGTGTTGCTAGTTACTTTATTTTCAAAAACTTTATGCATTCCAATGTAACATAGAAATGATTCTAACTCGGATTTAGTTTGGAATATTCAAAACAAAAGGACACAAATCGGCCGAAATAAAACCGAAATTCCGGTGACGGCCGAAACAACGTTTTGGTGCATCCCTAACACATATACATACTGCACAATGCTTCTTGCTCAACATAGTTGCCACATTTATTTCTCTAATTACGCTTTCTGAAGAAAGAGTTGGATTAGCTTACCTGGCCTGTTTCGTAAGATCTCAATCTTGATTCTAATTTGGCTCTGGTTTCAATACCAAGATCATTGGAGACATCCTCACCCAATGCATCGTAACGAGTAGCAAGAGATGCCTTTGATGCCAACATACGAGAGATC
Source organism: Haliclystus octoradiatus (assembly GCA_916610825.1). Classification (NCBI taxonomy): domain Eukaryota; kingdom Metazoa; phylum Cnidaria; class Staurozoa; order Stauromedusae; family Haliclystidae; genus Haliclystus; species Haliclystus octoradiatus. Next base: position 29,620,859 of record OU744446.1, read on the forward strand.
TAAGCAAACAGAGAGAAAACAGTAAGATCTTGGATGTGCACATTATGATAACTGACCAGTTAAATGTGATATCTACCACAGAGAATGTATCTAGCAGAATAATTATTTTTAAGAAAAAAATTGGTAAATATTATAAGATTGACAAAAAGTTTGCTAGACATAAAGCTTTAGCCACTTGTGTGGTTTTCAACATGTCTCACATTTTGTTGTTGTTATTATTATTATTATTATTATTATTATTATTATTATTATTATTATTATTATTATTATTATTATTATTATTATTATTATTATTATCATTATTATTTTTGTTATTATTATTATTGGCCCACAGTAAGTTCAAATAATAATATAACCAATGGTTCTACCTTTCCCTTCATTTTGGGGTTGGATTGTCCAACCAATGATGCGTGATAGATCAAACCATATTTTGGCGTGTCATGCTTGGTTTTCAAAGCTCTGGAATGTAAACAAGTTGCGGTCAAATCATAATGCATGCTACATCCTGATAGGCTACAGATAAGCTACTGTTATTATTTGTTAGTTACCCACCTGAAAAGTGCTTTTTCAGCACCAAGAATTTGGACTGTTGATGATGGATGCTTAGCAAGATTGAGAAGTGAACCTAAAAACATAAACGTATTATGTCAACACATGGAGAATGTGTCACATAAAGTTCAAATGTTGATATAATCAAATCAATTTTAATTACCTGCATGTGCGATCAACCTTGCTCCAACAAGTTCACCAACCAAAACTGTCAAATTTGGAGCGATTGCTTGCATTCTGTTTTTCAAATAATCATATAGTTGAGCACGATAATCAGATAATTGGATGACCTGCACAGAAAAATGACACACTCAAGCAGGGTCAAAGAGAGCATCTCTCCAATGCCTAACAAAAGGTGTAGCCTTCTGGAATCCCATAGCTTTCTCCAGTTTTATCTTCTGGATATTTTGTTGAAATCTGCCTAATGAATCGGAAAAATATTAATTTTCTTCTGAAATTGCTTCATCTTTCCAGAAACATAATAACACAGGATCTCCATTTGTTGCCAGACCCTGGCTCTCTTGAATATGTAGTTTGTGATCAAGTTATCCAAGCTGTTTACTCTATAGAAGGAATTAGTTAACATACTATCAAGTATTAAACTACATTAAGTTTACCAACCTGATCGCAAAGGTAAATGACATTCTCGATATCCTCTTCGGAGATCTAAAAATGAAAGTAATTCAAAAATGTTGAGTTACAACTCATAGAATATTATACCATCTTGTGAATATGGAGTTGTTATAGCCTACAAAAAGAAAGGCAATCTAGCTTTTGAAGGGGTACCATTCTGTGCACAAATGAAATCCACACTCACTATGGAATCAACCACTCTAGAGAATCGACATCGCATGCCACTTCCAGGGCTCACTGGTAAGCATAAATTACATTTACACTGCATCACACAACACTTGGAACTTACAAACAACAATAAAAAGTTTAGCCAGTCGGTCTGCAAATTTTATCACTCAGCCTATCTCAGTCAGTCTCAGCCTATCAATTAAAAACTTACATCGGTCCCCATAGAGATTTCAGCTGCTGCTTTGAGTTCCTCTTCAATTTCTTCTGGCAAAAGTGTTGAGAAATCAGTTGCTGATGCATTTTGTCGTATTCCTGAAAAACAAGGATTTGCATTTCATTAAGGAAGGGTTATACAAAAGCCCTTTAGTACAAAGAAAGCCTTTCACAGTACAATTTGCCTGAATGTTTGTCCTGCAAATCATCCCTGGGAGAGCCTTGGTCGTCATTGCTGGATGGTATACCAGGCATAAATCATAACCAGATTCCAGTACATGTACATCATGTTTCGGTGTTCGGTCCATACCAGGGTCCAACAATAGGTTCAGCCTTCTGGAATCCTAGAGACATTTCAACATTTTCTTCTGAATTTTTTTGTTGATGTTTGACCAATAAATCATTGAAAACATCAATTTTCTTCTGAATTTTGTCTAGCCTTCAGGGATCTAGGATTCCAGGATCTCCACTTTTGTCGGACCCTGGTCCATACACAGATAGGTTGTCCAAAACATACATTCACCTACCTAAATGCTTCACTGTTTTGGAATATACAAGATTATCCGTAACAATCTTTCCCATTTCTGGAAAATGCCAACCATACCATTCACGGCATCTCATTGAATAGTTATTGAGTTCTTTATCCAAGTCATCTAATAAGGAGATGGCCTGTACGATCATAGTATCAACTTTGTCAGGACTGAATTTCAACTTGTAACGTGATAAACTAAGAAGAGATTAAATGGAATTTAGAAATAAAAGAAACAAAAAAGAGGATGCAACATGCTAACTTTGCTCAAGTGATGGGCAATGACCATAATATTTCATCTAACGAAAACTAGTACAAAATTTACTTGAAAGCATCAAATTGAAACGTTTTCTAAAGGTTCTTAAAAACTCAGGCTCCTCAATAAAACATTTTCCAGACCTTGCTTTTACCCATTACCTAAATGATACCTATAGCCTACCTATGAGCAAGTCCAAGAGCCATTGCACTGAATTCCTTTTCAGACAAGCCTATAAAATTAAAATTAAAAACATCAGCTTATTGTGAGGATTAAGTGCGATGTTTTGCCATCTTATCAGAATTCAGAATCAGCATTTATACAAACCTGTAATCAAACTGTTGGCTTGTGATCTAATTCCTCTCATCAGTTCATTGACAGCACTGTTTGTCACACAGGGAATTTCAAACTTTTCCTAAATAGAAGATACAAAGAGATGTTCAATCTTAATTTACACTAAAGAACACATGACAACTGTATCTGGGTGTTCAACTGTATCTGGTCCATTGTTGGGTCATTACCAAATATGTAAAAACAGTTTGACAAAAGCTTTTTAAGCAACTGTTCAAACATTTTTGCAAAGTGTGCTTCTGCTATGTGTGTTCAAATTCGAGTAAACTCTTGTCTCAGCTTACCTTGATTAAACTTCCAAGTTTGGCATCAGCAACAGCTAATTCTTCATGTGCATCACTGGCTACAACTTTTTTCATCAACTTCTTTAGGGACTTTGACATTTTCCCTTCGATTGCAGCACTTGCAGCTGTGGGATACAATAAATAAAAAATTCATAAATGTTGATGCAGGAATTCATCTGGGAAAATGGTGTAATTTCAAATCCTCCACATTATTAATCAAATGAGGGCATGTCTAAGTATGTATTTTCTACAGAATTCGGATTGCATGTAAGTATTGAAATAAAATGTTGTGCTTACAGGCAAGAGCTTCTGTTGTGTCTTCAAACTTTTTGAAATGCTTTAGTTGTACTCTGAATGATAAAAATAAGAAAGTAATAACAAACTGTTAATAATTATTACAAGCTAATAATCCAGATTCCAGGTTTTATGAGCAAAGTGCATATACTGTAGTTGTACGGTAGAAATAGTCTGAAATGTGTTAGAAGTCTGGCAATTCCTATGTCTGAAATTCGGCTTTGAACAATCAAATCTATCATACAGAAAATAGCATATTCATTAGTTAAGTGCATGTACGGACAGGGTCCGACAAAAGGTTCAGCCTTCTGGGATCCTATATAATGGATACAGCAACAATGCAGAGAAATTGTGTTGGTTACATATTGACCAAAGCATAGCGTACTTGTTACGTAGATTTTGGGTGGTTTAGAACCAGAAGTTAAGCACAATGTCGAATAACGCAACAGGCCTACCTATCAATAACTTTGAATTTGGATCCAGAAAGTTCTATGAAAGTTGCTAATCTTACTTACACTTTGCTAGCTTTGTCCGGTGTTTCAAAATCGAGATAAAGATTGTCAGAAGCTTGAAGCTTCTTCTCATTCCGTAACTATAAATGTAAATACAAATTATACAAATGATAATTTTTCAGCAGAATACAAGCAGGATTTGATGATGTGTGAACTGTGAAATGCTAACATGCAATTTCAACTGTTTACTTAACGAGCAAATGACCTCAACCTTAAATATGTCTCAGTCACAGTCAATCTTGATAAGTCACAAGGCTAACCTCACTTTCAAACCTTGTATCAATGTCATTTTTATATTTTCAAGTTTTCCAAAGAAAATAACAAACAATAAATTACGGCTGAATTTGATCTTTATGTTTTTATCCAAAATGTCAGGCCTAGATTTATTGCAAATAATCATTAAATTCAATGTTATCTATTTGGTGCGCTTGCGCAGATGTAGTCATGGCCGGCTGGACCACCAGATTTTGTTTATATTGAGAATTTCTGTCTCACCCAGGTGGGATCCAGACTGAAAAGTTTGTTGTGCGCGCGTGAGATCTCAGGCGCGCAGCAGACTTTCCTACGTAGGATTTTAACTAAACTTGATTAAATCTCAGGCGCGCAAATTGCAATATTTTTTTTCAATCTGGGGTGGGATCCCACTGCTCATCAGGTGGGCTTGCCTGGTAAACATATAAACGCACTACAGTTTAACAATTATAGAGAACAATTTAGTGTATGTTGATCTCCCTCAAAGGTGCGCCTCACTTTACCGGGCTGGCTCACCTCATATAAACACCTCCAAAAGCCACAGCCACAGAACTTGTTTTTATATTTTTCTGTACGTTTCTAACTAAATCCAGCTGCAGAACAGGAAAACGGTTACAAAAACAGCGCTTCAAGCCATATCAACATGTGATTTGAGATATAACTTAGCCGCACAATTTACAAACTCTGCAGCTGGGTCCACGGCTCTACCATTAGCGTAAATGCTCAATGTCGAAAATAAATCAGAATCAACTTGATATGTAAATATCATAATGATCCCAGGATTGGATAAGTTAGTGAGATGAATCATGAATGACTTTACACGAAGTCAAGACAAGAATTAAGATCACCCAATGACTCTTCTTGCATTGCTAAGTGCTAACATATAAAACTTCTTTAATAGAATATATGAAATGAAATAAACAATAGAAATATTAATGATAAAACTGTACAAGAATCGAAGATTAAAGGTACACAACAGTTCGAATGTTAGCGTAGGCTAGCTCATTGTCAGTTCATTGTGTTTACAGTTCATGCAAACAGAATTTGCCGACTTGGTCAATGGTCCGATAAGGTTTGTACATTGTAGTCCTGAATCTGAGGTCTATCTACCTTGGGTGGGATATAGTTTATAGTTTGATACAAAGTTGTGATGTGAAGAATTGAATTTATTCAATCTTTAACTTGAACATTCGATGGTTGCCTAGGTATAATAAAATTGAACTAGTATGTTGCCTACATAGCCTAAGCCTGCTAATTGCTCTGAACTGAATCTGAAGTCAGTTGTTGATATATTGTAGCCTACAACACGGTATTTCTACAAAAATATAATACAACATACCTTGAATACAGCATATCCTGCTGGAGTTTCGAATAAAACTAACATATTTGCCTGTATGGAATTGAATAGTCTTGCAATTTATCCAAACAAAGTGCTGCAAAACACTAAAACAGTAATTGTACGTGAACTACTTTTGTTGACTATTGACCGTCAAAGTTTCGTTGCACGTGCGAATGACCATTTTTATCAAACCCATACCTCTTTAGCCTCTTTTGAATGATAGTATCGTTTATTTCTAAAATATCGTGTAAATGTGTATTAGGCGAAAATACAAAATAATATCACATTTCAGTAATTTCATAATTTCAAAAAGAGAGAAAAGATCAATTGAATATGATTGAATCAAGCTTCTGTTGATAACTGTGATAATATAAAAAGATGAAAGTTTTCATTGTTGTTTCTGATCGTTATCGAAAATTATGTTTGCTGTATTGAACACAATATAATTCATTGCATCAGTGTATAGACGTATATTTCAACAATACCTTTGATTGTATAAATTGTCTTGATTGTCTGAATTATAACCAGGTGCTTTAACTTTGATTAGATCATAATCTTTAATAATGGGCATCACGCACTCAAATAGACTGACAAAAACGAAGCAGATTTTGATTGAGAAATTCAACAGACGGCTAAGGAACCGCGGGACATACCAATATTGGAAAATCCAGATATAATATAAATCTTTTTTTTGATGATTAACAACACACATTTTAGTGTTTCATATCAATATATGCGTAATTTTGAAAAAGATACTTTGAAATTGAATGTCAAAATTAAATGCTGATTTTGCTCAAGCAGTATAATCCGATTTTTTAAATTCTAGAATCGGATCCAAATATTCTGTGTTGAATAATTTCCCATTGTAGAGTGATGAAATATAAAACTCAAATGACTTCATATATTCTTCATAAGTTAATCATGTAATCAAGTGACAATTCAAATGAATATGACAATTGATTTCATTCTATAATCAACTATCAAAGATGAAATATTTTAAAAGATTACATTAGGATCGAACGTGGTCATTATTTTAGAAAATGACTGTAAGCTAGCTACCAATCTCCATGATATAGTGCGCGGTAAACAGTTGGTTCAGAAACTGTCGCCTCACGTTCTGCTCTGTGTAACAAGTTTATTTTATTGGCGAAAGAGTGATTACTTGGATATTTTAACGAATATATTGCTTTATTAAAGATCCAAATAAATAAACCTTCTTTTCAGCTTCATTATGTTGTTTTTATGGTATTACTTTTATAAAGATTGAGTCTATTTATAATCATTAAGAATGTCCGAAATGTCGACAAATCTCCCAGGCAAATCGTTGCCTGCCGATGTTGTTATTAAATTGAACATGCTGAGGGCTGAATTAGAGGAAGGTTCGTATATTCCACATCCTTATCTATTCATATCTGTTTCAGGAGATATTTAGTATGTCTATTTTAAAGTAGCAAATTTTATGAATTAGTTGTATTTATAAAATGTTTTCATTTGTTGCGCGTAAGCTTATTTGGGGTGTTTCTCATGTTAATAATCGTTTCGTAATGTCCATGACTCATCCGTTATGTCAGTATACAACTAAATATCTTCTTTATACTAAATAACGTATGTCGTGTGGTAGGTTATTTCCGTGCCTTTCATCAGATTTCTTATCATATAATGAAGAATTTGTGTGTTCATAGCGAGAGATGCTGACGGCGTTTTGAAATTCATACAAGACCCGATTCATTTTGGTTTTCAAAACAATAGTGTCTCAAAAACATTTTGTCTGGCTTACTTGATCTTATTTTCTTAATAAGTAGTTTTCCTAAATCTGTTTTGATCCATTTACCCCTAAAAGTTTGTTCTCTCTATATCCGCTATGATTATATTTGTGAGAGAAAATATGGTGAGACACGAAAACACGTTTTCTTGTAACCTTGTGTGTCGTGTTGTTATTTGAAAACAATAACATCATAATTTGATCGTTATTCTACTTCTTTATAAATCTGTAATTGTCCATTAACGCATAATACAACACTTTATTACATTAACAGTTATTATTGACATAAATGTCTATCACATAAAGTAAAAATAAAATCTTTCAGCCATCCCTTCACTGTTGGAGTTGGGAGTGTAATTGTCATTTTAACCACAGCACCTCCTGGTTTAAACACTGATATTATGATTTCATGTCTCCAATTTTGATGCATTTTACCATATGCCTCAAGCTCTCTCAATGTTTCTCTACATTAACTATGAAAATTGTAAAAACGTCCAATTTTTATTCATCGTGTCATTATGTTTAACATTTGTCAACATTCAGCAAACGAAATTTAATCGAAAATGTCAACGGACTAGCTGAAGAACCATGAATGTCACCCATAATTAAACTTTAAATTGATCTATATCAAGAACAAGCTATTTCTATCTAAATTAAAACTATTTGGTATAAAATGGTATAGATTTTTATTTGAATTGCCCATTCAATTGTAAGTAACAAACCTATAGGCCTAAATTGAACTACACAAACGTTTTTATGTTTTTTTCACAAACAGAATTGATTAATCGGTTATGGTTATTTTAAACAAAATTTCATGTGAGAGAAAGCCGTACCAGATGTAACCATCAATGATTTTTGTTAATCAATTTGGTTTATAAATTCAGTGTAACTTGATTGACATTCCCCATATGTTTTCATGTGTATCTCAACTTGAATTTGACCTGTATTATGGGTGATCCTATAGTCAGAACAAATCTTTAATAATCCTCTTAAATAACTTCTGGACGGTAGCTGTGATGTGGAAGATCTTCTAGGGACCTTCACTAACTAAACAAGCGTCTCATTTAAGTTGAATATATTGCTATATCGTAGTTCAAACTACAAGTTCAATAGCATAATGAATGATCGGTGTGAGATTAGGCAACACTTAAAACATTTTACATTGCTGCTTGCAAGTAATACAATTTTATGAACATTCAGAAACATATAATGATACTAAATACATATTGTCCAATGTCCATACCTGGAGTGGCCTACATCACACACCTAATAAATTTCTCGAAAGAATACCTTGGGTATATGTAATATACTCTGTTGCTCTGCCCAGAGCCATCTATTTATAAGGGTTGGGACACACAACTTTTGAGGCTCAAATATCGCCATTTTAGTTCCATTGAAAACAATGCTGTGCTTTTGAACAACAAGTTTTTCGAATTCATGATATTATTTTGCGGGTTTTGTTCAAATTTTGCGAGGCTGGGATTGACGGAACGAAAATGGAGTCCATAAAATCATGTGACTGGCATCTGTCCAATGGCAGCCGCATGCGGCACATGCAGCAATTGTGTCCCAACTCTTGTAAATTGATTACTATTGTTCTTCCCCATTGCATGCCTAGGTGGCGAGGTAAATAGTTTTCCTTACTCATGCACAGTTTTCTCTTCTTCTGGGTGAAACAAGAGAGATATGTGAAAATTCTCATAATTGAGACATTTATTATTTGCTTACAACAAATTATTTTCAGGAATCGAAAATTTATTGACTGTTTTGCTTTTGTAAGTTTCGAGCTCTAAAGAATTTTAGCTTGCTGTGTTGTTTTGAACAACTAAAATACACTTTCTGAATAATTTGAATATTGTAAAATTAAATCAGTCCAAATTAACCTAGCAAGGTGGTCGACTCATTGGTAATTCTCCATAAAATGAAATAATGAAAAGTTTACATGATTTCACAGGTGACATCACACGGAAAGGTTATGAAAAAAGAAAATCGCAACTTCTTGCTCCATTCACCACTAATGGTAAGTTAATTAATATTGTTTAGACTATTGAATTAATATTGTTTAGACTGTAGTAGAGTTTTGTCTGCCAAGCAATATGGAACACATAAATAATCAAATACGCTTAGATTATACTGAAATTTGATACCGGTACGCAGATGTCTTGCTTCAAGGCCGGATCTATAAATATGTTTTGAGGCCCAAGACTTCAATTTGAAAATTTCTCAATCCACCTTCCATACACAGCAAATTTCGAATCCCATCTGTTGTCATGGCATCATGATCTCTGTTAGATCTATTTTTATTGAAATTTTGATTTACTGTTTATTCTGCAAAGCTATAGGTTTGTTTGCATTGACACAGCTAAAAATCGTACCAGGCTGAGTTGTATTTGAGCCATTTGCGAAGAATTGTTTTCAAAACCTTTTTTTATATATTCTCTAAATTGTAGGCCTATTCAAGAAGTTGAATATTTTAATTATGAACAATGAATCATAATTTCAAAACAATAATCTTTTGCTTGCAAATAAATGCAGACCATTAAGGAATTGTTGATGATCTGAAAACAACAAGAAGAAAAAACCCACAAGATACATTTTTGGATTTATATCCCCAGATAATATAGTTCATATGGTAATTACCAGATTATCAATGCAGGTGCATTGATCGATACACTGTTCAATGTCAATACATAATTGAACTATAAATAATTGAAATATGAATCAATAGAAACATTGACTCCATTTTTATCTATTAATCTATTTTAAATCAATTTCATTTGCCAACATCTGTTATTATGAATTACATTTTATTTTATAGCCTCATCAGCTTCATCAAAGTATCCTCCAAGGGGATCTCCAAAGAATAGCATGCAAGGTTGTTATTTATGTCATTTATGCGTTGGGGGTGGTTATAGCTCTCAAAACCGCCCAATCTACCTTGTTAGACAAGAGTGTCTTTCCTTTATCCTTTTCAGCGCCAGCAATCTCTGAAGCGTTGGCACTATCATAGTCATTTCTTTGAAAAATTAACTGTTTTCATCAACTTTTGAGTTGGATAAGCTCAATGTATGTGTTTCAAATCACAGACAGGAGAATTGTCAGACTAATAGCGGATTACAGACTATTTTCACCCAGTGGAACTCTTGCTTTTGCATTTTACTCACTGAAATCCATTACAAATGATCTAGATATTCCAGATTTCAAACTGTTTTTGAAATTTCAATTGTCATGTCTGAAATCACTGCATTCCAGTCTTGGTTCAGACAGAAAATTTTCATTTCACATTCTGGTTTGCTACCTAAGCATAACAAATAAAAATATTCTGTTTCAGCTGTTTTATGTATTAATTGTTGGGTTTTCTTTTCCGATATCATCATTTGTCAAATTCCAAGAACTCATATCTGTTGTTTAAATTCATGCAGCTAATTTATTATAATCCAAGTTTTATTATACAACAATATTCATTGTTAACATCATAATAATCTCTCATTTTCCATTCATAAAATGAACTACATCACTAGCTGATTATTTGTAAACATGACCCCATGACATTGTATACCACACACACCATGCAAAACTATGTCAGAGTGTTCGAAGAAAGGCTCTTGGACCATTCTGAAATCTTCTTTGTTGTATCTGCAACATGTTGACAGCTTATATTCTTCAAAATTTCTATAGGATTACCTCCAGGAATAAGAGCTGAGGCCATTCAACTTGCCATTGCCAAACGGAACAATGATGAAGCACTTGCCTTGCCGGCACCAACTAAGAGACAATCTTTTGCTAAAAACCGATCACAAAATGAGTCAAAATCACCGCGACCACATTCAAGTTTTATACCACAAACAAGTTATGCAGGTCAGTGTCATATTCATATACAATATACATATATATTATCATAGAAAAATTTCAATCTTTTTGCGGATTTCTGACTATTGTTTTGATATTTGAGTTTTCTTTACTTTGAATTTCCTTGAATTTCTGGGTATCTACGTTGTCATCCCTGAATAACTTTAGTACAGTTTCAGAATTCTATTTTATCATCATATGAATGGGTGACGCCGGTGGCTAAAGTTCTATCATGTAAACCCTTTATTAGTCACATTCACGAATTTGTCTATCAATTTCAACATTGCAAATAAAATAAATTTACTCCCTTTAATAAATCTTTTTTTTAGAAAATGAACTGTCAAGCATCAAATGTTGTATATAGTATCGCATACATTTAATTAATTCATTGTTAGTATTATTTTTGAGCCAAGTTTATCCTCATTAGTCAGCCGTATCTGACGGTGATTGGTGATTTTCTAGAAAGATTTCTTTGTTTCATTGGAGCAAATATACTCATTGCTCTGCTCACAATGATTTCATTTTTTCATTTTATGTTATTAGATACACCTGTAGGTTCTGTAGAAGATATTTTCTCTCAATCGTCAAGGTCACCAAAAGTATCCAACAGATCTCAGTCAACTGTACATAATCCATTCGATCAAATAGGACCACTGCCACCACAATTCCAAAAGTCACAACTCTATGATAGTAATCAAAGGTATTCTGAACAAGCACCTCCACCTGATGTCACACAAAGTGATATAGGTATTTCACAAGCCGGTAGAAGGAGTGCTCAGATGTCTTCAATGCGATTAAAATCAGATGAATGTAAGTCTGACTTCGTAATAGCCAACACAAATAATTTGGATGTATCCAATGTCCGACGAAAGGTTTGGCCTTCCGAAATCTACAACAATACTGTACGTTTTCTTCTGACTTTTTTTGTTGAGGTTTAGCTTATAAATCAGAAAATTATCTTTTTTCTTATGAATTTGCTCTACTAGCCTTCCAGGATCCCCACTTTTGTCGGACCTTGGGTGTATCTTCATAGCCATGCATAGTTTTATACATTATATTCTTCTGTTCATAAATGCTTGTCATTTTTCATATTTTGTCACTTCTAAACAACCACTACTCCAAAGCTAGAACTAACACTAGAAAAACAATAAAAACCCATTTTTGACTTCAATTTATTTAGTTACAGCTAAATAAGTTAATATATTTGTTAAAATGTGATTTGTTGCATGTCGAAAGAAGAGGTAGGAAGATTTTCCATGTGGTGTATAAGCAAGAGCATTTCTACACTGCTGCAGTTTGTACAGTCTGTCAATATACTACAACATTTCTGTTTCAATTTATTTCTGATTTTCTTTTTGACATAAATTACTATTTATCTTTTCTGATTTTCTTTTCAAGGGCTAATGCCAGACATATTTTGCTTAATAAACCTTTACTTGATATCTCTAATGATTTTGTAATGTGAATTTGATCAATTACATTGTAATTTCTATTTTATTTGTAACTATTGTTCACAGAAGTGATTGAATTACTGTCTATATTTATGATGCTTGTTCTACAGCTATCGATGGCGGTGGCCGTGTCTCTGCAAAAATCCAACAATTGCTCAACACTTTGAAGGTATTTTAATTCAAAACCTTTAATTCTGAATATAGCTACCAGTATACTGTATAAGATCTACATCAAAACATACACTTACTTATGTACGACACCAAGCGGCAAGCTAAGAGATCTGGGGAAGTTGACCCCTCTGGTCCTAATTGTACATGGTTCATTCAATAGAAATAGCTATTTTAGACATTAAGAAATGGGTTGGTGAGAAAAGTCAACTTACGGACTCGTCGACTTTGTCAACTTTTGCTACCCTTTTCTTTTAAATTAAGCAAATTTTACAAATGTTCTGCATTGTATAGCCTCCATATATGATGAATAAAGTCTTTGCTGTGTACTGTGAACTTCAATCAAACTTATAGGAACCAAAATAGCTTAATAGCGCAAAAAGTTGATAAATCACTCTCAAAACAGCAAGAGTTAAATTGATCAAAAGCCGTGATCAACGGTGGGAAATCACCGCTTTCCATTCAGCATCCTTTCTTTCATTTTCAATCGTGCGTGGCTTTCCTGGCATAGAAATTTTTTTGAACCAATTTTATCCTTATTAGTCAGCCGTCAGAGACGGCTGACTATGGTGCTTCTCTAGAAAGATTTCTTGTTTCATTGGAGTAAATATGCTCTGCTCACAATACTCTGTTCACAATATGCTCTGCTCAATAATTGCAAACAATTTAGAATAAATTGCTTATTTAGATCTGAATCTCCCATATGTTTATCATAAAAAAACCGTTGTTCAAAACAGACTAACATGAAACATGGTCCAAATTATTGTTTGAGAGTAAAAGCGTGTTGCTTAGGTGACTGAATTAAAAGAAAGAAGGCTGAAGGGAAAGAGGTGATTCTTTCAACAGCAATCACAATCACAGTTTTTGACCAATTTAACTCTGCTGTTTCGTGATAGATTTATCAACTTGTTGACATTTTCGAGATGTTTTTTATGCCCATGAGTTTGATCGAAGTTCACAGTACACATCAAAGACTTTCTTCATCCCATATAAAGGCTAAGTAATGCAGAACATGAATGAATCTTGCCTTAATTTGAAATAAAAGAGTAACAAAAGTTGACAAATTCAGCGAGTCCATAAGTTGACTTTTCTCACCTACCCTTAAGAAATGACCAATGTGCAGTGGTGGCCACTATAGGCCTACTAGGTTTGCTGTAATATTGTAGTTACATTCAATTAATCAATTCCACTTCAAAACTTGTGAAATCATTCAAATTGAGTCTACTTAAACTACAGACTAGAGTTGCTTACTATCTATTGAAAGAATGAACCATAATTAGCAGCTTATTAGCTAAATGGCAATAATTTTTTATAATATCTTTTGTAGAGACCTAAACGAAAACCACTGAAGGAATTCTTTGTGGATGAAAATGATCATATCGAAGGTATTTATATGTTTTGTTTTCAGTCATGAAATGATCAGACTTATTGTTAATGCAGGATGTGCTTGTCATAGAAGTTACTCTTCTTCAAACAGGTGCATACAATTTCTCTTTAAAGGAGGCATGAAATTGTCAGCCCTTCTTTGATATTTAACTATGTGTATATTTTGCTGGTGCGTCCTGTAGTGGTATTGTAATTGTGTTGTAATCATTCTGTAACCTCTGTAACGTCATAGTACTAATTATCGTCCATTCATTGTAACTCATGTACCGGTAAACACCGTCTCTCCGCACTTGTAAACTCATTGCTTGCTTGGTACTCTCACGAATCACATTTCAGCTCAATATGTTGTGTCATATATCTCAATCCTGCTCACACACTATTCTCATACTATTACACTTCCTAATGTGGAGGTAAAATCATTGCGCTTGAGGATCATCATATTGTTGTAGAAGATATCCAATGCAACCATCATTGCAATGATCATCCTTTTTATTTCTTGTAGTCACCAAAGTAGATCCTAACGCTCCACGACCTGAGGGTGCTATTAGCAAACCAGCCTTAGGAGAACAATTATCGGTAAGTGCTAGAACACATTGAGGAATGCGGATTAATCTTTATATCGTTCTGGTTAACAAAATGTTACAAACTAGATGATCCATGATTAACAGTGACACTATGACAGTGGACAAGTCGACTCATTTTCAATTATGGATAACAGTTGCCTTGTTATCATTTATAGTACTGTATTCGCTGCACTCAGATGTATCGTAAACATTAATCTCTGTGCCTTATTTTGTCTGTTCAAGCATTAAATAATGCATTCAATGCACCCATTGGCAGGTACTACCAGTGCATGTTTAGCTTTTTGGAATTCTTGAACATTGCAACATTTTTTTCTGATTTACTTTTTTGAAGTTTTCCTTACCTATTATAATTTTCTTCTAAATTTGCTCTAGTCTTTAGTACCTAGAATTGCAGGATTTCCACTTTTGTTGGATCTTGAATGCTGCCAGAATTTTATAACTGTGCATAATTTTTGTTTAAGTAATCTCAAATTTAGTATCTATCTGATGTTAAACATTTAAACAATTACCGAACGAGTTTGAGCTTGACATTATGTGATAATTGACGTTGATGTGACGTAATAGGTAGGGATAATAGGTCTGATCGAAGCTCTTATCCCATCATGACGTCATGTCGAACCTATTATCCAGAATAACTCCTTTACAGCATCAAACATTAGGAATTATCTGCATTTTATTAGTTAAGATCATAGTGGAGTTCGAAATCTTGATTAATAATAATACAATGAAACCTGTATATAACGGTCAGCTACGAGAGGTAGATAAATTGACCACTATAGACAGGTGGCCTTTATATACAGGTTTGATTCAATAGAGAATACTATTTGCAAGAGTGATCATTATAGACCGATGGGCGCTGTATAGAGATGACCATTATAACAGGTTTGACTGGATAATTTACCCCTGGGGCTCTATAACTTACCCATGACAATATTTAATTATATTCATTGTTACTCGCATTTTATTTCAGATACCAGAAGGTTTACCGAAATCATTCACTGAAGCAATTCGACGTTATGGATCATCATCATATAAATTACCTGTTATGTCAGTTGTTGATCAAAATGGAAAACTTCTTTACACATTATGTTATAGTAAGTGACATTGTCACCATAAGGGGTCATCCATAAAGTACGTACTCAGTATGGGGAGGGGGTCACACCAAAAGCGTACAGCTGCGTACAGGGGGAGGGGGGTCAATCAAGGTTAGTAGGTACGCATCTTCACTGTCTCTTTGGTTATTTTCAAATATATTTAATGCAATTTTTAGTGATGATTATATGTACTTAACCGAAAAGTTACGTTTTAAATCAAATAAATTTGAAGAACTTACAGTATACGGTCAATATAAAATAGCACGCCATTACTAGGACAACCAAAAAATTGCGCCATATATAATTAAAATATTACGTCATTTAGAAAACCGTTAAAAAAAACGTAAAGAAAACAATGCTGTT
Source organism: Haliclystus octoradiatus (assembly GCA_916610825.1). Lineage (NCBI taxonomy): Eukaryota > Metazoa > Cnidaria > Staurozoa > Stauromedusae > Haliclystidae > Haliclystus > Haliclystus octoradiatus. Next base: position 29,636,896 of record OU744446.1, read on the forward strand.
AATTATTCACATTGCATAGATAGAGTATAACAGTTGATTTTGTAAATTCTTCAAAAGGTTTAACAATTCTGATCTTCCTTCTTACAAATTTATATTCTAATATTAAACCCTTTATCTCGAATCCTTAACATCACAATAAATTTGGCCTAGGTGCTTGGTTGGTGGGAGGTTGGCAGCAAAATACAATAGCTAGTTGAGCAATAGCAGACCTGACACCACCAATCAAGCTCCAGTCACACTGCTAAGTCAGTGGAATTCCTATTTATACTTACCTTTATCAACCAACAAAGGGATGGGTAGGGAGGGGAAAGTAAACAATGAACAGCGTAAAATATCAGCAGCACATAAATCAACCGCTTCAACAAATACAATAGCAACAGCATAACAATTGTGTTCATATACAAACTTGACATCATTGTTTAGATGGAAGGCTTTTACATAACAGATCATAGGCATACATGCAGTCACAGATCAAACAAGCCATTCAATAAGCATAAACCCTCATCAACTTTCCTCAACCATTCAGCGGTGTATTGAAGCAAAGAAAGAACAGTATCGCCCTGAGCCGCACCGATAATTAGCTTAATCTAGGGTCCTAGGAATAAGGAACTGACAGGGTCATGCTGTTACATGGGCTCAATTCAACACTAAGGCAGATTGGTGTCTATAAGAAGACTTTGTGCCATTTAACAGGAGAGCTTGCAGCGGGATTCAAAGATAGTGTTTAACCTCAGTAAAATTTCATTTAACTTCAATTAAGAAATAAGCGTATATTGATGTAATGATTTTGCGGGGATTAAACTACGCGTTATAAGTTGTGGATTTTGAAAAACACATTATAAAAAAGATCAAAAATTGGGGAGGGGGGGTCAGAATAAAACTGAGTACGTACGCACAGGGGGGTTATCACAAAGCGTACGGCTGCGTATAGGGGGGAATGGAGGTCAATTATTGGAGTATTTACTGAGTACGTACTTTATGGATGGCCCCTAATTGTATATATGGTTTACCAACCACACCACCATCCATAAGCTTTATTATTAAATATACTTTAAAGGTTTTCAAAATAAATGTTTATACACTTCATCAAATAAAAATATTAGATATCTTTACCTATTCATCTGCATGATAGATTATTTATAGAATGTTTATTGGATATTTTGCACAATTTACCCGAACTGAGGTGATTGTTAGTTTACATCAATCTTCTTGATAAAATTTTCACTGCCAATCATTCATCCACTTGTACAATAAAATAGGACTCAATTACAATATTTACTTACATTTGCCTTCAGACTCAACAATCTTATTTACTTATTTTTAAGTTAACAACACCACTATCTCAATCATCAATTTTCTACTTCAATTGCCAATATTTCCAAAATCTTCATTGATGAACTTTTTTAATATCGTTTCTGTTTTCACTTCCATTTAGATAAATTATTAAGCCGTAGTCATAAAATTGCATATTGCTTACTGCACAAAGTTGGAAGCCATCGCGAAGGAACATCAATTATTCAAGGAGATAGAGTATGTTGAATTTTTAATAGTAGGCCTATATGATATCCATGTGTTTTCTTTGATGCTCCTGGATACCTTTTGACAAGGATCGCCTGTCTATGTGGTCATTCCTTGAACGGCCATTAGAAGTTGATTGTATTGAATCATTGATTAGCATTCGACAGGCGTTCGAAATAATGAAACGAGGGGATTCATCAAGTCAGCTGATGTTATCCTTCCAACGGTCAAACGTAAAAACCCTGATTATTGTCAGCAATATTATGTTACTGAACATTATCAACTGTGCTATAACAATTTCAATCTGCTCTGATAATCAAACAAAATCTGTTGACTTCGGACTGCAAACATATCACCTATTAGTTTATCTAGAACAATCACTTATATGCAGGTGGTAAGTACAGTCAAACCTTTTATAATGGTCACCTGCTTATAGTGGTCACTCTTACAATGTCTAAAATAGTATCTTCTATTGAATCAACCCTGTAGATAAAGGTCACCTATATGTAATTGTCAGTTAATCTACCTCTCATAGCTGGCTGCTATATACATGTTTCACTGTGGCCTCATTTTCTCACTCTATCACACAATGGTGTTAATTATCAAGTCTGTACGATAGAGATAAAGAATAGGATGTAACTTGTTCACCACTCTTGGCATCCAGACATCATCGCATCATTTATTTAGGTTATGAAGTAAACTTGTATATTAATATTTTTTCTAGGTTGCATTAATGTATAGTTCTGATGATCCGATTGGTTTTATATCTGCATTTTATGGTTGTCTGATTGCTGGTGTCGTTCCTGTTCCTGTGGATCCTCCTGCTACAAAAGATGTAAGTCAACTAAATGCTAACTGAAGAATTTAAAGGAGGTCAATGTTCATGCCAGCACTTACATGTTGAACCCTTCATAGACATTCTTTTTACCTTAACTTCAGACACCCATGAGCATTATTGTAAACAGGAACATCTACTCTCTTACTGTGCTGAGTTTTTTATTTTTATTCAACTTGTAAATTTCTTGATATCCTTTTCAATTTAATCATCCTATAGACTCAAAAAGGGCTGATTTTAAGAGCTGACTTGCTCTCTTTATTTACTAACTTTTAGCATGCTAGCTCAATAAAATTACAAAGCGATGTCGATTATTACTCAATTTACTTTATAGGATGCTGGGTCACAACAAATTGGATTTCTTCTTGGGAGCTGTGGATTATCTTGGGCTCTAACATCTGAGAGTTGCTTCAAAACATTACCAAGAGATGATGTTGGTCATCCATTTCAATGTCGAGGTATGTTCCTTAGTAATGCAAGCATAAGAAGGCAAGCAAAATCAAACCATTTTTGCTCATTGCCAATCAATTGCTTCTGCCTTGTTTGAACTCTTGGGTTCACCATTCCAAAAATCAATACAAATTATCTGATCATAATCAAGCTACAGAGTCCGAAGGGAACAATGTGTTCATATTATGAAATGAAATGTTGAGGTACAATACTTACAGTAGATACCGTCTCCTGTTATGAATTGATCCACAATCTAAACGCACAACAATAATCTTGTTTGCATACTTGCATACTTTTGGTTAGCCTTTTAATTCTTTTTATTAAATGCACAGGATATTTGCATTCTGAGTTTTAGATCCATTATCTTTTCCATTTGGATAACATTTATTTTGTTCTATTTTGATGTTTCTGTTCAATTACTCAATTTATTTTCTAACCATTCAATTAATTATAAATCATAGGATGGCCCCATTTGCAGTGGTATATAACCGATGGATTAAGTCGACCGCCTCGTGATTGGCATCCACCACAATTAGGAAAAGAAACAGCGGTATCAGCGTATATTGAGGTACAGTATCGAAACATTTGGATTAACAACAATTTATTTGTAACATAGAGATTGGCACTGTGTGGAGCATGCTGTTGTATTGGTCACTTTTGAGGCTTGTAAGGCAGGTTTTATGGCTATCAAATATTTCTTCTGAATTTTCTATTAATCAACATTTCGTTAAATGAACTTGAACAGCAGGAGGTACAAATACAACATGCATGCCATTAAGAACACTCTAGATGTAAAATAAAGCAGAATAATAGAGAAACAAGCCATACAACAAAGATGTTGCGGCTAGATAAAAAAATATCCACAATTTACACAATTTATCATTTGTTTGCCTATTGTTTAGTTGGATACGTCATATTACGTCACACCTCTCCTAAGCGGACAAATGTAGAAATTGCTGCTTAATGTAGAAATAGAAAATTTGTTGTCAAAAACAAATTTGGGTTAAATCATCTTGATCGTTTAGACAGTCCACTTTGGAAAATATAATCTAAAGACTTGAAACATCACCCACTTTTGTTCATTTGACATTTCATCAGTGCAGCATCAACCTGACCTTAATTGATGTCCATCATTTTTTACCCTACACTGATAGGCATGTGAAATTTTAACTTTCATTCATTTTCTCTATCTTAGTATACACTTGATAAAGATGGGAGTGCGCTTGGTGTAACTATTGCTCGTGAATCAATGTTAGCGCATTGTCAAGCCATATCGCAGGCCTGCAAATACACAGAAGGTAAATCAGCATCATTGTTTGTCATCGACCTATCATTATTATAATTGTTCATTTTTATCACATTTTCTTTTTGTGGTTCAAAATCACCATTCAATTAATTTGATTTTATTTGATAGGTGAAATCATGATTAGTTCTCTAGATTTCAAGAGAGGAATGGGTCTGTCACATTCAATGTGTGCTGTAAGTTGAGATGATATTGTAATATTAAACTCAATAGTTTCAAATTAAGTTTCAGCATTTGAATTCATTTTGCATGCACTTATCTGACCTGAATAATGTTTCTGTTGCAATGATATGATATTTTTGATAATAATTAATGGGAGTATTAATTATTCTAGGGTTCCATGTAATCCCCTCTACCATATCTAGGCTAGGGTCAAGGTCCGACAAAACGCGGCAACCAGGCTTCCGGAAGGTGGACACATTTCATAAGAAAATTGCTATATCTTTCTTGTCTTTTCATATTAGAGAAATGGCAGTATTTTAAGGAACCTTTCATGTGAAAGTTTCATAAGGTTTTTGAATAGTAATTCAGGCTTCTGGAAGGAGAAAATATTTGTTGGGTCCTGGCTTGTTATTTCTACGTATTTTGGACTGCAGCCACTCACTTTCGCAGAGATAAAGCCTGTTATAGCTTGGATATGTTTATATGCCTACTCTCTACTTTGAAATATTGCATACATACATCCAATGTCAAACAAATTAAATAACATAACTACAGTCAAACCTGTTTTAACGGGACGTCTAAGAGACTAAAGGGTTGTCTGGATAAGGCAAGACAGGTGTCCGCTTAGGAGAGGTGTGACGTAATATGACGTAATCAACTAAACAATAGGCAAACAAATGATGAATTGTGTAAATTGTGGATATATTTTATCTAGCCGCAACATCTTTGTTGTATAGCTTGTTTCTCTATTATTCTGCTCTATTTTACATCTAGAGTGTTCTTAATGGCATGCATGTTGTGTTTGTACCTCCTGCTGTTCAAGTTCAAAACCCCTGTGCATGGCTACTACAAATTATGAAACAGAAAGGTATGGGATCAAGTGAAACATGCTTCAACTGCCGCATTCACAATCTAAAAAGTGTGACATCATGAATTGTAGTTAAATGAAATTTTACTGAGGTTAAACACTATCTTTGAATCCCGCTGCAAGCTCTCCTGTTAAATGGCACAAAGTCTTCTTATAGACACCAATCTGCCTTAGTGTTGAATTGAGCACATGTAACAGCATGAACCTGTCAGTTCCTTATTCCTAGGACCCTAGATTGAGCTAATTATCGGTGCGGCTCAGGGTGATACTGTTCTTTCTTTGCTTCAACGCACCGCTGAATGGTTGAGAAAAGTTGATGAGGGTTTATGCTTATTGAATGGCTCGTTTGATCTGTACTGCATGTATGCCTATGATCTGTTATGTAAAAGCCTTTCATCTAAACAATGATGTCAAGTTTGTATATGAACACAATTGTTATGCTGTTGCTATTGTATTTGTTGAAGCGGTTGATTTATGTGCTGCTGATATTTTACGCTGTTCATTGTTTACTTTCCCCTCCCTACCCATCCCTTTGTTGGTTGATAAAGGTAAGTATAACTAGGAATTCCACTGACTTAGCAGTGTGACTGGAGCTTGATTGGTGGTGTCAGGTCTGCTATTGCTCAACTAGCCATTGTATTTTGCTGCCAACCTCCCACCAACCAAGCACCTAGGCCAAATTTATTGTGATGTTAAGGATTCGAGATAAAGGGTTTAACAATGATAAGGGCCGTATAGGTTTAGGGTTTAACCTTATTTGTGGAAATTTCAAATTTTACTTTCAGCATTGATTGGGAAATTGGCATAAAAATGTTTTTAGTTCAAGATTTCAGAAATGTTGATTGGAAAAACATCACCTTTTTCAAAATCACTTCTGTTAATTATGAAATCCCTTAATTAACAGTACGGAAAGGTTTTCCTCATTATGTGTATACACTCTTCATCATCTGTTTTTGTATGAACTGAGACTGATCTATTTTGTTACAATTTGATTTGATGATGTAATCTATGTTTTCCTTACATTTAGCATCATACTGCCTTGTATCGTCGCATGACTTACACTTATGTCTCCACTCTGGTCGTGATTTTCGAGATATTACATTGAGTAGTCTGAGAATGATGCTCCTAGGTGACAGATCAAATCCATGTGAGTATGAACATCTATCCCACCAGACATCATCAACTGAATCAGTTTAGACACCCATATATATACGTCTGGTAAAAGGAACATGTATGTCCTTATTACTTTTTCACTTTTGTGCATTTTGATATTTTATATTATATTTACTGTTAAAATTATGATGTGGGTTTGATTATGAATTGATAGTTGAAGTAATACAAGGAATCTCAAGTCACACGGCAAGCTTCTGTGAATTATAGTGACTTAGATTAAAATATTTGAATGCTGTTAGAGACTGTTTCTACATGAATTTATCCCAGTGCATACATTTCCCAGGATTTGCTTTTTGGTTTACCTTTTTTTTTCGTTATACGTTAGAATGAGAGTCAAAAATGAAACATGCTAGAATTGCGCTACTTCAAGTTTCACACCAGAAGGTGATCATCAGGCGATTTATTTCAACTAGGCTACAAAAGTTCATCCTTATCCTATATGAGTTACTATGTTTTACAGTTGATTGGTTATTGATTATGCTATTGTTTATTTTTTATTTGTCTATTGTATAAAATTCCGGTTTTGATTGTTACAATGTCCTTGAATTAATTAGATTAAACTAAGAACTTTTGAGCACTATACCAAGAACTGGTGTGGAACAATCCCACTATTGGTATTATTATATTATATTATTATTACGTTATATGTTAAACGCAATTATAAGGATTTATATTTTATGTTTACAGGGACTCTTTCTGCATGTGATTCATTTGTAAATACTTTTGAGGGTCGTGGTTTGCGTCCAGATGTTGTTTGTCCGTGTGCTTATTCGCCAGAAGCTATGACTATTTCAATTCGAAGGTAAGGCATCAGTGTTCCAAATATGTAAGCACACAATCCATCAGTTAGGCAAACAAATGCTGTTACTCAGACTGTCACAAATTGTGGGATCCAGGGGACCAGTTTTCTGGAAGGCCATCACAAATCCAGAAGGTTTCAGTCATATGTCAAAATTTGTTTTCTTATTTTAAATTATGATTTTTGGACTTCATACTTTCTATGCTTTGAAATTCATGGTATCTTGCTTCAAAGTCAGTCAAATTTCAAAAGTAATTCATCTCTGCAGAATTATGAAGCATTATGAGATAAATTCAACCCCAGATTGTGTTTAATCTGGCAAGGTGTTCCTGGAAGACTTTGTAGTAAATTTTCCTGAAAGACTTTGTGGCACCCTGTAACCGCTGTTACTATCGACTACCGATATATTGAAAGAGTATTTCTTTGATTTCTAGTAACTAACTAGTGATTTTTAATTAAGCAGTCCTCTGTTTTATCATTTTATTGGACCACCTGCAGCATCTACAAAATATTACGTTTAAACTATTGTTGGCCTCTTTAAGTTGGGTTGTTCTGTAATCAATGTCAATCTCACAGCATACACTCGATCTGGGTATATAGATTATCCTGTAGCTATGCTACAGTTTCTCCTTCACGCCTGTTTGTCTTATCAGTTGTCATTGCAATATTTAACTTTGTAGACCTGGCAGTGGAAGTTCAACTTCAAGTGGCCGTGGTGTATTAAGTCTTAATGCATTAAGTCATGGTGTTGTTCGTGTAGATAAGGAAGACTCATTGACAGCATTAACGCTACAAGATTGTGGTATGGTTCTTCCAGGAGGTAATCTACTTCAACCTTTCAACCTTTCAATTTAATAGACAAAATACATTCCTGGTATGTAGCTGCTAAATTTACCTCTTTATGCAGCAACTTTTATAAATACTGATTTCAATGATAATAAAATATTACTACCAGTGGATGATAGAAATCTGTCTTGGTTATTCTGTGAGGTATTTGTTAAGCAATTTTACTGGCTTTTATTCGGTAATCCCAGCTTCAATCGCAAATTCAAACACATGAAAGTGATGCATAATTTCAACTCTTCGTATGAAGTCAAGGAGTAATGCTTCCAAAAAGCATAGCAAATCGATTGGACTCAATTGACCAATGCTATATGTCAATGAATTATGTAATTACAGTAAATATACTAAGCTAACATATATGTCAAGGAAAGGAATAAATAGGTACAGTGAAACCTGTATATAACAGCCAGCTATGAGACGTAGATAAGTTGACCACTATAGAATGATGGCGTTTATATGCAAGGCTAATTCGATAGAAAATGCTATTTTAGACATATCAAGAGTGACCACTATAGACAGGTGGCCACAGTATAGAGGTGACCGCTATAGCAGTTTTGACTGTAATAAGATAAATCTTTAAAGATCTTGGTAAAGCTTGATAAAATCCATCTTTGGAGCAATGCCCAAGACAAAACGTTATCAACTACAATATGATCAACGTGTTAAGTAGTTATTCTAACTGTACATTGGTTGTTTTAATAGCAATTGTCGCTGTTGTGAAATTGGATGAATCACCAAATCTTTGCCAGGTAGATGAAGTTGGCGAACTCTGCATATCAAGTCATTCAACCGGAAATGGATATTGGGGACTTGCTGGAAGAAGCGGTAGTACGTTTCAGGTAAGATTTATGTAAACAATAAAATCTGTTGACAGCATCTTTGTGAAAGTTTACACAATAATGATTGTACAGGAGTTGTTGTAGATATTTAAACTGTACTTGGTTCGAGTGATATGTAGGAAGTAAGAAGGTAGTACATTGGCAGTACATGTTAGTGGGATCAAACACCATTTATAAAATATGAGCAGGATCCAACAATCCATGTATCATGTCATCAACATTTTTCCAGTTTAAAGTCCAAACCTTCAACACAAAATCCAGAAAATGAATCTGAAAATTCCAGAAATTCGAGAAAGGGAAAACAATTTGTTATACACAAGACGAAAGGATCTTTTGACTTTTATTGGACTACTTTGATTAATTGACGAGTTTCTATTATCTCTTTCAGCTGAAATAAACTAGCATAGGAGTGTATCTTTCCAACTTTGGAATAGTTTTCATTATCATCATGTCTATTATATTGATGGCCATGTTATCTAAATATACTTACTTTTTCTCCATTCATATATTACCAATATTGTAAATGCTAGTATGCTTAATTGAGGATGTCCTTTTTGGTGTCTTGATCACTCTGAAATTAGAAGCTAGATATTGTAATAGGTCTGCACCGCAACTATTCTTACAGGAAAGGACATCCAAAGTACAACTAATCAACTATTAATCTGCTTTTTATTATCTTCTTGTTCAGATACATCCAATCAAAGAAGATGGGTTCCCTCTTACAGATTTATATGTTCGAACGGGAATGCTTGGCTTTCTTGGACCGGTAATAAATCGTTTTCTTTACTTTTTGTCGTATTTTATGGTAGTTCTTAGATTTTGATTATCTATCATGTTGTCTCATTTTGTGTAGGGTGGTCTTGCATTTGTCTGTGGCTCTCTTGATGGTATCATGAGTGTACAAGGAAGACGTCACAATGCAGAGGACATCAAAGCCACTGTCTTGGCTGTTGACCCAATCAAATTTGTCCACAGAGGAAGGTATGCTATTTTCTGTATAAAACAACAATAGAAAACATAAGGTAATTGATTGATAAGTGATAAGAATATTGGTTTTGATTTGATAAACTATCCAATCGTGCTGGCTTATAGTAATTCTTTTCAATTCGCATTCTCTGTAAAAAAAAGAAGTCTGGATAGAGGGAGCAAGGCGGTGGCATTTCCTGTATCCATTCTCTTTTGTTTCATGTTGTGTTACTTTATATTTTCTAGCTTATAAGTTATATGGATTTGCTTTTTAGGATAGCTGTATTTTCAATTAATGTTCTGAGAGAAGAACGCATCATTATTGTAGCTGAGCAAAAATCAACTGCTAGTGAAGAAGAGGTATTATGATAATATTGATAATAAGAATAAGAATATATTGTGCATTTATAAAGTGCCCTTTATGAGATTAATCTTCGCAGCGGCGCTTGACAATTTTATCAATTAACAATTTTCATTCTACAGTGAAACCTGTATATAATAGCCAGCTGTGAGAGTTTCAAATTAACCACTATAAACAGGTAGCCTTTATATACAGGATCGATTTGATAGAAAATTTTATTTGACACATTGAAAAGTGACCGCTGCATAATTGTGACTGCTATACCAGGTTTTACTGTAGTATACAAAATATAAATTGTCCGAACCTGTTTCTGTTCATAAATACCGTCCCATTCTGTTAGATATGTTTATTAATGATATTATTGTTTCTTTAGAGCTTCCAATGGATGAGTCATGTACTACCTGCTGTTGACAGTGTTCATGCGGTGAGTTAAATCAACTATACTTACATATTCTGGTTAATAGGGTAGGTAATCAATTTACAGTGTAGCGTCTTCCCCTCTTGGCTATAGTTAGGTAACATGTTTTGAAATTGTTTAAGCTTTTTTTATCACTGCTTGAATTGTTCAAGCAATGGAATGCTAGTCAATGCAACTTCAATGCTGCACTGCAAGTACATAGATACTACATGTTGATGTATACTGTACTAGAAAAACAGACTATGTTGGAGATAAAATTTGATATTTTCAGTACCAGTAAATCTTTAACTAAAATAGGCATATTACGTTTGCAAGCAGGATCAAGGCCTGCCATTACTAGCAAAGTACACTGCACAAAACACAATACAAACCAACTGTTGATTTCTATTGTCCATTGACATTTTTTAGGTTGGAATTTATTGTCTATGTCTAGTACAGCCAGGTGGTTTACCAAAGGTAAGGCATATATTCTTGATAATTCTGCACGCCAAACCACTTCATGGTGATTAGCTGGTGATTAGTTGATGATGAGAACAACTACTTTGTACTCCAGATCTGATCGTATCTGATCAACTGCAATTTAAATCCCCTGAAGGTCAACTCAGCATTGACTTTATCTAAAATATCAAATGAGTATGGCGGATGGAATGGTCCAGAGGAAATTGCATTATGAGTAACTGCAGCGCATTGTTGGGCATTGACAATTTAGCCCATCTGCCATGCAAACTGTTGAAATTGGTTTGCAATGTCGCAATTGAGATCTGAGATCAATAAAAAGTATTTACAATAATTGCTCTTAGCAAAAGAACCACTCTTCTAAAGATAAAATAATGGTACAGGATACCGCCTCAATTAGTTGCTACTTTACTTATCATGGTGTAAATTATTGTTCTTACTGGTATCTAAATTATTTATTTATGATTATCAACAGAGGAGTAATGGGGTTGTTGATGTCAATGAACCAAAACCCTCAATTACTTACTACTTTACTTATCATGGTGTAAATTATTGTTCTTACTGGTATCTAAATTATTTATTTATTATTATCAACAGAGGAGTAATGGGGTTGTTGATGTCAATGAACCAAAACCCTCAATTACTTACTACTTTACTTATCATGGTGTAAATTATTGTTCTTATCTGTATCTAATCTAAATGATTTATTTATTATTTCAACAGAGGAGTAATGGAGTTGTTGATGTCAATGAATCAAAACAGAAGTTTCTAGATGGAATACTTCATCCTGTTAATGTTTTGATGTGTCCCCATTCAACTGTTACTAATTTACCTAAACCAAGGCAAAAACATTCTGGTAAGACATTTTGTAGTTTTTAGCCAACGTAGGTTAAAATGTGTGGTAACCAGTTAAAAATATTAATTGGGCCTTTGTATGATGTTTAACTTATTAGTTTTATTAGTCTATATTAATTTAATTACTAAGCTATATGCATCTGAAAACGAAACTACCAAGCCTTCAAGTAAGCAAAGTCTACAGGGTGGATGAAATTATGACAGAGAAAATAAATATTTTGCCATGGATAATTCATGTTTGAATTGTAATCTAGAAAGAAATCCAAAATACCAATCTTCAGATAATCCTTAAGAAGCACTTTTTGGTGGTGATGCCATTTACTTATCATTTTTATATTTTTATGATATACTCGCATTAATTGCATGTAGCCTACTCTGTGATTAACGTAATCCATTTCTGTTCTGTTATTTTATTTATAGAACCAGGTCCTGCAGCATCATTCGTTGGTAATCTTGTCAAAGGAAATCGAATATCTGAATCAGAAGGAAGAGAATTAGCCAGCGTAGAAGACAGCGGAGATATGGCTAGAAAGGTATAGCATAATAATAATTATATTCTCTAGATTGTTATTGATTCATAAGCTTTTAATGAGGATCTTGCGTAAGAGAAATATTTGTGACTTGTAGGTTACCCTCTTGAAGGTTTTGATCAAGGTCCGATAAAAAGATAACACTCTCAGTTTTTGTTGAGTTTTCGGCTATAAATCAGAAAAGATCAATTTTCTCTGATTTTCTTCTACCCTCTTGTGATCTAGAATCCCAGGTTGCCTTTTATCAGGCACTGACTAAGATTATATGATGTGATAATTGATTGTACCTCAGTCATTCAGTATGCACTGTATGCAAACAGCGCAACATGATATATTACAGTCAAACCTGTTATAACAGTTACCTGTCTATAATGGTCACTCTTGCAATGTCCAAACTACAATTTTCTATTGAATCAACCCTGAATGTAAAGGCCACCTGCATGTAGTGGTCAATTTATCATATAATAGCTAGTTGCTATATGCAGGTCCCACTGTATCTATATCTTCATGTTGAATTGATAACAGTACTGATTTTAATTTTCTCCGTCATTTTAGTATCAATTCTTAGCTGAAATCCTCAAATGGCGTTCACAGACAACACCTGAACACAATCTATTTACATTACTCAACTCAAAGGTATAAATATGAAGTTATGTATCACCATCAGGTACTAGTTTACAAGCTAGGCTAGATCATCATAACTAGGAAGTCAGTACTTTTTTAATGCAGTAAAACCTGCTGTGAAATGCAAAACTTTTAATTTCCTTTGCAACTCCGATATTTTCGGTCTTATCCACATACCATAAATGTTATTTTACAACAGCATAGGTCCAAATAAATAAAGTCACACGGCTAGATCCAAAATACATGTCTAAAATGTAAATGCACTGTTTTATTATTTGGAAATATTACACCTTATTCAGCGGATCGATATAAATGGTTTTTATTGTTGTTTTTTTCTATTATTATTTTAGAATCATATTGTTGGTACTTTAACATGTCTTCAATTACACAAGAAAGCTGAACGATTTGCATATCTTGCAATTGAACAGACTAAGTTATCACCAGGAGATCATGTGGTGTTACTCTATCCACCAGGTTAGTGATAGATTAAGCTACCCAGTCCTTGGTAGCAGGGTCCGACAAAAGTAGGAATCGTGGAATGGAATACTAGATTATGGAAGGTTAGAGCTAATTCAGAAGACAATTGGTATTTTTCATGATTTATTGGTTAAACATCAACAAAAATTTCCAGATGAAAATGTTGAAATGCCTCTAGGATTCCGGAAGGCTGAACCTTATGTCGGACCCTGCATCGCTACCAAGAACAAGAGAGTTACTCAATATCAGATTGACAGCTTCCAAATACTTTCAAAACTACTTTCAAATATTTGTATTATTTTGACTGAGAGGCTCATGTTTTTCATGCATTGACTATACAACAATGAGCATGTCTGACTCTTATGTTTGTGAAATATTGTATTCTGTATGGACGCCTGACAGAAGCTTTATTCGCACACTGATCACTAATGTGACTGAAATAATGTCACCTTTTTACAATCAGTATGAATTATTTATTAACAGGATGAGAGATATTATAAAATATTTATTTCCTTATTTATAGGATTGGATCTTATTTGTGCAGTCTATGGTTGCCTTTATGTTGGTAAGTCTCGTTTTGCTTGTTTTTGGGCACAAACCAACAACTATGGAACTCTTTGTACTGTTATTGCTGATATGCAGGGCTCAATAAAATGAGGACCGCTGGGACTGCCGATCGCAGGCACTTTTTTAGAAACAAGGGACTACTGCAACTGCAGTCACAGCATTCTAAATTTCAGCATTCGCAATGATTGTTCTAGAATTTTCTGAACTAAAGTTCTGTTATATATATGTTCAAATCAATGTTATTCACACCAAAGTGATGTCCTTATCTAAGTCATTAACTTGAAAAATTTGCCGGCACTTTGAAAGGAGAAAGATTGGTTGAAGGCAGAAAGATATTTTGTAGACCCCTGTTTATATGTATCAGCTATTCATTATAGGGTTAGGTTTAGGGTCCGATCACGTGATAACCACCTGGTTAGGGTTAGGGTTAAAGTCAGATCACGTGATAACCACCCGGTTACGGTTAGGGTTAGGGTCCGATCACGTGATAATTACCCGATTAGGGTTGGGGTTATACCAAATTTTTAATTTGTTTTCATTATTTATATTCCCAAAATGTTTGTAAGTTACTGTTTGTTCATGATACGCATGCGTTGGTATCCATAATGGCTGCGACTGCTGGTCAAATAGTCACAGCGTTCATTGTAAGCTAGCAAGTGATTAAAAGGGATGATCTGAAGAACCAGTTAAGTCCCTCACCCACCTTCGCCATTAATTATATTAATAACAGGTTTGTGTATATGGTATGTGGTATTCAGTGTTTCCACTGGTTATCAATGAGACAGTGCTTGATTTGGTGGGGAAATACTTACTCACATATTCACATATGGTTTTGCTATGTGACATATTCTCTTTTGCTCCTGCCAATCAAGCACCCAAGGCTAATGTTAATAAATTACTACATCTCATCACCAAGGTTAATGTGGTAAAATGTGACTTTCGATACATTTTTAATTTCTAAAAAAGACTAGTGCTGTTCAATGTTAAGCTTCCTTCCCCGACCGATGTAATTTTGTTGTTGTAGCTTTGAAGCCTGATCTGATAATAGATCTGACATTGAAAATGCTCATCCGATATAATTTTGGTAGCAGAAATAAAACAAACTTCAGCTAAAATTAAGTTGAAATATTATGTTATCAAATTATGCCATTTTTAATTGAGTATCAAAGCGAACATCACATATTGGTACAGTATATTGAAACATTGACATTGGGTCCTGGTATGTTGAAATCCAATGTATCAAACAACACTAATTCATACTATGATATTTCTTTCATTTTCAGGTCTCGTTCCTGTACCAGTACGACCACCAAATCCTCACAATGTCACAACAACATTACCAACAGTTAAAATGATAGTTCACGTTAGCAAATCAGTGGCTATCTTTTCATCACAGAGTCTGATTAAATTATTAAAATCAAAAGAATCGCAAACTGTTGTTGATGTTCGTTCATGGCCTCATATGGTATCTACAGATGAATTACCTAAACGCAAATTAACAATTTCACTTGGAAATGTTAAACCTGAATCTGTTGCTTACCTAGATTTTAGTGTTTCAACAACAGGAATGTTAGCTGGTGTAAAGGTATGATATTGCAATACATAATACTGTATAGGCAGACAATCAATGTGTTATTATTTGTTATATCTTCCCTGCCAATTTCCATCACAGAAATCCAGAAGCCAGAAGATTTCAAATGATGATAGTAAATATTTGATGCCATGTTCTACAAATGAGCCATTGTTTGCCCCAGTGTTAGAGAATTAATGTGTAATCGTCATGCATAAACTATCGACCATGCTAGTTTAGACATCAGAAATGCCATTGAATCAAAATTTCAGCACAGAACGAGTCTCTAAAATAACACAATCTGTTTTGCTCTTGTCCCCCAACGAAGAGAGCAATCATTTCTTTTAAAGCTTGTTTATTCTTCAAATGTTTTACCTTAAAAGTTATTCTTCAAATGTTTTAAATTACGCGTTATGAAAACATTAAATATCCTCTAATATTGTCCAACAATGTGATGCACCAAAACACAAGTATTCCGAATTTGCTTCCGATTCTAGTGTTCTAGTGATGTTCCTACTCGTGTTTACCTAATTTATCTCACTACCTCTATTCTTATGTTTAGATGCCACACACAGCCCTTGCATCTTTGTGTCGTGCTCAAAAGATTGCCTGTGAGTTATACCCATCACGTGATGTTGCTGTTTGCCTTGATCCATATTGTGGTCTTGGATTTGTGTTATGGTGTCTAAGCAGGTATTTTGTATGTTCTTGTAGTATAGAAATCACAATATAGGAAACAACTATAGCCCCAGCCAAATGAAGCCAACATTTTGCCAGCTTTTTCACAACATCGATGTTATGAAAATGCTGGCTTCATTTGGCCACCTCAACCAGCATTTGGCCAGCACCGGCGATTGATGTTGTGAAAATGCTGGCTTCATTTGGTCCCATCTAGCCAGCATTTTGCCAGCATTTTCACAACATCGCGATCGATGTTGTAAAATTGCTGGCAAAATGCTGGCTGGGGTGGCCAAATGAAGCTAGCATTTTCACAACATTGATGCAAAATTTTATCAAATATTGTGAAAATGTTGGCTTCATTTGGCCGGGGCTTATGCAACTGATTAGTGGGTAACACAATCAATGCTCCCTGCTAAAATACTCACCTCTGTACAATGACCACCTGTCTCAAACGGTAAAATAAATTATGAAATAGTATCACTTGTATTGAATCGAATTTGACATGTTTAATTGTTATATAAATAATAAGAACCCGTTATGGCAATAATGCTTTGAAATAACACTGTTTTTGAATGACTACTTAGTATTTGTATAGGAAAATCATACATCGTTTTTATTCAATATATGCTCTATAAAGGAGGTCTTCCAAAACAGGATATTAAATGAAACCTAATTTGTAATGACTAATGTGGCGCTATTGCAGCTTCGACTGTGCAATGCTTTTTCACAAACATGTTATCCAGGCTGCATAGACTCCCAGTTCTGAGGCTATTCTGTGCCTTTCATTTTATCAATGTCCAGATAGTACTGAAGATTTGTACTCCAGATTTGCACCCTTAGAGTTTCTTTAATCTATTTATTTTTCAATGTGATGCCACTCGCTTTTGTCTATATTTTAGTGTTTATGCTGGTCACCATACGATTTTAATCCCTCCTATTGAATTGGAATCAGTCCCAAGTGTATGGCTGCAGGCAGTCAGTCACTTCAGAGGTACGTACGGGTTCTGCAGGACTATCGATATAGTAGAGGATTCAGTTAGCTTTAAGCAATACAGAGATAAGCATGTTAACATTTTATCTTCAAATTATCTTCTTTTTTCTTAAATTCAATAATAAATATCTTGTCATCACTTGCGTAAATTTTTTACCTAAGAAGAATTCGTTCTATTGATTGTCACACTGAAACCTGTGTATAGCAGTCACGTTCAAGTCATATTGGCCGCTATAGACAGGTAGCTCTCACATACGTGAGTTTACATGGTTGATTCAATAGAATATTGTTTCTGTGTTGGTGGAGTTGCCACTGTGGACAGGTGACCATTACATATTATAAAGAAACAAAATCGTCATCAGCAGGCTTCTGACCGAGGCTTGATTGTACCATGATTGTACTCAGAATTTTGCTTGATAATAATATTCGTTCTTCTTTAATTTAAACAGTCAGAGATACGTTCTGTTCATATCCTGTTATGGAATTATGTACAAAACATTTGCCACCACATATACCAATGTTAAAAGTAAGTATCAGACAAATTATTTATCGTTATTGATTCAGTACGTTATCAAGCTTTAAAAGCTTTTTTATAGGACTGATTAGGATATCAAAATATAAACTAATTAATTTCATTATGAGATTAGAGGAATGAAGACAATAGTGAGGAATTTTGGAGTGTGCGCGCTTAATCAAATCATGTGACAAGCATTGTGATTCTTAGACTTCCAAACATATGGCACTTTTCAAAATTTGCCCATCAGCAAAAGGTCAAAAATGAGGACTACTGGTGTTAGGCACATTACAAGAACAATAGAACAAAATTTTTAAATTTCACACATCTCAATATTTAGAATCCTCTTTCTAGATTTTTCTGAATTAATGACTGCTGTTTGCTGTATGCTCGATGCGTTATCCACTCAATTCTAACAACCAAAAAGTGCCTATAGCTGTGCTCTTTCTCAAATCAGTAACTTATCGAATCGCAGGCACTTTGTAGGAAGAAAATCTGATCGCAGGCACAAATATACTTTGTACACCCCTGCCTATCAGCGTGAACTTCTAGAAATCACATTATTGAGATCTATGGCATTCAATCGCCGTTTTTTCAAAGTCAGTAGAATGTTTATTCAATCTAATTTCAATAGACACAATCATTGCAATTCAATAACTTGTTATAATTATTCAATTTTTTCAGACGTGTTCTTATCTTTTTCCAATTATACGTATTAATTTTTTTTTAGTTTTTCAAATGTTTATTATAAATTTGAATGAAATGCTAAAATTAATAAATTAATGCATACATAACTGTTTAAAAAAGGAAACCTTACTTTATTGTACATGACCTATTTACAACCACTAAGTATATCAAGAGAAAAAATTAAAAAGGCTGTCTATTAATCTATTAATTGTATTTATATTTTCAAGAATCGCAATGTAAATTTATCTAATTTACGAACTTGTATTGCTGTGGCTGAAGAACGACCACGTATTTCCCTCACGCAAACATTTTGTGCAATGTTTAGCTCATTGGGTTTATCATCAAAAGCAGTCAGTACATCGTTTGGATGCCGTGTGAATATCTCAATATGTATGCAGGTAAGTACTTCCAAGTTGTATTGTAGAGAGATGTTCCGATTAATCGGAAATAATCGGTACTACCGACTAACGGCATATTTTTGACCACAATCGGGTAATCAGTCGATTATTTACTTATTGACATATCAGCCGATTATTTCTGGACATTTATGAAAAGCGGAAATCGTATGTTAGGACATTAAGAGATTTCTTCCAATCGTGTAATTTTCTCCCTTGTATCGATTCCAAAACAAAGAATTCAAATTTGTACATTCTTTTTATTTGCTTCATGATATCGAGATTTGCGACACACCGACACACGGTCAAGAGAAACTTATTACTAAGAGTGTATCTGTATTTGTCAAGTCAAAAATGCAAAATGCTCTCTGTCAAACATCTCTCATTCAAACTCAAGGAATTGCTTCAAGGGGTTGTTCACGTTATGTCCAATGCATCACAAATCAGATTTTTGTCTCTTTGATTTATTATGGTTTTGTCTGATTGTAGGAGGCATCGCATCCTGAAGCTTCAAGTGCATACATTGATACGAGGTCACTTAGACATGACAGGTAACTAATTTCTAACTAATTCAGTGCTTTCGTCGTTTTTCATCCAATTTCTGAAACTATCTCTAAACAAAGTAACCTGCAATGTAGTATAATCGACTGCTCACAAACTGATATTGTTTAATGTATAAACAATGTATATAACTGATTTATTCTGTTTTATTTTTAAAGGATCGTACAAGTCGAACGTGGCAGTCCCAACAGCTTTTGTTTAATGGAATCTGGCAGGGTGAGTTCATGATGGTTGCATTCGGTCAACATGAATTTTGACAGGTATATGGAGAGCAACGGATTTCTTGGTTGCGACAGTTGGCTGCCCTTGCAAAGTGTGTGACTATTGAACACCCTTCAATGTTATCGTTTTCGTTCAAGTTTGATGCATCAACTCAACCGGACCGTCAGACGAATTTGTCATTCCTTTTTTGGTCATAATCCATGAATACCATTGCTGTGTATAGATGCACTGTCACTGTATGAGCTATTATAATTTAGAGTATTTTAAACAGGTTAATTTTACCTTAATAGAATGAATATTTTTCAGGATGTAAGAAATGCGAAATTAGTGTGCATTACATGGACCATCACCGCAGGTGAAACTGGATTTGCACACTCGACGTATATAAAGCACGATATAAACCACATTCAATAGATTTAAGCCAGGAATTCCCATAATTGAAATGACTCAATGAAATTATCTACCACAGGCCAATACAAATATAAGTGATAGGAGTCTGCAAACTATGTCAAATTTATTTTTAGTACATGTACAATACACCACAGATTAGACACTGGTTGTATTTAAGGTCGATTATCTTCGCCCGTGTCAATTTATAATCTCTTCCAAGTGATTCACAATTGCTGCTGCACGAGGAACAATATAACTTCTAGAAGCTAATCATTTTTTCTAATTTTAGATTTTGCCTGGAGTGAAAGTCGTTATTGCAAATCCTGAAACGCATGGATTGTGTGGCGATGGATCTCTCGGCGAGGTGAGTGGCACATGTCAATCATTGCAGGCGTGTGTTTGCCTTTTATGAGTAACCCGTGAAGCGCTTAACTGGAAACTCTCATGTCCAACCCAACGATCTTGTCAGTAATGAGACATTTGAGTTTTGACCGATTGATTCAACTTGATGTTAATCAATTTATAAGTATTAATTTTTTTCAGCATACAATTCAATATTTCATTATAAAACAGTTAATTATTTTGCCATTATACTCTCTGTGGTCTTAGTCCTTTATGCGACTCCGCTCGACTTTTACATTTAAATTTTAAACTGATTTGACATTTAGTAAACATTTTGATTATTTGTTTTTATCCCGTTTAGATTTGGGTCCATTCTGCTCACAATGGTAGCGGCTACTTTAACATCAACGAAGATGACCGTTTGACGGAAGAACATTTTCACGCTGCACTTTCAACGGGTGATACACGGTTAACATACGCTCGAACCGGATACCTTGGTTTCATTAAACGAACGGAACTAACTCAAACAGACGGAGGTAATCATTACATTATATATGGTTATAAATACCTTTCCATGCTTATTCTTTTACGTTAACCATTCAATCCCTACGTATAGGCTTCCTTACCTAATAAAATGCTAATAAGGAATCGATTGAATTTGTAAAATTTAGCAAGGTGAATGACGTGAAGATATTTTACGTTTTCGAGACCCAGGGGGGAATACTTCCATTCTTTTGGCGTTCGGGGACGTTCGTATTTTGCAAAACCTTTGAAATGTTTTACCTATGAAAATAAAAAAAAATGATGGTTGAATCTGTCATTCATAAAAATATATTTGGGGTATCTTTTTCATTACTTGAAAAATTTCATGGTTATTCTGCCACCAAAGTTCCATTCGAACAACCCCGTTGAAGCGCAATGGAAGTTACCCTCCGGGTTTTGAGATTTCGAACTGGCATTCGATTTTAGTTCTTGTTACAGGGTAATGTCAGAAGTTCGTCATAAAACTTTTAACGATCTTAACCATTTCTTTTGTTATTAGCTCCTCATGATGCCTTGTTTGTTGTTGGTGCACTTGATGAAGCATTGATGTTACGAGGATTACGTTACCATCCAATCGATATTGAAACATCGGTAGTAAGATGCCACAAAGGTATCTGCGAAAGGTAAGGGTTGCATAGCTCTTTTGGATAGATACGTGTCAGGAAGTAAGGACGTCAGAAGTAGATATATATATGGAGCAACTCATCCCCTCGTCAAATCCTATGTATCTAAGCAAACAGTGGTTAACGGTGACCATATTAGTTACAGGAGCTCATTTTTACGATATATATATATTGGTTTGCGATCATCAGACGGTAACTCCGAGTTTTACGGCTAATGCTTTATGCTACACATGCTAAAATATTACTTTGATTTATAACAATTGAAGTTTATGAAGTGTTAAGATATATTGGTATGCTTAAGCTGTATAGTAATTAGAACAATTGGTATTTGTAATGTAAGGAAATTGTAGTTGTGACATAAGTAATCCAGAATTCATTAGACATGATTAATTCCAAAGTATACCTGAAGAAGATCAGACATGTTGTATTGTTTGTCTTGCTAATTACGCTGCTCAAGTTCTAACATGAAGTGAGAAGACAGTTCATATGGCATACGTTTTATACGTGAAAAATATCTAAAATATATTTATGTACATGTAATAATAAAATTCATGTTTATCTAACAGCAGATAATTTAGGTCTCTATGTCCTCATTTGACAGAGCGGTAAATAATAATAATATTTGATGAAAGAGTCAACGAATACACATTCTTTAACTCAATTGAGTAAAAAACCTGTCTGAAGATCGCAGTGAAATGCGTGAAACTTGAGTAACAGTAAAGAATGTGTATTCGTTGACTCTTTCACCATATATTATTGAGGGATTACATCACTCTTGTGAGTGGGTTATCGGAATTTAGACCCACGAGTTCACTAACAACAAACGAGAAATCCATATCGTAAACGAGGCCGCCTCGTTTACGATATGGATTTCTCGTTTGTTGTTAGAGAATGAGTGGGTCTAAATTATTTCGATGGCCCACGAACAAGAGTGATTTAATCATTTTAATAATCATGTAACATAACCTTTGTCTGGAACATCAATTATCTCTCATCAATTTCATTACAACAATGATTTGTTTTCTAATTTAATAGGTCATTGATTTTTCATTAAATACAATTGGAATGAAATTCTTACGAATATCATTTCAAAATATGACTCGAAGATTTCAACATAATTGTTTTTCAAACATGTTTGCAATATTAAAATATTGTAAGGGTTACATCTGAATGTAGCAAATCCCAAGTTGTTACTTTTTTAATTTCTCGAGTTGAATTTTCAATTACAGAGTATACATTTAATTTGATTTTATGAATAAATATTCAATCTGTCGCAGCTCGTCGCCATTTTCAAAACACATGTTCTCGCTTTTTGATTAAACCGTGCAGTTATAGATCTATCACCGCACACGTGCGGGTATAGATCTATATATACCTGCACGCTTTTAGTGGTTACCACGGAATCTCGTAGGTTGTCTTGACATAAGTGCTAAACACGCGGTACAAACCCACCAATCGTGACTCGAGTTTTTTTAAAGTGATTATTGATATTATATAAAATATATTTATGAAGATTTTTAAGTCTGCAATATTATGTTTATTAGTCATTAGGCATTTAATTAATTGATTTGAAAAGATTTGAATTGATTTCTAATTAAAAATTGTCTGTGTGAAGTAGACATCATGATTCCATAGGAACTCTTAAATCCCCTTACGGCTTATTTTCACTTGTGAAAAACATCGTACGTCCAATCAGAAGGCGCATACGATGTGTTTCATAGTCGAAAGAAATGAGATACGATTTCTACTTCACCGAATTTCAAAGTGTAAATCTCTGTACGCATATATAAATATAGATAAATCTCAACCCATAATAAATGCTAGGCTAGAAACTGTATAGTTCCGTTTTTAATTATGTTTTTATGGTTGCTGCCTTGTGCCTTGAGGGGAATTTGAGCATCGTGTTTTTACAATCTTTGACTTTTATACGAAAGTGCTTCTTGAAGATACAACTGGTCAATGTCACTAAATAATTTTTATATTACGAGTTGCTATTACAGTTTTGATGCTACACTTAGATGCTACTACTAAATTTACATGAATAAAGTATAAAGCGATACGCATGACAGTACAATAAATGTGATGATAAAATTGGTAAATTATTTACTGTCTTTACTTATATTACCTGATAAAATAATTCTGATATGAACACGGCCTTAACCGCATGCTACTGACCGGGGGTTTGTCAATTTTGCCCGAAAAAAGACGTGGCATTTGCATATTTGGGAGCTTCAATTCTGAAATTCCTACAAAATTGCTCAATTTTACAATTTTTCGTCTAAAAATTGACCGAAGTATGTCCGACATATATGTCAGCAAGTTTTGTTGGGAGTGTCACACCCCACCCCCACACCCCCAGAATTTACAGCCGTGGGTGAGTATTAAATAAGTAGTATAAGTATTAATAGACATACACGGCTATTTCACTAAATTTTAGAAGCAACCTTTTCTGACCTTGTATTATGCCCATCTGCTAACACGCTGAGTAGTATGCCGGGGAAGTATTTTCTACGCTGTTATCTCCAGCAGAACTCTTGATGATAAACTGTTAATTAATCAATACTCACCTGTTCTTCCCACTTCCCTATAATGAACTGATATGACACTATATACTTACAAGCTAGCCGTGGATTTAGGTTCGCTGTTAGCGCGCTTGGACTATGCGAACTGAATACATTGGCGAACTGAACTGCGTTATACGGAGCGCGTTAACAATGAACTTAATTCGAATGAATGAAATAATTAAAATGTATTTAGTTCGGTTCGCTCGTATATTCCATGCCTAATAGTTCAAGGTGTACAAAAGGAACAGAAATGACAGAAATCAGAGCCATCTATTTACGAATACGAGAGTTGGGACAAGCAGCTTTTTGGGCTCAAAAATCGACATTTTCTTTTTATTTGATTATGAGGTTTCTGATAGAAATAGATGATCAACATTTTTCATTTGGGATGAAAAATCAGGAAACGTTTTTCTTCAATATGTCTGTCTGAAACGCAGGCTGCTTCATTTGTAAAAAAAATGATTTGAATTTGATGAGGAAATATTTGCAAATAAGAATTAAGTGACTTTGACATGCGGTTTGAAATTGAAAACAATTTCTTTTTGGTCCGAGAATGACACTCTCTGGAAAAGTGAAAATCCTCCTTTTTAGGGCCGTATGTGCATTTTATATTCCTTGGCTTTTCACAGAAGCATCCTAGTTGTTATTCTTTTTTTAAACATTTTTTACGTGGTGTTTACATTTCAAAGTAAATCTAATATGTATTCTATGATTCTCCAATAGCATAAATTTACACATTAAAACTAGATCCCATTATTAAAGAGGACATACTATTGACATTCTGAATTTATTTATTCTTTAGTGCTGTATTTACGTGGACAAATTTATTGGTTGTTGTTGTTGAACTGGACGCTGATGAACGTGAAGCACTTGACGTTGTACCACTTGTAACAAATATTGTATTAGAAGATCACCAATTGATCGTTGGCGTTGTAGTCGTCGTAGACGCTGCCGTCATTCCATTGAACAGTCGTGGTGAAAAACAACGTATGCATCTTAGAGACAGTTTTCTTGCTGATCAGTTAGATCCGATCTATGTTGCTTATAACATGTAAATTATTAAAAATACATGCAAACGTTTGGGTTTGTCTCGTGAATAGTAATTGATATAAATGCGTGACCCTGCAAAATCCATGAACTCTATCAATGTCCTGCAATAGAATTACCTATTACTAATTCAATTTTAAGTTGTAAGTAATATGAAAGCCAGGATTTGATTTCTCCTGACAATAAAATCACATCTTTATGCATGGATTACTATTTTATTATTTTATAATAGAATAGAGCAACTATATCAAATGATAGTATGTGAGATATAAATATATTATATTAATTATATGCTGAATATAAAAGTTGGAAGATTCTAGAAATTGTATTATCCTATTTTTTATTTTATTTGTCACAACAATTTTAAATTAATGTTACATCGTTTTACGCTTGCTTTCGTTTCCTTCTTGTCATTTACGATCGTCCAAGATATAGATATTCTTTGAAACTTTCATGGGGTATTTTAGAAATCAAACTGGCACAAATACAGTGTCCTCAGTTACCCCTATTGTTGACCCAATCCTTGGAAGCCCAGAGAATCATGTTTTATAAATACCCATCTCGTGCTGCTATTGAGCGTGTCTCTCTAATTCTAATAGCCTAAACGCTTGTTTGCTCTATAGAAAATATCACCGAGGTAAAACGTCACTTTCATATGCACATATAACGGTCAAGTATTAATAACATGCCCTTAATTCCTCTTTATGATTTGTAACTGTTTATCATGCACAGCCAGCTGTCTATCATTTCTTGTTTAAACTGGTTTATATGCATTCTTGAAAAAGGTAAACAGGTCATAAAAGAACAGTGAGTTGATGCTCTGCAGCATGTTTTTCAATATTGATGCTTTGCCAAGTTCTCCGAAACGGATTCATTCGTCGCCCCATAGCATATTTATATATAATGGCTGTATCAGTATATAATATATACAGTATGTCATATATCTAAACTATTTTTATTGAAACACCACCTTTGCGTAGACATTGATACTAATGCATGAAATGAGGGATGAAATGCGAATTTCTTCAATACAATAATGAACATGATAACTTAACAGATTTAGCATAATTCATAACAGTTAGCATTGAATTACTCCATCCCAACAACTTGACTAGAAAATTAAAAAACCTTCTATATATAATTATATCTACTGTATTACCATGTTTTGTATAGTCAACAAGTTAAAAGGCTGACACTGTGGTGGGAGGAGCCTTTTTGGAATATGGAGACGATTTATTATCCTGCGTCCAGACTAAAACCTTTCTGAACGAAAGTGTAAACTTCAGAAACGTTCTGGATGCAGGCTACGATTTATGTGATATAAAACTATCATAGCATTAATTGTCCGTGTGCATTATTACAAAACAGCATTCCCCTCATCATTATGCTTCCAGTTAAAAACTTTGTTTTTTCTTAATGTATCGTTTACATTTCAGGAACCTTCAGGGCTTGAATTAAATCATGAAGGCTGCCTTATAGTATACTATCGCTATAGATCCTATAGGATGAAATCAAACGGTCGTGAGGACCGCGAAATGTGCCTTTGTTTCAAAATTGAATTATTATAAAAATGAGTTATAAACAGATTATTAAAATTTTATAAAACTCAAACAGGTATAGTCATAAAACATCGACCTAGAAAAATAATGAGTCTGTTTTGAACCTCTTTCGCATGATTTCGAAAAGCAATTTTCTTGGCACAGAATTGCACAAATATGCACACGTTGCATTTACAAGTATCAGATTACCTGAAATAAGATCGACTGATGTTTACAAGTTCATATTTTGATCAATTGTTCTAAAGTATTTATTTAGGATTTTGACATTTGAGGTAACGTAATGGGCGTGACCGAATGACGGTTTTTTGTCCCTGTAGCAAAATCGAAAGGTATGTCAACCTGAGGTAGCATACGAGAAATTGCTAATTTTATACGAGAAATAAAAATGATATAGTCTTACACGAATAATATCTGCAATAAAGTTTATTTGTAATTAACTATATATTTTTACATCCTCAGGCTTATTGGTCCACTACAGCAGTATCGAGATCGACATTGTTAAATTACTTTATCCAAAGATCTACAATCCACCAGTCGATTTAATCTAAAAAAAACGCGTCAAAAGGGGAAAGGCCATAAAAGAGAAAGGTTATAAACTGGCTTTCAAAAGATTATCATATTTTTTCTGAGAAATTTTTATGAAATGATCATTTTTTATAATTGGATAAGAAACAGCTATTAATTGACAAAGCTATTATCTTGAAGTACTGAACTGCACAAATTTCAAAACTACTTTTCGTGTGAAAGTTGACATTATTTCCGAAAACAAATGTAAATCAGCTGAGAATTGACACCTCTCTTGTAGATGTAAGCAGATCCGAATTTTTCTCAGTGTGAAATCCGAGAAGGTCAGACTTTGCTTCAACAACGTCATAAGAAAGACGCTTTCATCATTGCAGATCTAGCTAAATTCATGACTTGTATGTCACTACTGCTCTTGAAAGAAAATGCGTACATTTACAATTAGTTTAACTGTTTCAAGTTTTTAAATATTGGAGACTCAGAAAGATGGATAGGACAAGAAGGGTTGTATTATTTGGTAAGACATTTTTTGTATGTATTTGAAGATTTCAACATTGTTTGCATTCGGTTTTCACTCAATTTTTTTTTGTCTCAGCTGCAATGAATTTCCTCATGAATTTCAATGTTTAGAAAACATTTTAGATTACGATGAAATCTTTCTTAGCGGGTATATTTTTCTTTGCTTTTGATTAACATGTTTTTGATTTAATTTGCGCTGCGAACTATTGAATACGAGGATTTTGTTATGACAAAAAGTGGCTTTTCACTATGGAAGATTATTTTTGAATTGATCGAAAAGACCGAGATTTATCTGTAGAGCCAGCTGGTTTATTGAAGACTTAGTTGAATCTGTTAACAAAATGAAATAGCTAATCTTACTGGGATCCATTATTCATAAATTGGATGTGTTTTACATGGAAAATTGTCTCCGCAGATTGTAGGAATATATTAACAGGCAGATTGTCCGTGATGAGTAAAATGGAAATTGAAAATCTTTGCAAACGCAAGACATTTACGGTTTAATAATATGTGAGATATAAAGTTTATGATTTTATTAATACTGACAGGATAATTTGGAAATTCTAAATTTGATTTTCAATATACTTTCATGAACAATAAAATGAGGTTGATTTGATGTTATATTTTGTTTACAACATGAATGTAGAAGATTTTATGAGTCTCTGATATACTCTGGCTCATTGAGGAGATGATTGCATTGTGAAATGTATAAAACAAATTCTCGAGAAAATATCTCTGTGCTAAATTATACATTGTATGCGCATTATAATATAGAAAACAATGAGTAGCCTAAGCAGGATACTTCAATGCTAACATTTGATATGAAAATTTCACTCTTTATAATCGAAGTTTCTTCCAGCAGACAATTTCTGACCTGAGAACCTCCGATTTCGCTAATTGCAGACTTGCCAAGTTGCTTACAAAAATGCATTTTATTCACTGTGAATTACAATTTCATATTCTATAGCAGTAAACATTAGACGAAATTACAATGTACTGCCTGAATTATAAAGGCTAATAAGTCTAATACTTGTACAACACAATATTTGTGACTCATATTAGTATTTTCACAAGAAATACATACAGTTGTATACACTACATGGTTCTGTATTGTAACTTTAATTATTTATTGTAATAAGGTACATCATATTACTATTCAATTTGAAATCAATTGTGAAATTTGTATTCCAATGCAATTACATTCGATTCTTTGTATGCGCTATCATCGGCCGACACTCAGTCACGGCGCCAACGAGTACGTACTCTGTATTTGATAATCAATTTAAGCGCTAGGGAAACCATAGTTTGCAGCACACCTGATTCTCCAGGATGTCTATTCTGATTCTGCGCTGATTCTGCAATTATTCCTTTTTAGTGCAGTGCAACTGATTGTACATGATACAGAAAAACGGTAACGAACGGTATACCAGTTCCTTGGCTGAAGCAGGAATAGGCATTGTCATGAGTCAAAACTACAAAATTACACGCCCTGCAAATTCATCATGGGTGATGAGTTCTGATTGATCAATACCTTGTTGTTACTCTTCGTCCGTTTTAAGGGGATATTTAGACTGAGACTGATAGGCAATCATTTTATCATTGTTCAATTAGGAATAATTACTGATACTTGACTGTATTTAATTCCAACGAACCAAGCTTGCGAATTCTAAGTTGGATCAAAGCATCAAGTCTATCAAGCGTTGCGGAATTGTAGTTTCGTTTTCAGAAAAATTGTCCCTAAATATGAACTAATTTTGGGCGTATAGAAGGGGGTTTCTTTTTTATTTAAAACTATTCCATTCATGTAAAGATCAAATATATCTCAACGATCAACATCCCTAAAAGAAATCCCTAAATATGAACTCATTTTAGTCGTATAGGAGGGAATTTCTTTTTTTAGTTGAACTATTACATTCCTGTAAAGATCAAATATATCATTATAATAATTATCAACATCAATATTAAGTAACTCATTTAAATGTTCAGTAATGTCACTCATAAATATAAATGATTTTTCGGCTAAATGACAACAGGAAAGGCCGGAATATAGAACGGAACTTTTGCGCATGACCTATTCGAACAAATGTAAATCCACAATCTTTTTGAAACATCCTTACAATCAATGCTGTATTTGAAACTTTATCTGATATATAAATTCTAAACTAGATTAATCTTATTTCACGCATTATACCCTCCCTGTAAAAAAGGATCAATAGTTTTTTTTGGTTATCAGGGGCGTACCTTCTCATCTCCTTTCGGACATGTGATAAGATTTTGTGGTTTTTATGGCGGCAAAGCTCTCAAGAATAAATAAAATGTTCAAAATTTACCTATAAAGTTATATAGGCAAATCAGAATTATGAATAACGCAATTAATATCAATTTAAATATACTATGATGATAGCACTGAAATATATCAAATAGGTTCGTACTATAAAGTCTATATTTTAGTAGGCTATTGTATTACAGAGTTCATCATCTCATTTTTTGTCTTCAAGAGTTCAAGGGACTATGGACTTTTTAGATCACATTTCAAATGTTTTTCTGAACTGTCTACAGTGAGTTTATATTCCGGTCTATATCGTCTATCTAATCTCCGACAAAATGTACAATGTCCGCACTTTTATTTAAATCGTTTTGGAATTTTGCACAAATGGGGCTTTTAATGTCTTCAATCGATCAGGAAATGTTCATGTTAGGTATGGCGTGAATTATTTTTTACTGAGCCAAGTTAACTTCAATTAGTTAAGAACCCAGTAGTATGGTAACCATATGATTAGGCTACAGTAATATACATCACTATAAATAATAAATATGTTTTTTTATGCAATGTACGCTAACTTTTATTCATTATCTCAATAATTGATGATGCTAATCAAAACGAAGGATATTAATTATCAAACAACAAATTTTGCAAATAAAAATTTACAAATGAATATACATTATTATGCTGAAGTTGAGCATAATGCTATATTATGCATGTTGTTTGTCAAACGTTCAGACAAAATGAGATGTTCTTTAAATAGGTTGTTATACTTTTGTATTCGCGTAGAGAAATTGTGTAGTTCTTCATAGAAGGTTGGATTTAATTTTTCTTATTTTGAACTGAAAATTTAATTATTTCAACTGTTGAAGCATTTTGAGCATGTTAAGATAATTTCTAATACTTGCAAGTCCAATTTGGAATTGCTTGAATTCTCTAAGTTGGTGGTACAAATATAGGCTACAGAACTCCAGAATTGATCTATATTTGAATACCACAGAAATAAAGAAGAATATATCTATAGAAACATTGCAAAGATAAAGAAGACGAACCCCCACAAAATTGTTTTTAATAGTTAATTAAACCAGAATAGTACATTTTTAGACTGTTTTCTGTTGTGCAGGTACTTGATTAATGAGATTGATCAAGTCATTAAATTTTGTAGGAGTAAGTTGCACCAATTCTGGCATTTGTGCTAATTACATCAACTCTAGCATTTCTAGCTTTTGGCCAAGTTCAGTCTCGATTGTTGTCCTTCATTGACGATATTATTCTCTTATGCGGAACCATAAATGAACGGTAACGTCAATTTGTATCTTATAACAGATTGGCGTTATTCTTGGTTGTATCGGCTGTATATATTTTTAATGCTCCTATGTTTCAATAATCCGAGGTTCCTAGGTAGGAACAATGCAAAAGACCACATCTCAGACATGTTGGAATTGATTGAATTATTGTCACAGTATAAATCATAATTATTCTATTAGGTTTTGCGCAAGCTGCTTCAAACAGCAAAATGCAAGAATATGTTAAATTGCTACTTATAATAAGCTCTGCTCGTCTAGAAGGACGAAGATGTAATTTACTGCAAAATGCGTACCCAACAATCCTAATAGGTTCCAAAAGCATAGCAGCAAAGTCAAAAGAAGATTGATATCTGTTATATTGCATATGCCAAATTTCAACAAAATATGTTAAGGGAACTTTAAAATCTTTCTGGATTCCAGAACGCTAAACGCTATTTTTAGAACCTGTACCATTTGCTTTATGAAGCAATGAATAAAGATAATATATTAAATTAATGCTATACAATTTGTTTCTACTAATGTTTGCATTACCATGTAAAGAGAACACTATCCGTGTATCTAAAAGACTAGAATACTTTACTGAATCTTTAATTCTACTATAGATCGGATATTAAATTTGTGATTTAGTCAATGAAAGCTAGAATGTGCAGTATATGCAGTATGCATCTACATATAATATTCTTGAACGGCATTTATTATTAACAAATTAGGAACAAATAAAGAACAAAGAAATAGTCGTAGGTTTAAATTGGCATAGGGTGACAGCAATTGGAAGCTCAGCTTATAATATTTATATCAATGTCAATACAGTAAAATGTTTTATTTTCGCTGTTGAAGTAAACCTTGCCATCAAAAGAGCAATTTCTAGGTAATACTGTAGTTCAATCGAAATTTCCCTCGAAACCGGTTATTTTATGCCAATAACCTTAAACATGTTATAATGGAAACGAAACGGTAAAAGCGATAGTACCCGTTGAGAGGATGGTTTGGCAAATAATCTGCCTGGCCAAAAAAATGTTTGTGCCACGAGTCACGCAAAACCTCGCTGAGTTTCTATATTCAATAAATGCCATTCTAATAATAGTCTATAATTTGTTTTCTTTATTTACATTTCAGCTTTGTTGATGGTGGAACTTAATCTTGCGGTTTATGTCCCATCTGAATCTGACACTCCGTCACGTGACTTATGCACCAGTTTCCCCAACGGTTTGAAAATTGAAAGTCAATATGGTGATGTGAGTGACAGGCGATGGGCCAATCAATGCAATGAACGACAAATGATGACAGCTATGTGGTTTCAACAACAACAAGCCATTATTGAAAATGTCAAATGTTGTCATGGGAAAGTCAATCAACTTCTTTCTCATCCCGTCTTGGATTTTCATTATTTTGATCAAGGCAATACTAACCCTGCACAGCAATGGCAGGTTGAATGTAAACCCAACCATGTGATTACAGGTAAACACCTCTCCCCCCATTCTATATCTACATGGTATAAACACTAGAAACTAATAGAGTATATCTGTTTTGACACGCGTCTCCTTATATTTATAAGTTGTTACACTATTCCTGAATGTGTCAAAAGCATTTCCTAACTCTGACATCAATCTGCATTTTGTGGTCGTTTTGAAAATATTAGAAATTTTGTAATTTTTGTGTCATAAAAAGTTACAACAAGAAATTGCATGGAAGATATGCCCCGTCCTGATATAACACTAAATGCTATCGGGAGAATATCGAGGCATTTCAATTCATGCAAGTAAAAGCCTTGTAAAAAATCAAAAATGTTCATAGTTAAGAATCTTTTTTTTTCGCAAATCCTTCTGATGAATTCCAACTTTAAAACCTACAGTTTTTTCGTGTTCATCATCTGAGGAATCCTCCACAGTTCGTTTTTAAATGAGATGAGGCAGGGTGATCCAGTTGCTTTCTTACGTATTCATCTTGTCCGATGGACATTGGATATAATTATTAAATTATTAAATGCAGATTGAGGGCTCCTGAACATTTTCTCTTAGCTCACCTTAAGGACTCTTATAATTGTAACTGGACCCAATACAATGGGTGGAATGAGAAGGCAAAGTCGCCTGCCTTGGGGCACATTATCTAAATCCAATCGTTTCGCTAAAGATATGTAAAACTGTAAAAATATGAGTACGCATAATTGATTTGAATTAAATTTTTCATTCTCAGCTCTACATATCACTGAGAACTTGATCAACGGATATGCGCAACATGTCAACGCCATGAAATGCTCTCTTTTGGTTGGCTCCATCGTCGTTTCCCAAATCTGTATGCGATTGATAAATTCAGATCACAGAGGTGGGACACAACTGGCTAATCTGACGTGGTCAGCGCAATGCCCCGCTGGTATGGCAATAGCTGGGATGTTTGATGATAACTCATTTAAAACGATCAAATATACTAAATGTTGTCTCATCCAAGGTTAGTTCAAGTATTAATTACCCGAATGGAATGTCGTCCAATCACAAAGTTATTTGAAATCATGTAGGATTATCGACTATCTTCTGGACCTATGTCCGTCAAAAGATTTATTAGCCTTCCGGAAACATTTTCCATATTTTCTTCTGATTTTTTTATTGAGGTTTGACCTATTATAAATCATAAAATGATGTATCCATCTTCTTCTGAATTTACTCTAGCCTTCCGGGATTTATGATCCCAGGATCCCTACTTTTGTCGGACCCTGTTCTGGACTGATTAAAGTTTAAAAAAATATCCAAATAAATAAGTGCACCATAATCATTCCCTGTCCGTTTTGCTATCCCTATTTTGAGGAATAGAGTATGCCATGAATCTGTTCTACTGCACCTTATATAGATATGATAACCATTATGATATTCAATGTGTCCAATGCGATCGATCGGCTACTCATACTAAACCAACTTCAACCAGACAGTGTATTTTAATGTTCGCACGTCTACAGAGAAATAGAAACTGGACATAATTATCTTTAATAATCGGGTAAATGAATTAAATTTATTAATTGCTCTTCTATCATTTATAATTATAGATTATCAAATGTCTCTTCCGTTCAACTGTGACTTTACAAATGGTAATCTCTGCGGATGGACACAAGACATTGATGATGATCTAAATTGGAAATATCAAGGTGCAAACGGTGGAAGCTGTAAGTTCAACATTTGATGGTGTATCCCATTGCAACTCTATGGTATTGGACGTAAATGAAGCTATTTATCAGTTATCTTGATTGGCTGGTTATGCAAATAAAATCCGTATTGTAGGGCAATTTCGTATCTCCCGGAGGTGGTTTTGACCCGGGTTCTAAGATCTGGCAGGATTACCGGATCTGCAATTTTGGCTTCACTCCAGTTCAGTTTCAATTCATTTATTTGACTCGAACCCAGATTTGCACCCACATTGTTCAGATTCTCGTTGTTATTCTTGTTTCTTCAACATCATCTAGTAAATAAATCTACAGTTCTCATCATGAAAATTGTTCTGAAAGTTGGAGAATGTTGTACTTGAACGTCCCCCCTGTATAAAACATGCAGATAGTCGCTAATTATAGCTCAGATGGGGGTGCTCTTTTTCCGATATTTTGTATGAATAGAAGCAGGTTCCGATAAAAGTAGGAATCCTGAAATCCTAGATTCCAAAGGTTAGAGTTAATTCAGCATCAACAAAAACATTCAGAAGAAAAAGGTGAAATGCCTCTGGGCTTAATCTTTTGTCAGACCCTGATTAAACGTATTTCACTGTGACAAGTTCGTTATATTCCTGTTTCAGATCACTATCTTTCAATGGATGTCAATGAACGAGGTGGTGTCGCAAGGATCTCATCACCAGGGTTATCCCCTGTCGTTGGTGGAATTTGTTTTCATTTGAACTATTTTATATCTGGCTATGTACCAAAGATCGAAGTGTTATTAAGATATGCCGATGATCGCTTACAAACTCAGAATATTACATCTTTGAAGTCATTGAAAGGTCCGCTTGGTAGACCAAGCACACTTGATCTATTTATAGATACCAAGTCAGAATTTCAGGTAGGTTGGCATGACTTGCCATCGGGGACAAATTTAGGAGTAAATATTTAATCATTTTCAAAGTAGTATATGAGACATTTTGCATTTTCCATGTTTGCCTTAAAGGCAACTATTCTCTACTGTATTATGAGATGGGATGAAAGGTCACAAGTCAAACATTTGGAATGTGCAATATAGTGACCTAATAGATGCGCAATATATAGGAGCAGGGAAAGAATTCAACTTTCGCATAGCTTGTTGTTTATAGTAGCAATACATTTTTTAGCATGTCATTTTTAGAATTACATGGGCCACATGTAAGTGAGGATACAATTAAAAATATCCTCTTTTGTTTTTTTTTCTTGTTAGCCATTGTGCTACAAATACATATATACATAATGTACATACACACAAGAAAATTATAAACAATAATATGTAGGATTATTCCAGGCATGTTCCAGGTTATCAAGTCTCAAAACAAAATAAAAATAAAACCGCTCCGTTTTTTCAGAATTTCTTTTACGCTCGAAATATAGTTGTTTATTATACATGAACTCCTACTTAGTGATATCCTTCATGAATCATGACAACGAACTTACACTATGCACAGTTTACCAGAATACTATATAGCCGGCAGGTACGACCTAATAAATTGTGCTACGTTTGTATTTCTTTAGATAATTATAGAAGGGGTAAAGAATCGTGATCGCATTTCATTAATCAACATTTTAGCTATAAAAATAGTAAAAGGTGATAATTGCAAAGGTAAGTGTCGCAATAATATGAAAAATATGAATTCGGTTTAAATATTAAATTGTCCACGTAATTCGGATGGTATATTCAATGCAAATTCAAACATGTCCAGAGGCTATGCAGTTATAGACACTTTAAAAACGCAGAGCACTTGTAGGCTATTTGATGCCTGTCTGCTTCATATTCAATCCAACCTTGGTGAACTAATGGTAGTAAAAAAATAATAGCTTTTTATAGTTTCAAACAGAGTCGGAATTGTATTAGCCTGCAGGCAGTCAGACTTTTTCTTCGTATATCACGATAGAAAAGGTTTGTCTGCCTGCAGACTTTCTAATATAAAAGATCAGAAGTTGAAATCTAAATCCCTGCAAATTTTTACCTGCATTATAAATTCAATGGCGATTTTTTATCATTTTTAGTGGATGCATGCACCCCTCCTTCAGTTGGGTGTGGTCCTCACTCACAATGTGTGACTAACAATGGGTACCTCCGTTGCGTGTGCCTAAATGGCTTCAAAATGACTACAACGGGATGTATTTCAACAGTTATAACAAAGCCAGGTAATACTTTTACAACAACAACTACAGCAATACCAAGTACTGTTGCTACTAGTAACGGAGGTGACGGAAAAGATGGTAATGAGAAGGAAATTACCTCATCTTCCATTATCACTGGTAAAGTAATTACTGGTGGCGGAAATATTATACCGAATCCAGGCAGAAAATCTAAAATCGGTTCAGATAATGGCGAAAATAAACTTACTAGTTGGATGAATAGAGGATTTGGTGGTGCATTGGGAATTATTTTAACTGCTTTTACCATCTTTTTAATCCTGGCATACCGTCGTCGATTACTCAAACAGCGTCAGCGTGTCTGCTTTGATATGGAATTATTACATAGACGACCGATTTCAGAACCAAATAGCCCAAATTCAGAACAAGAAAGATACGTTTCACGCCTGCCACTTCCCGGTCGCAAGGTACGTTTTGATGCAACCATTCCTTATATTAGAGAGTGCGAATCATTTCCTCGTAAGTTCAGATTAATGCCACCCTATATTGATACTATCGAATGCGCGGTTGCGGGTCACATGCTTCTACTGTAGACTCAGGCAGAGCTCGGTATATGACAAAATCCGGAAACGTGCAAACCTGGTGGCGATTTCACTAAAATGCAAAAGTTCAGTCCACCTGAGCGCATTTGCCTTGGTTTATTGAATTGCATTTATCTGCTGTGATAGTGCAGACAAAAACACTTACGAAAAGCCATCTGAACAATATGATGGCCACAAGGAGCAGCCGTAAAACGAAGGAACCCTCTGATTTAAGTAGCAGAAGACTCCATACTTTTTATTTCCTCGTAAACATTCAAGACTTTGGCAGAACCATAGGGGTATAAGTATCTTGTACCTCAATTGGCTGCACTGCCAGAGCAGAATGGCGGTATTAAGTCCACAAGCGCACGCAGGTGGACTCAACTTCATGTATGCATGTTTTGATTTCAGCTGAGCAAACGCTTTAACTACTTCTATCTATAATAATCACATTCCTTCTAGTTTCTTTTTCACGTTCAACAATCTATTCCATTATCATTTTAGGTTTCGACTTGGAATTGTCGTTCGTTACGTAGTACATCTATTGGTTCTGCCATCAGTCTACCTGAAACTAGAATCACCCAACCATCACCACAGGAGCATCATTATTTTGAAGTAGAACCACCATCGGTAAGGCCATCATGAACAATACTGTATATTTTCTTCAGAATTTTTTGTTGAGGTTTGGCCTATAAATAAATTTCTTCTGGATTTGCTTTAGTCTTCCGGGATCTAGGATACCCGGATCCTCCTCACTTTTGTCGGG
This sequence comes from Haliclystus octoradiatus, assembly GCA_916610825.1. Classification (NCBI taxonomy): domain Eukaryota; kingdom Metazoa; phylum Cnidaria; class Staurozoa; order Stauromedusae; family Haliclystidae; genus Haliclystus; species Haliclystus octoradiatus. Next base: position 29,674,862 of record OU744446.1, read on the forward strand.
CCCTGGTTGTATATATGCTGGACCACAAGTTCTTGAACTCAAACTTGTGAGAGAAATATGTATCACCATTCACATCAAGAGCGTGACATTCAGCAACCGTGGATTATATATAATGAATTCACTAAATAGCATGAATAACATATATATGTGCTGACTGACGAGGGTCAATACTTATCTACTATACAAGTCAACTGCTGTAGTTGTGTAGGCGATGGGAACTGGATTCCTACAATTTCCACGGAAGCTGTTACATGATTTTTTAAATATTTTTTTTATTCTATTCTCATGCAGAGCGAAGAACCAAAACGAAAATTGTCACCAGGGATTTTGATTTCTCCTGTTTACGGTAGTGGAGATCAAAATGACGAAGGTCAAGTTAGTGATGCCGACCTCTTCTATGAGCCTCCGTGTGATGAATTAGAATTACGTGCTCAACTCAATCGAGAATTACCTAGACAGTGTATCCGAATATCTGATAAAACGCTTGGTCAGGGGTAAGTAATCAAACTTTTGAATGATCAATTTTCTTATCTTTTATGGGATTTTTATTCCATGTGTTTTCGACAAAGAATACCGTTCTGTCACAATTTATTTTTGATATCCTAATTGCTTATCTTTTTCTTTAGAGCATTTGGCTACGTCAAACTTGGAACTTGGAAAAAGGTAATTAAGATGAAACCGTTATATAATTATTTCTTTATATTGACACTCAATTGCGATAACTTGATTCAGAGAACTTCTGCTAGAAATCGCAACGACTTTGTAAATTTATCCTTCAGAAACAAGAACAATATGCGTCTGCGGTTCGGAAAATGTTCTTACTACTTCATTATATTCAATTATTATCAATATTATTATAAATCATATTACAGGGGTGTGGATCAATTATTAAAGTTGCTGTGAAAATGTTGAAAGAACCTGCAACGTCAAAAGATAGAATTATGTTCTTCAAGGAAGCAGTGATTATGAGTCAATTCTCACATGCTAATGTTATTTATATGTATGGTGTCATGGCAACAGAATACCCGGTAAGAAGCCATTCAAATTGACTGAATCCAACCATGTCCTAAGCGACCACTCAATAAAATTTAATGTAGGTCAATCAGTCATCAGACCATACTTCTGCACTGATAATAATTGTGTGAGAGAGAAGGGCCTTGTTAAAAATTTTGCAACGGTTTGTACAATACTCAAATGTTGATATTTCTGTTCTAAAAAGTTTCACAAAGGATATAAAACTTGCAAACTTCAGGTAGATTTGCACTAGGTAGAATATTCTGCTGCTAATACATTTTTGAAATGCGAATGCCTATAGTTTGAACTTTCAAGCCAGGGAATGTTCCAACGGTGGAGTTTTCCGCTGAATGAAAGTCCATATCAGTTGTCATTCAATGAAGAAGATCATGCAAATACTTTAACGCCTAGACATAGTTTGGCTCAATAACAAAACGTTCTTATTTCTTAGGGTAAAGGTCCTTTTCAAAATATATTTGGTGCACTTTTTTCATGATCTGAAATATCATTCATTCAAAGTTTTACTTGAACAACCCCGTAGAAGTGCAATTGGAAGTTTCCCCCGGGGGCAACGTTGCACATGTAGGCGATTGAACTTCCCAATTCGATAAGGAAGTCATCCATAGGAGCGTTTCAAATAGCGGTGCAATGATTTCTTTAATGTAGTGTTCTTCCCAGTATCTATCAATCGCATTAATCATTATCATGTAATATTTTATGATCATTTCTTTTTCTTATAGCCAATGATTGTATTAGAATATATGAGCTATGGAAATTTAAAGAAATATTTATTAAAACAAGAAAAGAGGTAGGTTTGAAGAGCATAAGCAGTACACATTTATGTTTAGATTAAAGGAAGGATATAACCCTCTTCGTAATTGCTGTTGTACAGAAAAGACGTTACGGAGTCAGACGTTTTAGTCTTCAAATCTGAAAAGGTCCTTTAGAATTTGAGTCCGGGCCTGTCTCCGAAAATTGAATGTAGTTTATTAACCAAGCACTTGGCATAATAGAAAGCTAAAAAATCACAAAATGAATTGATAAAATGAGAAAACTGTGAACATAATTTGAAATACACATTAATTCAATTTCAGTGGATTTATGCAATGTTCATTATAAAATTAGAAGAACAGAGTTAGTAATTGGAATTGGCTCCTAATTGGAAAGAAATTTACTCCAGTCCTCTTCCTGTTGATTTATGGATACTCCTGCCGCAGTTAGGTTTGATTTCGAGTTCTGTACACATCTGTTGTATACAGTAAATATAAGGTCTCTGATATTACAATCCCATTCATCGTTCATCGAGAATATTTTTAGTTGTTGTATAACTTATTGTTCGATACTGAAAAAGAATGTCAATACAGTGAAACCTGTATATAGCGGCCAGCTACGAGAAGTAGATAAATTGACCATTATAGACAGGTGGCCTTTATATAAAGGTTTAATTCAATAGAAAATACTATTTTAAACATTGCAAGAAGGACCACTATAGACAGGTGGCCGCTTTATAGAGGTGACCGTTATAACACGTTTGACTGTAGTAAATTTGTCTTCCTGAAACTCCTCAATGTTTTGGCTGTTCGTTCCCAATATCGAAAAGACTCTGGAATCAATTATTTTGTTTTCAACTTGAGTATGTTGAAATGTGTGTGAAATCAAACTCAATTTGTGTATTAAATGTTATTTGTTATTGTTCTTTGCAGTCGAAATGGTAGCGTTATCATGACACGTGACCTTCATTGTATGTTTGTTCGCTTTGCAAGAGATATAGTTGCTGGAATGACATATTTATCTAATTTAAAATTCGTTCATAGGGTAAGTAAGTCTATCTCAACCGAACATGCAGTTGACATTTGAAAACAGTTTACAATTAACGGTGTATTGGGGGTGTCACCCGCCAACTTCACCTGGGATTTGCGGCCATGCACCCAGGGGCTCTCTTAGTTTGGCTAGGCTGGACATACCAATTTTTGAAGCGAATAGAATGATTTGCGTGTCTATAGATTTTTTAAACCCCTGTGTTTGTAATTTTATCACTTAGTATTGTGTTTTTAATTTCATAATTATTATTATTCTTTTATTGACAGGATCTTGCTGCTAGAAATGTTCTTCTCAATGCTAATTTAACTTGCAAGGTTTGTTGATTTTGAAGTAGACACTAATCTACAAACGTAACCAAGTTTAAAAAGGACTTAATTTCATACTATTATCTATATTTACAGATTGGTGATTTCGGTCTTGCTCGTGATTTGATTGGTTCCGATCATTACACGTCACACGAACGAACTTTTCCTGTCAAATGGACTGCTCCAGAGGTAAACCAATCTCCAGCTCAATTTTAAAACAAATTATTCGTACAACTGCGCAGTATGCAATCTGATCTGTAAAAATGCATTGAATTTGCAATTAGCGCGGTTTTCATTACATTTATCCGAAATTGTTCATCAGTTCCTTTATAATAGGTGAAACATATTTCTGAATTTCAATTATCTGATCACAATAAATCATCCAATAAAAACCTTGTTATTTCTCAAATCCATTAACAGTTGCTTTCCTTTATAGGCTATACAGTATCGACGTTTCTCAAGTGCTAGTGATGTATGGAGTTTTGGAATAGTTTTATACGAAATTTGGTCGCTAGGGCGTAAACCTTATAAAGACTTCGATAATAGAACGGTAAGTTGTGATGGAGACCCATGATATCTATCTGTAGCGATTACCTGTAGTACGATTTAGTGAGATTAGTTGGTGACTAACCCCCTATCCATTATACGAGCTTTGCCGGTACATGCAAATATTGAAAAAATATTCATTGAAATTCTCTGCCGTTTCATTTTTCCAGAAATTAATTAACGCACTGTAAAATCAAATCGTATTTGGGATTTGGGTTCCATTTTTCTCAAATCGGATAGCTAGGAGCTTTTGCTTATCGGGACGGCTGGTTAATTGACTAATAGTTGAAGCGTGTGTGTGCTGGCTCAATGCCCTTTATTGCACCAACACCTGTAATCGACAGTACTCCTTGCTACGGATTGAACCTGAGATCCTTTGTGTAAAGTTCAAAAGCCCTAATCACTGCACCAAGTTCACAATTGACGTCCATCAGCTGTGGGGGAGGGGACTGTGTGAAAGATGGCAGTCTGTATTAAATTTTCAAAACCTCCATAATAGAAAAACTAACAAGAAGGGGGAGAGGGGTCTAAAATTGACTGAAATTGGTTAACGTCAATTGTCCCCAAGGTCGCTCGTAGTAATTTAATTATGAATGATCTTTTAAAATTAGCTGACTTTCTATTTTTAGGTCACTGATTTAGTATGCAATCGTCGCTTTCGACTACCACCACCTCAGACATGTCCTAGAATAATTTATCACATCATGATCGATTGCTGGTAAGTTGAACCTTCTTTTCTATTTAAAAATAATCATAATATTCCCATAGAAGCGTAAAAGAATTGGACTCGGATTCTGGATAGCTGATGCAGATAATCTCTGGGGAAACTCTTGGGTTTACAAGACAGGAATGTGCAATGTTGTCTTAAGAGTTAATAGAAAGGGCTCCAGATGTTTGACAATCTCGAAAATGATACCCAAAAGTTTACTTTAATTTGAAAATGATACCCAAAAGTTTACTTTAATTTGAATATGATACCCAAAAGTTTACTTTAATTTGAAAATGATACCCAAAAGTTTACTTTAATTTGAAAATGATACCCAAAAGTTTACTTTAATTTGAAAATGATACCCAAAAGTTTACTTTAATTTGAAAATGATACCCAAAAGTTTATTTTAATTTGAAAATGATACCCAAAAGTTTAATTTAATTTGTAAAGGATACCTAAAAATTTGAAAAATCTGAAAAACTATGCCTCAACAATTGATAATTCTTACATTTTATAGATAACAATCAAAGATGTGCTCAATTTTGAATTTGATTGCTCAAAGTTTTGATGATTACATTCCTGGTTTAATTTACCCTCGCAATCTAGTTACACTGTAATTGTGTTAGTATTATGATTTTTATTATGTAGAATGTCTAGTTACACTTTATTTTTCTAGGCATCCTGAACCAAATAGCCGACCAACGTTTTCACAACTTAAATATTGTCTGACTCAAAATGATAATCGACTTCTTGGGAAAGCAGAACCTTCTAGAAGACGTTCAACAACTTTAACCGATTTTAGTTTAACTCCGATAGAAACCGATGACATTTACGGCGATTTACAATTTACATATTGTAAAACGGAGTAAATAGATTTTTTGAAATTACATTAGGTAGATTTTTGTTGTTACTTTTAGAAAGAACAATTTTTGAATTCTAAATTCACTTAATAGTGTATATGAAAGGAGATATTTTGAAATCATCCTTTCGGCGTTAGGCAAAATACACCACAATCAAGGTGTTATATATGTACTGTATAATGCAGTTCAAGGAATAAGTTTTCTTGTAAGCCAAGCTATTGAATGGCAAAACGATGGCAAGAATAGATAAATGTTTGAAAAACAGATTTTAAACTTGTAATTTTTCAATATTACATTTAGTTGTTTCGTTAGCGTTTCGATACAACAATTTTTTACTTTGGTGTTTAATTAGAAAAGAGAAAGTATTTATTATTATTTTTAAAATAGGAAGAACACCAACACGAATAAACGATTTTGTTTTTACTGAGTTTCTATACTATGTTTTTAAATTCAATAATATGATTACACCAGGCTATAGGTAATAGCAGCATTACCCACAATAACAAATTGCCATTGATTCTTCTGCTGCATAACTCCTTGTAACTGTAATTCTTTTTAGAAGCGATTCATTTTTGTAAGTGAGGCGTCGCAAATTCGCAACTATCATTTATTATGGAAGTGGTGCCGTAGTGCAGTTGTCAGGGTGTTGGACCACGGCCCGCATGGTCTTAGATTCAATCCCTGTGGCAGAAGCACTATTGGTTTGTGTCAGGAAGGGCATCCGGCCATTAAACTCGCACATGCTGCAAAATACTAACACGTGTAACCAACCACCCAGGTGAAAAAAGCTACTAGCTTACACGGCTTGTGGCTAAATTATTAATGCAAATAAAAAAATATTAATCAGATTCTTCAAGGTTGTACGGGATTTGCTACCTCATTATTTACGTGATTTGTCAGTATACGTTACTTGCAACATTGCTCTTTCTACATATTATGCCTGGCATGTGTCCCGCATAGCTGATACACTGTAGTCCTGTAAACGACCAATGTAATTTATTATTCTGCAGTCTAACGTAAGAACAGATTGGAGACTGCCTAAGCGATACATAAACCTAGGTTTCACTATATGGAGAATGTATTTGCAGGTATAAAATATGTTGATCATTGCTGTATATAGAATAATGTACTATAAAAAGGGTTGGAAGAAAACATCTTTAAGTAGAATTCCTGAGATCAAATCACACGTTTCATCAATTTTTCTTTAAAACCAAATCAACAATTTACAAACTTTCCACCTAATAAATTATACAATCTATATATTTTCAATCTTTATAGTAAAATAATTATATCTGTTAAAATGTTATAAAAATAGATTGTAGTTTTATCCACAAATTGCAATCATATAAAAGCTTTACTTTATATCCCAAATAAATCTATTTCTAAATCTAATCAACAACAACATATCATTTATAAAATAATTAAAAAAAGAATTTATCTAGTTTTGACTTCTTTAGCTTTGCTTTGAATACTTTCTATCAGATCTCGTAAGCGACCAGTATGATCAAGAGATGAATCTAGTGATACGCCAATATCAGCAACTCTATGAAGGACAACAATTATAAACAATTATACACAAATGCCACAAGGGTGCCAGACTGCCGGCGCAATAGTTTGGCCATGGGCACCTGGTTTCTATTTGAGTCAGACAAAATCGCGATGATGTCGACCGACAGTAAAAAAAAAATAAAAATAATAATAATAATAATAATAATAATAATAATAATAAATAATAATAATAATAATAATAATAATAATAATAATAATAATAATAATAATAATAATAATAATAATAATAATAATAATAATAATAATAATAATAATAATAATAATAATAATAATAATAATAATAATAATAATAATAATAATAATAATAATAATAATAATAATAATAATAATAATAATAATAATAATAATAATAATAATAATAATAATAATAATAATTCTGTAGCTGCCCCAGCATGTTGGAATACACTTCCACAAGTCCTCAGATCTTGCTCCTCTTTGACAACTTTTAAAATAAATCTAAAAACACATCTGTTTTTTTAAGCATATCCAGAGTTTTAAATGTTCTTTTTATACTTATGTTAGCATTTGAAATTAATTATAGGCGCTTCTTTATTTTACATAAAAGAAAATTCAATTCAACAAATTGTTTTTTATTATTGACGACGTTTCGGTGCATCCTTCCACTATTTTCAAGCCATGAATATTTTAATATACAATTACAAAAAAAAATTATTTATAAACTTTTTTAAAAAATAGTTAAATTCTCAAGAGATGAAAATTATTAAATACCTTGAAACATTATTATATCTTCCTTTTACCTAGATTACATATAGTCTTATAGATACTATAATATATTAATTTATTTATTTCATTTATATTATAAAGCGTTTAGAATCAGAGCCATCTATTTACAAATAGATGGCTCTGCCTAGAAATGCTTGATATACGCGCTATAAAAATGTATTATTATTATTTTTAAAAGTAAGCAATGGAACTTCACCCTATAAACTGTAAGAACAATTATGCTAGTGAGTGATATTTTAAGTACTATACATAAGTCTGTATTATCTCCATTTGGTGCATCAACTACATAGCGCTATATAAGTATGTAGGCAGCCGCCCGTGTAAGGCAGTTTCTTAAAACTTGGGTGATCAGACCCTATTTTCAAGTTTATACTACTTAAAAATTACTCATGCGCTGAAAACAAATTAAAGTAAGCCATGGAATTGATAGTAACAAATAGAATTTGTCAATTTTCTATTGTATGTATAACTATATGTATGTATTTTATTTTCTAAAGCTGACACGTACATTAAGGAAAGCATGCTTCCACTTTTAAACGATTTGTCAATTTCTATTCTAATAATTCTAACATCCTGTTGATTTAATTGAATCTTTTCTGATTGTTTAGGAATGGTGAGATATTTCTAATGAACATCCTAAACGTTGCTAATAAAAAATAAAAACCTCATATTGATATAAACCTCCTATTGGAGAATGCCTCATATTGATAAAATAAAACTAGAATAATAGAATAAACCTCCTATTGGAGAATGCGTGCGGGGATTCCTTGAATTCCTGAAAATGGATTAAGGTGTCATTTTCAAGAAAGACATCTTGGTTGTAGTATAGTACCGGGTTGTAATTTTCAAAATAACATCCTTTAGTATCCCTTGCGTCATTTTCTAGCAAACAAACGTCTTCAAATAAATCAGTATATGTACATTAACATTTTGTTTCTGCTTTTTTATATTCAGTTCATAGATTTCACTGATTGTAAAATTTGTATACATGTTTACATTAATGAATAACAAATACTACCTTTCGATATTTTCTTTGCTGCCATAGTCAATGGCCAGTTGTAAAGCATGTTCTAGTGTGGTACACGCTATCATCATATCACCATTCTCAAGACTTACAAAATATGCATCAACAAGGCAATCAACTGCAATAGAGGAAGTCAAACATAAGATATTAATGCCTGAAATAGGATTTATATTTCATCCAAAAACATATGCAAAATATGTATTAGGACAAAATATACTAGTAGACTTGCAGAAAGGAACAAAACAGTAGCGATAACTAGAATCAAGATCACATTACCATAGTAAAAGCTGTTGTATTTTCGTGGGTTTCCTCGCGATAAGAGGGTTTGAAGTCACACTTCAAGGAGCTAATCGAATCGATCGGATTTGATATATTATTATAAAATCAGCCAATCACTAAATAGATATTTTTTCACGGAATTTGTATTCATAACTATTACAACAAATTAAAACAATAATATTAACATGTAAAATTTTGATGCACATCCCTTATTGTGGTTCTGGATTTTAACAATCACCTGCACTTTCTTTATCGTCATCTTTTTCAAACAAACGAGACAATTCTGTGTAGCTAACATAGGCATCGTCCCAGTGGCTTTCTGTTGTTGCCATAACAACTGCTGATGCCCTTAACACGGTACTAATTCGTATAGCAGCAATTTTTTCTGTTGCCCTATAAGAAAATAAATGTTCAAAATATTTTTTTTAAATATGCCATAATAGCGTGCATTATATCGTGGATACCTTCGAATATCCACTTTGTTAATTTATTGTGACAGGGTTTGGCTCTGGTTTGACTCTGTAGTTTCTGTAAGGTCTTCGCGCAGGCTGGTCCACATTCAAGAGCTTCCACATTCTATAGAAATTGTAACAATTCTTCACTCCAACAAGCTAAAAATTATTCCTTGGCGGAGTTCATTTGTATAAAATCAAGGGCTATGAAACCAAGTCTTCTTACCCTGATTTCCAAACCCTGACAATCATCACGTATAGCTGCACATGGGCGCATTCTCAAGCTCTCTCCACAATATACAGAAAAGGATAATCGGATTAATCCCAACATTTCTGTAGTTATCCGAATTGTAAAATCTGAGTTTACCTTGAGAATCCATCTATTAACAGCTTGAGACCATCGTAGCTAAAGAATACACAATCATCATCTTCGATTGAGGGGCTGTAATTATATATAATAATACAATATAAATACAAATGAGGTAATTTATAGAATGTATTTCATGTACGAAAGAGGAATATCCTTGAAATAATGTTCAGGTCATAGACAAACAAGTATCAACATATACATTGTCTTTGTTTTTGAGCAGTTATATAGAGGGAAGGAGGAAAGAAATCATCAGATCGAAGGAACTTTCTCGTGTTTGGTATTTGAACGTTATTCATTTAATTCGTGAAAAGTGACAGGCAAAACAAAGGAGAGTGAACTTTCACTAAAATGTGGCCCAGGATTATATAATAAGTGATAATCCATAACTTAGGATTATACTGTAAGTGGGTGCTGTATGTAAACTTCATTGATTGTTACAGATAAGACCGCATTATATCTAAGTATCCGATGATAACTATATGTATATAGCATAGATTATGGCCGTCAAAAATATTAAAGATCATTCGCATAATATAGTATTGATTGGTAGAAAAGATTATATACAGTATTATATATTACCTAGTTTTACATATGTATCCTTCGCTGCTTTTTAGTTTTGCATACATCGTTGTTAATGTCTTCAATATGTCATTCCGTGTTGTATAAGACTGTCGATATTTATAAATAAAAATACAAAAGTTATTGACACGAACAATCAGAGATTTGCCCATCCCAACACACCCCAACACATCCCAACACAGGGTCCGATAAAACATTAATCTTTTCGGGATATTAATGTTTGCTTCCTAAAACTTTTCAGTCTTTTTAAATCATTTAAATATTTTAACAGCTTTATTTTAGGGATTATTGTTCATTCATTACCATAAAAAATAATAAATCATTTAATTTTTATTTTCTAAAGATAAGGAAGCATATTATTTGTCTTCTGCTTCTAAAACTTGAATATACTTCCTCCCTTTCCCTCTTAATCTGTGCTAGCCTTCCTGGAATCCCCCCATTTTATCGAACCCTGAGATTCCCAAATGTATACAGCCAACATACTTCATACTGGAATCCGAGCAAAAATTAAACACTGTGCTTTCCGCACTAGCAAATTTAACATTCAAAAACAGATGTTCACCGTTGTGCTACCTATTCTTGAGTACGGATCACAAATCTTTTGGGTCCCTTTGAGTCTGTTCAACGCCAGTTTACTAAATTGCATCATATTTTATTTGGATTCAGATTTAGAATTACAGTGTGAAGCGTCTTGTTAACTTGAACATTGATAACTTACAATAGAGACGCTTATACAATTTGATTTAATTTTGTATTTGTCAATAATTTAGCAGATGAAGCTTCTTCAATAATTCATATCTTCCACCACTCACAATTACACATGAGTATTTCGCATTTTTAGATGGTTATCGAAATTCATTTTGTTTGTACTGTGTACATATTTATAATCAATCACCTTTAATGATCCGTTCCTCAAAAATGTATATAATTATTTAATCTAAATTAGTCACAAAACACTTATCAGGATATCTAAAATATTACTAATTTATCGTTTTTTGAATATTTTGTATATCAATCAGCAATTGCTGTTTTAGAGAAATAAAGAAATTCATTCGTATACCGGAATCTTTGCACGGATTGTGAGCATCGGATTGGAGTCTGAAGGAATGAATTTTTCGTAAATGTGCATGATGCAGCGGTACTATAGACAATCAGTAGTAGTTCACAATTTATATGATAGTAGACAAGGGCAGCTAGACAGTTGAGCAAATTGAAGCAGCGAGCACATCGCTTTGACTACAATTATCGGGCGGTGGAGGTTATATAAATACCTTTGATACATTGAGAATATCTCGACAGGGGAAGAATAGAGAAAACGATTTTAAATAAAATGGAATTGCATCTGTTCCCTTGTCACTTCTTGAGGCCAATTGACCAAGAAAATAATAGATTTCACTTTCCATTGACCGCAGCAGCAAAATCTATATAAAAAACATACGTATAGGCGGAAAGGACGATAAAGGTTTGGTAAATCAAGTCTATAGGGTGAAATCAGGAACATATAATCTGTTGAGTGCATTTGTTAAGGTATGAGGGTAGATGTAATTATATATATATATATATATATATATATTATGTAAGAGGTTAATTTTGAAGATTGATACGTAAAAACAAAACAGTTATTTAACTCTCCAAAAGGTGTGCCTATCGAATGGAACGTGCAAGGCAAATTCAACTGACACCAATAACGAGATATGCCCTTTATTCAACAAAGTATATTTCTTCAAATTTTTCAAATACTATGGATATCAAAATCAAGGAATGGAAGATTTTGATGATACGTTTCAAGTTTTCAGAAGATTTTATCAATACTTTGCTGAGGAGGTATAATGAAAATCACATAGTAGAAGGAATGTGATATTAAAAGGGGAGGTTTGGACATTGGTGTTTATGGGTGTTATTGTTGCTCTACTCGTATAATGCATTACCCTTAAGTTGCCCCCGGTTAATCAATTCAAGGGAATTACGTCATGGGCTTAGCAGAAGTCATTCCTCAAGCATAGAATATCGATATGTTATTCGTGCTAAGTTTTAGGCCACCCTATTAAGTTCATTCCTTGTATCATTTGAAGATGAATTTCAAACAACAACGTACCTCGCTCGATTCACCGCATTGTGTATGAATAGCGTTTGATGGGAAATTGCCCTGTAAGCCATCAATTATCGCATCACTAACTGGTTGATTTCTTTCGTCTGATGTCGTTGATAATTGAGATGGACAATCAGGCGTTGATACTGTCTTATGGTGATCTTTAGGGCTATTTATAGCTCCAACTGAGCTACTAATTTCTTGTACATGTTCAGATGTATTGATACATTCCACTGGTGTTTCATCTGCTGGACATGAGTTGTTGTTGTCATCCGCATTTGTCTTTTCTTTTTTGTTGTAGTCTTCTTCTGAACTTTCAGTCTTTTTGAAAGATTCTTTAAATTCTATTTCAGAGCTCCCTTCACATTCAACATGCTCCTGTTCCCCATTTTGACGCGTCAAAGTTTTAACAACATTCTCATTTTCGTATGAATTTTTAATACCAGAGAATGTCTCGTATCGATGTAGTTGTGGTTTTTGTTCATTGGATGTATCGGCTTCATCTCCCGAAGATGGCGAATGCAAATGATATTCTTCGGTAAGAAATTTTGCAATGTTTGATTTTAACTTTCTTGACATTTCCCTGCGTGGGTGACCAACAGTAGCACGACGTACAAACTCATTCGCTGACCAACTTTGAGATCTTCGAATACTACTACAAAGCAAAGGAATAAGAGCAATTAATAAAACTGTTCCAAAACCCTTTCTAAATACCGGTCGTACGCAGGAACGTATCATTCTAGGGCTACTTTTGCGAGGTTGTCTTGAAGTTATGGTAGAAAGTTCGGATATTTTGATAATTATCCCAGAAACAACCTTTTAAAACCAAAATGGGGGGATTTCATGGCAATGTTTCCTATTTTTCAATTATGGGTCTAACTCTCATCTTACTGTGTGACAGTATTGCTCCTTTTGCGGCTCACACTAAATGTTTACCATGAAAAGCCCCTGTCAAAATCGTCTGACCTCCTCCGGTTTAGCTACACAATACATATATTGAACTTTACCTAGATTGAAGAGCTGGAGGAACACCATCGTGATCTGAAAAAAGTAAAACAATTTAATCATCATCAAAATAATTAATAATAACAATAAACATGGGGGTTGGTAGCCTGCTTGCAGACTTGCGATAATTGAAGAAAACTCAGAAGCAGCAGAAAATCTACACCGTTGTTTCGTTAAATCTCCAGGTTACAAAGAGCCTGTATGCAGAATAGGAGGTTGGAGCATTTGATTGTAATTGTTGATTTCAATATATTATAGGTTTGAGAGTTTCTGCTAATAAGTTATCTTTCATATATAGTGAGCGTAATATCAAATACGGATAATATGACCTATAGAGATTAGAAAACAAAGAAACCTAGCATGGCTATCACACAAATTCAACCATCATGGATACATTCATTACGATGTATTAACAAAGCATTAAAGCATTATTACTTAATCAAAATAATTAAAATATCTTGTGATAAATTTTTCAACCATACATAATTTATCCTGTACTTATTAACTATCTATTATCTAATCACTGATTTACCCTGTATACATTTAATAAGGTGTATAATTAATGGGCTCTGTGTGTCTTCTACACGAGTACTCTTTTATTGTTAGATTTAATCCCCAAAAGTAAAAAAATAATGAAAGATACATGTAGCCAGTATAACCCTTAAAACTTATTGAACACCAGACCAGTCCTAGTCTGCGTTACAGACCGCGATTCATTCACAAAAGATTCTTTTGTGACTCAATCGCGGTCTGTAACACAGGAACGCAGGCCAGACCAGTCCATGCTATATGATATTTTAATTGTGGTATATAAATTGTCAGCAATGCAGCAATACATTGCTTACAGATATTCGATGGTGAATGAAAAAAGTTTCCCTTCTGATTTGGATATAATAAGCTTGTAAATACCACACGATAAAAATCTAGTGAAGGTGCATCGTATTATGTTAGAGAACATATCCTTCCTAGAGCTAATGAGCGTCCATCGTTGTGAATAAATATTATGTTATCATCATGTGATTACCTTCATCTTGATTACTAGCAACAATTTCACGAATTGCATCTAACCAATTCTGTTTCATCTGTTGGCATTCCGTTTTACAAACAAATATATCAGTTGTACCGAATTTACGAAACCAAACAGCAAACTTTTGTTTGTCATTGTGAATGGTTTTCGTGACACCCATTTTTGCATTCTATAAGAGAGAGAAAGAGCAGGATAGATAAAAGACAGTTCATGCTCACTCCATGGAGCTGGTATCCATTTCACTTCGGAAAGTATTAGGAGCGCGTCGGGACATCGGGACATTCGCAAGCGATAAAAATCATTACACCCTTCTGATAAGTTTGAATGGAGGCAATCAATGTGGAACTGGACTTTGACAACTCGCGATGCTTCCAAAATTTATCTAGGCTCAAGCACTCAACCTTTTACGTGACAGGGGCACCGATTTTTGGAAAATGTGTGGCCCCATAAAATTCTGAAAATGAATAAAAAAGCCATGCAACTACTAGAAAGAAATATGTAATATGTGTGACATTCAAAACATCCACGTTGGCATATTCTGTTCGTATGACTGTTCTTATGTTCATCAAAAATCAAAATTCAGAAATGGAAGTACCAAAATCTTCACTTATCTATAGAAGCTTGATGAGGTTGGGACGTCAATGAGCAACATGCACTTCTGACCCCATCATCAAGGTAGCCTATGGAGGTATGATCAGAGCCATCTATTTATAAGAGTTTGGGCTCGAAAATCGCCATTTTTGTTCCATTGAAAACGAAGTTTTGCTTCTGAACAAAAAGTTTTTCGAACTCATGATATTATTTTCGCGTGCTTGGGTAACAAAAATGGCGTCTATAAAAACACGTGAATGGCATCTGTCCAATGGGAGCTGAGAGCGGCACATGAAAGAGTGTCCCAACTCTTGTAAATAGATGGCTCAGGGAATGATACCCAACATGAATCAAGGTACTAAGGGAGAGATGAAGGCATTGGTTTGGTTGAATGTTTTGATTGAACGAGCAAAAGGCTTCAAATAACGATACAATATGAGTAACCAACCTTTCCTTCGCATAAAAATCGATACTGGGACATTCGACCTTGTCTTTCAACAATTTCTGTTACGACAAGACATTCTTTAAATAGGAAAACTCGACAGGGGCGAAGTTTATGCTTGAAACGACCAAACGACACTTCCAAGTTATCCTTTCAAATCAAAACGAAGAAAAACAATAGTAATTAGAATTTAATGTTATTATAATATTAAAATTTTTGGAAGTTAGATAACATTTCTATACCTGTAAAATGAGCTCATCCTCATTGATATTTTTCTGGAATAAATAAAATCAGAAAATTAATCAACACTTTTGATGCGCAATAAATTACGAAGGAGAAGCATTATAAAACTTTTCCCCAAAAAGCTTATTCTTAATCGGTGCCAGTGTTATTTATAATCCAAAAATCTAAATGCGAAGTATGTCGTGTCGTGTGTGTGTGATTCAGTTTTCCGCAGTTGACACGGTCTAAGCTCTAATTGGAGACGTTGTTTGTAAGTCACTTTTTATAGTAGAAATATTTCTTAGATTGTCTGCTACTGTAATACTTTGAAACGCGAGATATGCAGGAAGTATTAAAATTAGTTACATATTTCTATACAGCACTTACCGGATAATCAATGATCATTGCTATGTTCATTCGATTATTTGCTGTTTGGGGAATAACTTTCATCAAATCAACAGCTTTCTACGTGATAAAAAAAAATTCAAACATATGTCATTCTAATGTTGACAAAATACACTATTTTGAGAATCAAGGTAGTTCTGTAGAGAGTCAGTGAGTGATATGGCTTTTGAGCTTAATTCTGCACAACTGAGGAAAGAAACGAAATTGGCTACAGTGAAACTTGTATATAACATTCATCTACAATAGGTAGATAAATGGACTATGCATGGTTAAATAGCTGACCACTGTATAGAGGTGTCCGTTATAACAGGTTGACTGTAACCGATTCAAATTTAAGAAATCTTGAGCATTAAAGAGGCGATAGATAGATTCAAGAAGAAAACAAACGTTACAAAGGTCGATACATGTTTTTGTATCTTGAACTTACTTTGATATCTGAATGATCTTCATCAGATCTTTCTGTGTATTTTCTTATCAAATCAAGTAAGAGTTGATATTTCATCAAGCGTTGGACAGGTTTAATCAAAAAATCATTGAGATTCAATCTTTGTCCTTTCAGGTATGTACTGAATAACTATCAAGAAATATAAAAAAGAAATCAATCATCATAGTATATACATATCGAAATACTCACCACTGCCCTGGCGGGTGCAGATGAAACGCGGGATATTAAGAGAGGTAGAGATATGAGACTTTGTATGGAGAGTAGAAAGCTAAGTCAGATTAAATCTGTAAAATATTCATCCTCTGTTATGAATGAATGAATGAATGAATGAATGAATGAATGAATGAATGATAGATATGTTAATAGGAATTTGACAGGAAAATAAAGGAACAGTTAATTACACTTACATAGAACCTAAATAAATTTTAAAAATTATGCCAAATGATACGCTATTTCATCTAAATTTGAAAATCTTGCAACTCATTGCAAATCTTGAAAATCATTTGAAAACGGCAAGTGAGGTTGTGCTAACCACTTCCTCGGGTAAAGAGTTTCACACCGGAATGACCCGGTTGGTGAACGAATAAATTGATGAGTTAACATGATGTATTGCTTTAGCTTCAAGTTTCTGAGAATGTCCACGCATGTTATATTTATTGTTATCATATGAAAATAATTCATCTTTTGGTAGGTTCAAAATTTCATTTAATATTTTGAAGGCCACGTGTAGGTTGCACTTCAATCTTATTCATCCTCTGTTATGGTGGTCAACTGTGTATCTTACGTGTTCAATTTCGTCTTTGTTTTCTTCCATTAAATCATCTGCGTTTGGTTTACCACGACAATAACGAGAGTAGATATCTGCAAAGATTGTTTCCTAAAATCAATTCAAACGTACAATTACAGTTAGACAATCGATTCAAACAATTCACGATAGTCAATAGATAGCCCACCTCCGTCTTTTCTACCCCCAAATTATATGTATTATTAAATATACTTATTAAATTCTATTATACAGTGCACTTCTATTCCGAAGAGATCGACATATTATTCGACACACGATTAACAATTCAACATTACTGAAGAAAAAAAAACAAAATAATACGATCTGGCTGTTACATCCCTGGTGACCCTTGGGGCTAATCTAGTGTCCGGGATTCGTTGTTCGTTTTGTTAAATATAACTTATTTTCACATTGGATAAGTCTGCAGCCAGGTTATGAAAATCCGCTGAATATATGTTTTAGGTGTAAGTTATTCGAGAATCCCAGTAAACCCTAGCTCATGTCACTATGTAACCAAGTTGGAAGCTCCCCGGTGCTTCTAGCTCTCAAATTGCCAAATCTTGCTCTAATAGCGTGCTGTGAAATGAAAAACGTTAACGAGATACATATTACATGATACATACATTGGCGATAAAGAGCTTTCCAACTTCACTGACGTCTTCAATACATTTTTTCAAGTCTCTGGCAAATCTACATGTACAACAAAACGGTTGCATTGAATTTTGTAGATAAAAGAAAAATTGAGGAGTAATGGATAAATACACAATTTGGAATACAAAGTTTATTCTATTTCGTATAACATTATGAGCAATGCTGCACCCATATATTGTGCGAAAATTAAATTACTTGAATAAATACATTAACTTGGTATAAATCTCAAAGTTATGATTAAAACACGAATCATCTGACATCACATGATCAAAGTTAAATCGTTTTTTGTAGGAAAACGTACCGTCACTTTGCACTTTGAAAATGACCCCTTTTATCAGTCACAGTTACACAATGTCTACAAAATTGACCATAAAACGTGGACCAATAATCTAGTTTGCAATTTCCCCTAGGCGTTTTCAAAGGTCGTCACGGTTTAGGAGCATAATCTTCTATTATCCAATAAGAACCCTCCAATCATTTAAGATACTTTATCTGATTCAAGATTATATTAACAAAAGAAAAAAGAAATCTATATGAGGCATCGATGATAATCCAAATATTTCTAAATAGGATTCTACTATAACTAGTATATAAGATTATCTGTTAATCTGATAATATGATTTCCGAATTCGATCTGAAAATATGAAACTATCTATAGATGTCTGTTTTTATCTCAGATTATACAGATTTGAAATTGTTTATGTATAGATACTAAAACGTGGTAAAAATATTCCTAATCTGTTCTGAGTGAGAATCACACAAATATCCGCCATAAGAAGACCACGACCAGCCTCGTATCACCAACATTCAAATGAGTAAGACTTACCTGGAGTGAAACTTAAAAAGCTCAATGATGTTACAGAAAATCGAGGCTGTGTTGACTTTGAGACTAGATGATGTTGTATCAAGAGAGAATAAAGGTTGGATTTTCTGTAAAAAATATATAAAGTGAATAAATTAACAACAAATAATTCTAACTAATTGACATGCTCCAGTTTCACAGAAAAATAAGATCAATGAAGAACTCAAATATAATGCGTTAGATATAAAGGTCGGGCGTTCTATGTAAACATTAGACTACTATTACCTGAAGGCTGAAGCTCCCATAAAACAGAGCTGTACAATTTAATTGAATTTGCACCTTTTCTCACTCGATGAACTATATATACTGTAAAGCATCAACAGATGTTGAAAATAAATATTTCTGATGGAGCGGATATCGGAGTTCACATACTGTTTGGATAAATATTTTCCGATAATATATTTTTGGAGGGGATTGATGAATGAGAATGCGCTAGAAAAGATTGACACCATGATTTACATCAGG
Source organism: Haliclystus octoradiatus (assembly GCA_916610825.1). Taxonomy (NCBI): domain Eukaryota; kingdom Metazoa; phylum Cnidaria; class Staurozoa; order Stauromedusae; family Haliclystidae; genus Haliclystus; species Haliclystus octoradiatus. The sequence continues at coordinate 29,694,122 of OU744446.1, forward strand.
GGTGGCCGTGACTAGGTAGACTGTGATGTGATGAATCAAATGCCATCAATAATCAACCTTAGCTCATTACCGTGATCATTCCCTTTGAGTTCCCCTGTATATCTACATTCGATTTACAAAGAGCACCAAAGAGGTAAGGGTTAAGGTGATACCATCAATTGATTAAAGTGTGCAACATAAAAGAAACTAACTTTTCCCAATAGTAAACGGTATAGAAAGCCATCCCAATAAACATTATAGTACCTCGACAATATATTGCACATTTGTAAGAAATGATTCTTCCGTTTCAATCAATTCATTCAAAACCATTTGTCTTTTATCTAAATATTCCTTTTTCTTCTTTTCATCCATACCATCGTCAGTTTCATCACTGCTATTACCACTGCTATGATGCGACGTGCTATCCGCGTCATCAGGGTGGTCACGAATATTTTTAATTTTCTCATAAGCAATTTTCCATCGGTTTGCAGCTACACGTATATCCAGATTCTTTCGTGTCGGACTGCAGGGGCCTTCCTCAGTTGTTTGAACAGAATCTACATTTTCTAAGTCGTGATGTGATGAATTATCGTCCTTTTCTTGCTTTTTCTTTTGAATTGCCTGTGTGAAAATGTAACAGCCAAATTGTTCATTCGTCATGTTGACGTCGCTGAGCTCATTCGTGATTTTTCATTACCATTGCTTACTAGCACCCCCTCTGATGCACATCAGTATATATATATATATATATAATATTACCCATAATTTCTAATCACAGTGAAGCTTGTATATAACAGCAAGCTATGATATGTAGATAAACTGACAACTATATGCAGGTGGCCTTTATATACATATGACATTCAAAATACTGTAATTAGTAAAATTATGTCACATCAGCCTCTAGAGATATAATCTAACATGATATGAAGCACCAAACTTTTCCTATCTCTATCTAGGACCAATACCATTTAAATCCGTATGTAGGCTATACAGTGCAGTAACAAGTGCATCTTAATTTACTCAGCTTATGAGCAATTCAATTCAGATCAATTTATTTTGTTTTATGAGCAACGATGTTATGTTACATCACCTCTATAATCAATCAATTTAATACGTTTAACGAGTACAATCCTTAATCTTTGAGCATGTCAAATTCAAATCTGTTATCCCTATGCTTACATCTTTTGCTAATTCATCAGTAATCATAGCGAGGGTCTTCTGAAAGCATTCAATTGCATTAGGCATTTGCGATAATTTTGTGTAACCTATAGAGAAAATAATAAAAACAAGAGGTTGATCTATATTCAGTCCAACAGGGGGTTTAAAGCAATACAAAATATCTGAAAAAATACCTGGCCTGTCCTTATACATTTACAACGTTTATGGTATTGAAATCAGTATTTATTTAAAAGATTGGGAGGATAAAAAATTTGTAGTAGGTTAAAGATTAAAAGTTTAGCTATTCTTAATATACATGATCTAGATTTATACTTTTTCACCACAGTGCAATACTGAAATGAAATTATCGTAATGGAAAAATTAAACAAGGGAGTTTTGTAGGATAAGTTCAGCTTTACATTAGTAGTTATAGCTACACCAGTTAGGTTATCTCGTTGCTAATCAGAATTTGAAGGGTAATTCCAACCGATTAATATCAATTTAATTGTGAAAACATTTAAAACATGAGATCGGTTCTACCGTAACGAAAGAACACAAAAAATTTCATGTTCATTCGACCAGAACAGAGTATAAAAGTTCTATCTTCGAAAATGTTCTAAATAGACACCGTAAAATTTTAAGAGAAGCTCTAAAGAGGCCATATAGAGGTTTAAGGGATCTCAAACCGGATACGTCCCTGCATTCCCGATGCATAGTGTAAGTGCCCCTGGGGAAGGGGGTTGAACTACAATCCATCAACAATCAACATCTCAATAATTTTTTTTAATTTCTTATTTAAATATCACTTTATTTTTGAAAAATATTGACATAATTATGTGTAGTGCATACAGCTTCTCAATTAAAACTTCAAAGATTCTATTGAATTATCTAAATACCTTATTATTATAAAATAAAAAGATGATTTGTTAAATTTAAAAAGTATTATTATGTAGGCCTATAACCTTATCCTATATTACGGCTTATCACTGCTAATAACTTTGTATTATATTTCCATATTAAAATTTCTCAATAATGAGGTTCCTTTCGTCAACTTTATAACATCACTAAGGGAGTTGATCTTTCCTCCTTGTCGAATTCCCCTTTGTCTTAACGTCGATGAATTTACTATGTCTGGATGAAGGAGAAGATAATCCCCAACAACTGCAGATTAAGATAAAAATGATTAAATCGTAAATAGTTCACGTTAGCATATTATCCGCGTTCGTATAACACACCAGATAGGCATGCACAGAGAGGATAGGCATGGATGACGCAGGATCTAAGCTATGAAGAGAATTAGCCATATTTTTGCCGGTGTTGGGTGGTCGCAACTCTGTCAGCGTCTGATTGTGTATTTCATTATCATTAAATAAAAATTGCATATTCAATGTCGTGAGTTTTCTTTTTCGTGTCGGCTATATATACAGCCTTTCTATCGCATCGTCGTATCGTAAAAAAATGTGCTCAGATCCAATATAAACTTCCTTGAAGGATCACGGGAAAGATAAGGCGGGCTAGGGCTGTAACAATTACAGTGTGGATATAATGTAATTCGCTAAATGGATATGATGGATACAACCAAATGCTCATTTCTTAGCTAATTGAGAATTTTAGAGCAATTGAACTTCAGAAAGTTTCCAGTTGTCAGTGAAGTAAACGAGGATTAATCATGGATAATGGCACGACCAAAGTATCCTGGGCTTTAGATGATTCGGTTGGAGAAAATGAGTGATATAGATAGCATTCATTTACACGATTCCCATTTGTGTCATATGTGCGTGATGTTCCGAAATTACTTTTCAATTGCTAACACCACCCTATTCGTAAAATCAGCAATGTAAGGATGTGTGTACTTTGTTTCCAAGACCAGCTTGAACATAGATAACACCATGATAACGCAAAGCAAACCAGGATACCAATTGAAAATAGATTAATTGAAATGTGTTGGCGCAACAATTACTTGACCTCGTCGTAATTTTGTACAGTCCATACATGCATGAGAACAATATAGTTCATAACTTCGCAGGCTTCACTGGGGAAAATGATAAAATCTACACAAAATATCTGTCTGAAGTTTGACAAAATGTCGCCATTATGTCTATCCTGGCAACAGTCATTGACTTTGATTAGTGAAGAAGACACCAGTTGTTTATTGTTGCTTTAATCTTCTTGGATGGAGTAAGCTCCAAGTCAATATGAAGTAATTCCTATCATTTTGTTAGTATCCAAATATTGACTTTTGAAGTGAGAGATATACACTGAAGTGAAAATATGTTCACTTCACAATGACCTCGTAAGTCACACACAGCTAATAGCCTAATAGTATTCTCAGTAAGGCTTCATAGATCAGCAATTGTAAACAATACTTAAAAAATAAACAGGCTGGGATGAAAAATAAACGATATGAGGTGGAATGCTTTCAGTATGGTCTTCAGTGAAGTCCAACAAATTAAATCTGATTCAAGAACTTGTTCTATGATTTCCTAATCATCTCGTTCAGGACCACTGAGAGGGGAAATAGCCCCAGTTCTGCAAACGTTTTCTGATTAATTTTGATAAGTTCTTACTTTATGACTGAGTATTTATATTTGTGTATTTATTTGGCAAAACAAACCATGAAAAACCAAATGAATACAATAGGCTATTTATAGTTTTGGCACACTTACATAGGAAGGATTACATGAAATAAAATTTAGAGAGTATATGAAGGGGATATGATTGTATACAATTTTGGGAAGCGGACCGGGCAAATTTGGAAGAATTACACTTTCGGACTCTTGACAAGAAGTACCCAGGGATCAAAAATCTCTCTGTGGCCGGCACTGGTCGTATCGTCACTGAATCTTTCTTGGTTCAGTGATTCGACATCGTATGAACCATATAAATAAGGTGTTTATAATCTCGTAAGTACATTTCATAATGCTTCTGGAATTTGACGAGATTTCAATTTGCTCTGACCAGCAGCCCTAAATTTTTATTTCGGTGATTATTGCAGTGAAATAATTTTCCATAATTATTTGTTATTGTAGATGTACATATAGATTATAGACACAGTCGATGTATCTCATGCTGAAGATGGATGTAGGCTAACTATTAAATATTTGAAAGATATAAGATGTCAAGACAACAAAACATTAGCTCACCTTTACCCGCTTTCCACATTAGAAGTATCGCCGCTTTCTGATTGACCGATCGCATTCGAAGTGCTTCACTATAGCATAGTTCGGGCTCTAAGAATAAATGTGGGAGTATCATAATGAGAAGCCAATTATATCATGGTTACATTCTTAGTATATGTGTTTCTTCAAATGTTGTTGTCAGCTGATAGGCACTGCTGTATGAGCAATGTTGCATATGAAAAATATCGTACATCTAATAATGTGTAATTCATTCTTATCAAGAAACAATAACATTTGACGCATGGAAACACGGTTTCAAATGAATGCGAAATATGATGTTGGCTTCCTAGCGTTTCTAAAGGCTTCCATATAATGAGTAATAAACAAAACAATGCTATTGTTGCAAATTAATCGAGTATGAAAAACAATGAAAGGAAGAGAAATCAAATTCTCGTTTGTAGGCCATCATAACAACGTTTACAAGCGTAACTATTATATCAAGAACTGCAATGTGTTAGTACTGGGGCTGTGGTTACGTACTTCACAACTGAACAAGGACGCATGGGATTGGGAAAGCAATTGATTGTTTCGCATTTTATAAAACGGTATTTGATTTGATTCAGATGAACATATTGAGTATTCTCATCAATACACACACACGTTGTGCTTTAGAATACGGCCCGTTGATTAATTAATAGCAGATAAACATTGATCGCATCTAGATTTGATATAATTGATTCACTGCCTAAACATGGCCTGACAATATAATAATAATAACAAGAATTGTTCATCCCATCATTAAAATGTAATGTATAATATGTACAAACAGTACACATTTAATACACATGCACAGAATCATAATTAATATTTTTAAACAACTTTATACGACGTTTTCACCTACCTTTTATAGCTATTTTCAATGACATCTCTGTATCAAAATGTTCAATTTCAACTGACAATGATCTTGCACGTTTTAAAGCATGTCTCCTTGACCCAACATGTGATAAATAAGTTGATAAACTACGAAATCTTTTTCTGCATATTTCACAACCAGCCCCTTGTCTTGGTCGATTCCAGCGTGAGCAAATAGAAGTCGAAAGTCCTACAACTTCCTTCGACTGTAGGTGTAGAACAGTTTCTAAAAATATAAACACCAGTAATCAGGAATACACTTTCTTTTCTTCTGACAATATACCAACAATGAAGCACCGTTTAAGATCAACGAACCGTGCAGATATACGAACTAAATATGTCTTTATATAACAATAACAAATATATTAAAATTGACTTCTTGTTCGATAACTATATTCTAACTTTGTTTGTCATGTAAAAGCATCAGACTTCTGACAAACGCGCGAAAATGGTGTTGACAACATCAAAACGTTATGTAAATGAATCTAAATTTACAGCTGCATGGTGTTGCATTCCCGTTTATACGAGAATCGAGAAAGGCGGATTATAATCACGAAAATTATTTATGATATTCGTCGAACAAAAAATAATACAAAAAATGATAATATATCGACACCATTGTACGGTTACAGAATAGTTGACTCGTAGACATATATTTTTCTATTCACAATTTGAAAACAAATCTTGGTAAATAGTTGAAGCACCGCAAGGAAATCGTTTTCAAAGGAGATTTTGAGTTGAGTTCAAATCGAAGTCAATAGCATTTTCCGTTTTTAATCCAACATTCAAACACAAGAACATCACAATTTCTATTTTGGATTATCAAAAGAGACCTGGTCTTCATTTCTTTCTTTCTGGAAACTTCTATATAGAGGGACAGCCAGAACAGGCACATTCCACTTTCAATATGAATTTCAGAACATGTGCCCAACACAAAGTCCAACACACCTCATTGTTTACGTAAAGTGTTGTATGAAACAAATGATATAAATGCATATAAAAGAATCTTAAATCCATTAGAACTTTCAATATTGGCCATATAATTTAAATATGAATTGTTCCTAGTAGGCCCTTCTGGACCTGGGTCAAGGGGAACAAAAATGCCTTACAGAAAAATAGCAGGGATTGATTTCTGTCGGTATTAAATCACAGTCAACATCGATCACATTCAGGGCTTACAGACAGGGTCGAGTGAAACACGCGTCGAAACAGACACATGATCGAATTTTAGTCCCAGCACATGACATCAGAAAGGATCGATGTTGACTATATGAACGAATACCGACCATGGATTTCCTAAGGAGAAATTAGAGAAATATTAATTTTCACGGTCCACGGTCCAACTTTGCAGATGATAGAAAGTAGTTTCGACCATGCTGAAACTGGGACAAACTGCAATTTTATCTAAACGCAATTTCAAGATAACATCAATTCTGTAATGTGCTGATGCTATACTTGTACCATGATATGATCGGTTATAAATGTCACACAATTAATATATAGTAATGTAACGACAGTCGCATAGGGCATCCGGAAGGTTCCTCAAAAGGACTCAATACATTGATCGAAAACGGTGCTAAAAATCACATTTAACGCTGTTATACAAATTTTAAATGGCTGGTAAGTAAAGCACTATTCCATTAGTTCCATATCCATTCACATAAATAAAGAAGAAAGGAGGATAGAGATAGAGATGAATTTTTGCTAAAGAAATTGCAGCCAGCATCTCTGGCTCAGAATGCATTGCAAGCTCTGTAATGTTTTGCAAGTGATGGGTTTGTCCTCATTAGCCTAACTCATCTCGACCCAGCTGTATACGGTAATTAGTCAGTTTGTTTGTTCTTGTTTGTTTGTTTCTTGAAGAAATGATGCTATCTCATCAAATCTCAATTAATTTGGTTCTATTGCAGAGTTCTATGATCTTCATTGCCCTATTCAGGTATACTCCACACATATATCATTTTGATTGGATGAATTATATGAAGAAGACTTTTCAAACGTAAAACGCATTTAAATGTAATACTCTCTGATTTCACTGAAACACGCGGCTTATATTCTATAATTGGCGTAAGCAATGATATTTACATAGAACATGCATCTATAATACCAGTTCAAGTTTATTTGTTCAATTTGTTATCTTCGTGTACTGTAATTTGAATGCCAATTTTATTATTATAATCTACAGCAGAACGGGTACGGTCTATCTTTTGTTTTGTCTTCCCACTTATCAATTTTGGAATTAGTGTCAATGTTTCTCCCGATTATGACCAATTGTATATTGAATGTTGTACCGTGGGACCCAATTCCAAAGACGAGTGATAACAGAAAAGAGGCGGCAACACTTTATAATGTTTAAAATGTTGGCCTTTGGGTGAAGCCATTAACAGTGCAACACGGCTACAAATGGCTTTAAGATCAATAGTTTTATATTGAAATTTCTATTTTATATTTTCTAATAGTATTTACTGGATTAAATAATGCTCTATCCAACTTTAAGTTCACATTATCTATCAATAAAACTACTCCATAAAAGCAGAACATCAGCTCCACCCCGAATTAAGACATACAGTGTACCAGAGATTGTATCCAGTAACGTAGTCATAAATTATTTTCACGGCATACAATTCCAAAAGAAGAAGGCTCCAGTTCTATTCAATGGCAGATTCTGCGAAGGACGTATGGTATAAACCAAGCAGATTTAAGTTTAATCATCGATTTATGACGTATGGTGAAATATATGCTCTCTCATACCTGAAAACATTTGATATTACAGGGTGGCATTCTACCAAGCTTTTTTGATGCCCTTGAAGAGACATCTATCAAGTACTCCGTTACTGAGCCGGTGACTGTGCATAACGAAATTCAAAGAATTCAAATTTTAGCACCAAAATAATGATGATGATTATCATCACTTGGATAAATCATATTCGAAGAACATTTAATCAGGCAATTAATTAATAAAATAAAACTACGCTTTATATATATTACTACTTCGGTAGTTTGAGCACTCTGGTATGGCCATAGATTGTTTTTTCTTATCACTACCACATTAAGTAACTCATCTTTACCTATAGCTATAACAGGCGAAGTCAGCCCCTTGTTTATATATATACCGAGCAGAACTGATGATGGCTAATGGCCAGAAATAAGTACTTGTCTGCTGCTATTTACATCACCTTATCACACACAGTGCATATATTAATTGGTAATAAATTGACAACAATTGCATTATCATATATTATCCAGCAAATATAAAACATGGTTTGCAGGACGAACTTTTTAAGGATAACACATACGATATTATTTTGATGAATATAATTGTATATACATGTTTGCTACTTGAAGTTTCACGCCGGGGCGATCATCAGGCAATCTAATCTGATTCTCTGACTTTTATTATTTAAGCTCTGCTATATTTTGCATTGAGCCCCATGTTCAATCAGTAAGACAACGTTTTACAAATATAATTGTATATGCATTATATATATCATTGTGATTAAAACAACCTAATTCCCATTGGCACTGACTGGAAGTAAAACTATAATTTGTTATTAGTTGTGGTCGAAAACTCCTCCATGTATAATTGTATATATACAAATATGATAGCTTATATATATACGATTATATAAGGTGTAATAGGAAATGCCTTCCTTGCCTTCCATGACCTTGATCAGCTCATATATATATATATATCTTCTCAGTTTGAAATTGAAATCACGGTTATCGACATTTCAAATTCTTATATTTCGTAACATCACAACATATGTAATTAGAAATAACCAGTGACAGAAATAGCCAGTAAATGCAGTTGAATCTTAAAACAATTAACTTGTTATATATATATAGAAGCTATATAGCATACAATTTCAAATTCTAAAGTAATGTATAATATGAAATTGTTACAACTATAATTTCTAAATTGTACTTACCAGTAGACATAGTTGGAAATTGTGTGTAAAATTCAAATTATTTTCACCGATCTACAAGTTGAGAAGAATTTCAAGTTGACGTATTAAATAGTAGAAGCAACAAAATAGATCAAATGACTCAGTGATAAAGTGGTGTAAAACATCAATCACATCATAGCTGCACATGCTATATGTTATCCAAACCTTCAGTTCTTGAATCACATTCTTCTCTTATTTACCATATGCTATATAAATGACAAACACGTACTAATAGAAATCTATATTGTTCCCATATTGGTTCATCATGGAATCACGTGGTCAAATGTTTGATTGTTGGCAAAGTAACGCTTTACACGGTGGTTTAACGCAGATAATCAACATGAAATGTAGATACATATCTATATAATAATCTGAAACGACTGACGTGTGTATTTTTAGAGGCATTAAATCGGTACTGACGTGTTTTAATGAGATTGTTCCACAGAATTGAGAAGTTAAAAGCAAATAGATCTGATGGGTATGGCAGGAAAATGTTTATTTACAAGGCAACAACAATATATCTGATTAAATCTTAATTTTAATTTATCTGGGATAAATTTTCATGATATATACATATATATTTTATCAAGTATTTAAAAACAAAGTTGTATTAAATTATTTAAAGTCTTGAGTATTTGAGATACAATAAAAACATGCGAATCTGCATAATGATTTTGACGTCCACAAATTCTGTTCTTTTAAACTTGTCACTTTAATATCATTTATTCATAGGACAACATGTATGTTCAATTGTTCATATAGGAGAGTGATTTTTTGGATATTTGGATATGGAGTAATCCCTTAGTGTATATGTATAATTAGAAATGATTCTGCATAATTATGAATTACCTTGTAACATATTCTTCCTATAATCTAATTTTACCTTATATTTGACCAATAATCAGACCAATTATTAACACACGCCTTATAAATACATATTTACATGAGTTTATTATACAAAGACAATGCAGATTTTTTGCACCCCAACACTTGATTTAAATGCAACATATTGTGAGTTTACGGATAATAAGAAGAGAATAAACAACAAACCAATATCCAAACTAGTAAATCTTAAAAAATTATATATGCATTTGTAATACTAATAAATGTGAAACTAATAATTTAAACGTCAATATGTAAAAACCGCTACAAACAGTAGCAAACAAACTATATTGAATGTAGATGAATGAGTTGCGACTGGTTCTCAACATGACCAAAGTGTAACTGATCCGCATGCGTTCGACATAAGATGAAATACCCCCCCCATCTAAAGGAGGCTATACCTGTGATACGGAGGATGTATCTGTGCCTATGTTACATTTAGGAACAGAAAATACAAACAATATTATATAGTAGCGAATCATCAAAGCACGCATAGAATCTCATCAAAGACTAAAGAATATGATGAACCTTGAAAAACACTTACAAGTACTTTTTAATGATATCAATCAACACAGCCTACATTAGCACTCCAAGAAAATGTTATTGGTGCCTAACTATATATCTTGATTATAATAACGAATGACTTGGACATTATATCATCAATTGAAAAACGTATAGAACTCATAATCGTATGATAGCATGCATAGGGAAGTATGAGCATATTACTCCAACACTACAACAATTACATTGGCTTCCAATCAACTACAGGATTATTTATAAGATATGCTTACTAATATTTAAGATTTTTAACAATGAGGCACCAGATTACCTTAAGCAATTAGTTTCAATGCACATTCCTACCTGTACATTACGGTCATCTCATGACAAACATATTTTAATTGAAAAAAGATCTCGATTATTATCATATGGTGCGAGGGCATTCTCAGTGGCATGGCCCAAGCACTGGAACATTCTTCCTTATGAAATCAGGACATGTATAAATATTAACATTTTTAGAAAAAACTCAAGACATTTCTTTTTAACTTGGCCTTTAAAAATTAAGTAATGAACATAAATTTTAAACTTTTAAACTAACATTTTAAATTAAATTATTTTATCTTAATTTTATTTTAGTATGATTTTAAATTATTTATTCAGTTTTTATTTTTTATTTGTATATTCATTACATTTATAATCTATTTTACACCATATGTGAACACTTGTGAAGCGCATAGGACAGCAATGGATATGCGCTATAAAAATGCAACTATTATTATTATTATTATTATAATATAAAATTAATGTTTGTAATTCACTCGAAATCAACCGCCTGATGTCTATCTTTGTGTGAAACTCAGAGCCACAACTAGTATGTAGCATCTTTGACTCTAATTCTATGATGAGATTGACTTCAAATTTCTACTACTGAACATATTTAACCCTTATTAGACGATGTACAATAAGACCCGTCAATTAATGCTGAAACAGGCCATTGGCGTTGTATGACGACGTGGCATTGTATGGGATCAAATATTAGTGCTAAAGTGTTTAAAATGACCCGCGGCCTTTACATTGTTTTTACTATTATCGTGCAAGAAACAAGGCTTGGAAATACAAAGGGCTGATAAAGTTCATGAAATGGGGTTTGAAATCTAGCCCCAGAGTTTTCTTTTTTTCCAAACGAGGCTAATGATCATCGACCAATATCCTGTTATTTTCCCTGGCGATTATTGTTTTTCTGTTTAGAGTACCCTGTTGAATAGCGTAGCGGTTACACGTTAAACTAGGACATTAAGACAAGCAATATTTATTTTTAATTGGAAGAAATATCTGGAAAAAAGACTGTCCAATAACCAAGATTCCATCAAAATAGACTTTTTCGATTTCATCGGACGCCTTAGTCATCAAGTCAATGGTTTAGATATTGTATTTTCTATACCTCCAGATCTTAATTTTACAGTGATTTACACTTTTTTTATAAGAATCAGCAAAATTCTGCTAAGTATCGGCTTCTTCTAATATTATTACAGTCAAACTCAACTAATTTCCTTGATTTTCTCAAATTTGAGGCTCAGCGTTCCTATAAACTGTGGTACTCTTGTAAAAAGTGTCAAATTGGACATATTACGGCACTGTCCATGAAGTATAGGGGTTCATGGATTTTCACAGTACATACAGTTAATTTCAGGCAGTATCATTATGATCAAAGCATAATATATTCAATTTAATTTAACATGATTTTAATGATCCCAAATTCCAAAAGAGTCGTGTTAAATTATGCTTTTTTTTAATGAATTTTTATCTTTTTATTTTAACAAGTCATAATCTTTTATTTTATAATAAATATCTGTCAACAATAATATAAATATATATAGTAATAATATAAAATTATCAAAACTTAATATTGGCAATTAAATAGTGCTCAATGCTAGTGAAACTTGGAGTTACAACCAAAGAATTTGTCTTTCTTGACCTTCTCATTATTATTATTGATAAGTATATTAATTAATATAAAAATCAAATGAAATATTTTACAAAATGTGACTCAGCTTGTTCTTAAACTTTATTCTAAATCATCTAAAATCTAAAATAATAAATTGAAACTGTCGCAAATTATTGTTGGTCTTATTATTATCGCTGATCAAAATAAGGTCAACAACAGCGAAATCATACGTGTACAGACCAGAGCCATCTATTTACAAGAGTTGGGACACGCTTTCATGTGCCGCTATCGTCTCCAATTGGACAGATGCCAGTCACGTGATATTTGGATGCCATCTTTGTTCTTTTGAAAACAGGTTCTCAATCATTTCAAGTGAAACGCGCGAAAAAATACAATACAATATGGCTGAAAAAACACACAGCATTCTCCTGCACATGCGCACTGTTAAAAACGTGCTCGGGTCCAGGCAAAAAGATACAAAAATGGCAGAAGTGTCCCAACTCTTGTAAATAGATGGCTCTGGTACAGACTGCATGCTGTACACTGTTCACTTATCCCAACACAGTTTAATCTTTCCAGAGTTACTATAATCTATTAACTTTGATCAATCTCAATCAATCAATAATATTATTAATAATTCATAAATATACACTGAATTTATCTCTGATTTGGGAACAAACGATTCTAGTGAATTGCTCCTCAGCATCCCAAATTAATTAATTATAATCTATATTGATAGATTCATTCAATATCTTGCTTTTATGTTATAAACGGAGCACAAGTGCAAATAAAACACATTCTAAAATATCACGAAGGTTTCTACGATATAATTGGTCGAAAGAACGTGCATGAAATCCTAGGGTATAACATGGCTCCGAAAGCCGGGAAAAATTGCTAGCTTCAGAAAGTTTGATCTGTGATTAAATACAGAAATTATAACTTTCCGATAACAATTCAATAAATATCTCAATTATGGCAATGTTTTACAAAACGATTGTGAGATGTTTATAGTTATTGAAAAGCGTGGTAAATGAGTTATTGGTCGTGCAGCATGCAAAATAAAAACACAGAATGATAGACAATTATAGGCTACGCCGTTTCAAGGTAAACCTAAAATTAAAATAGCCATTAGTACATAAACTTCCTTGAGGACAATTATGCAATTTATATTAAAGACGTTCTTCTATATGTCTTTCTTTATTCAACAATATCTATCTTGTTGTGGATGTAGAAAACTTAGAAAAGGGTTACCACACGCTTGCAAATGTTTGTATTCATATTTACTAAACTCGAAAAAGTTGGGAGACACTCGGGAAGACAAACATGTCAAGTGTCTGGTAACCCTTTATTCATCATCACCATCATCTATACTCGAAAACTCCAAAAAGAAATCATAAAAGCAAATGGTACAACCAGTCATGCTCAACCATAAAATCTGAGCTAAACCACGTCATCTCTAACCTCAAGCGAAATCCTATAGAGAGACCCCTTTTTACGTGGAAAATTGGTGCGCGTGAAGAAGCACAGATATTGAATAACCAAAATATTATCATCTGACTTCTCAAACAGCAAAAATGATTATTGGAAGAAACTACTTAAGCAGCAATGCACATCTAATAAAAATGAACCACAAGCTTTACCATAACGATGTGTTATTAGAGCATTTCAAAAAACTACATTCAACTACACCCAATTCGAATGATTCTGTTTTAGGACGTAAACTGAATTTACTTAAGAAACAAACTCAAGCTGTTCCTGATTTAGACCAACAAATATCCGAAGAAGAAATTCTTAGTAACATAAAATCGCTCAAAAGTAACAAATCTCCTGGGGAAGACCAAATTTTACCAGAAATGATCAAATCGACGGCACACACATTTCTCAAAAGTTATTTCAATATTTTCAATTGTATTTTGAAACTAGGTTATTTTCCTTCTGCCTGGAAACAGTCTATGATATTGCCGTTATTTAAATCTGGAAATCGTCCCGATCCAGGTAACTGTAGAGGTATTAATCTAACTAGTATTATGGGTAAACTGTTTTGCAAAATTTTATTTTACAGACTGCTAAATTTCGTCAACACAAATGATATAATGAGCAACTTACAAGCAGGATTTCAACCAGACAGACGAACAACAGATCATTTATTCTGCCTAAAAACTATTATTTCCAAATACACCAATCACGGTAAAAAATTATATGCCTGTTTCATCGACCTAAAAAAGCCTTTGACTCTGTTTACCACCTTAATTTAACGCAAAAATTACTACATTTGAGTATCGGAGGTTTATTTTATAATTAATAAAGAGTCTTTACACCAATAATTCCGCATGCATAATCTATAATGAAAAGTTAACGGAAGGATTTAACACATCAATTGATGTGCGCCAAGGATGCGTACTGAGTCCTATCCTTTTTAATATCTTTGTCAATGACCTAGCGAAAACTCTATCATGTACTCACACGAACCCAATTTCATTGCTTGATCAGAAACTAAATTGTCTCTTGTTTGCTGATGACAGTGTATTATTTTCCGAGACCCCGGAAGGTTTACAAGGTAGCCTTGATAAAACATTCGAAATTTGCAAAAAGTGGAAATCAAATATCAACTACAACAAATTTAAGGTTATGCTTTTTCGAAAATCCTCACAATTCGATTGTCCAACTTTTTATCTTAATAATGAATTTCCCAGTAATGTTTCCTCACATAACTACCTTGGTTTTACATTTCATACCTCAGGCAAACAATCATACGGTATAAAAGAATATTGCCAGAGAGCCGAAAAGCCTGGTTTTCGGCAACACGTTTTTTAAGTAAATCATCTTCAAATTCTGTTGACATTTACAAATCTATTTACCAAATCTTGATCAAACTAATTTTTCTTTACGCTTGCGATGTCTGGGGAGACTCAATCAAACACGAAACTGATAATCCATTGGGATTACTACAGAACAAAATTATTAAAAGTATTTTAAAAATCCGCCCTAACTCTAGTAGCTTGGCCAGCAGGGGGGAGATCTCCTTTTCCCCTTTACTTATTGATGTTCAATGCAGCATGTACAAATATATTTTTTGACTATTGGCAGCTGATAACGACTCATTGATCTGTAAGGCATTTGGTGAGTTATCACTACAATCTGGGAAAACATGGTTATCGCAGGTAAAATGTTTACCCGACAGATCTAGGAATCGAATATCCCAAACTAGCTAAAAAAGACTTTTCAGATGCCCAGAATAAAAATAAAATTCTAACTGCCATTAAAACTAAATTAGAAGCAAACTTTAAAAAGCAATATACTAATGCTCGTTTGTAACAATCATGGAGATCAAAGCAACAAATTAAAATTCTGTCGAAAAATTAAACATGGTTTTTATCCAGAATATTACCTAAACCCACGTGATAGCTCTTCACGTAATGCAATCACGAAGCTGAGAACTAGTTCACATTCTCTTAGAATCCAAACTGGGCGATACAATCATGTATATCGAGATGATATGCTATGTTTGTTCTGTGACAGAGTAGAGATCGACGATGAAAATCATTTCCTTTTCTTCTGTTCTTTTAATAAAGACCAGCGTAATCAATTCTACACTGAAGTTGAGACGTTGATCCATAATTTTAAGTATCTTCCTGTGATGCACAAAACTGTTTAGTTTTCTTGGTTGCTTCCTTAAAAAATCATTCTCATTACGGCATAAATCACAGTAATCTCATATACTGGGGTTATAATATCTTAAATCTTTATGTTATCTTAAATAATATGATTTAAACGTCTTTATGACGTCGAGTAGATCAATGTGTATAAGATATGCACGTATTGTTTTGGCAGTCAGCTTCATTTATTTGTAAATAATATTTCTTTATAAATTTATATTAAGCATTTGACATGCACTTACCACACACCTGTATTGTAGGGTATATATTGGTAATAATAGTAAACAAACAAACGAAACAAACATCATCATCATTATCAATCAAGAAATCTTCTCGCTGCCGATGGCTTTAAATATAACTTGCTGTTTATAATGATAAATAAATTTAAAAGATCAGAATAGTTTGCTGTTTATATTGACTAATTTATTCTCCATTAAGAATCACCAATCAAGCGAATACTCAACGATATTACAAAATAAAGGACTGTTGTCGACTCAGGAGCCACACGAATATACGAACAGGTCTGCACCCCACAATGATCGATCGTATCGTAGGTATGCACTACTAAAATGGCTTATCCTTCATAGAGTTGAACTTATTACTATAGGATCGATTAAATCAGACACGCTTAAGCTAAATCATACTGAAAAAATTAAACATACCAAACTGAACTTTTGAGTTTATATTTCTTTTTATTGAAGTTGTGCAATCAAAGAACACATTATATAACATCAAAATATTGCATGTGACTTTGTAGCTATAACAAAATTTATAACCAAAAGCAGCTCTATAGCCAATAACGATGATTACAGAGACCCGAAAGGAAAAGGGGGGTACTTCTGTATTATTTATACGAGAGTGCTACATTCTGTAGTATCTGTTTAGTACACTAAAATTGCAGGTTTTGCTGAAATGATGCTCCAAACAAATGCATATTATTTCAGATGTTCTGCATTAGAAATGCCATCTCCAGCACGACTTACATACAAGATATGCAGTATACGATAGTTGGTACCGTATGTGAAATATAAATCATACGGACATATTCGTGTATATATATATATATATATAATAATAATATATGGCGAAAGAGTCAAAGAATAGTAATGTCTTACCCGCGTTGCTGGGATAATTTTGGCTGAATTAAAACTACATTTGACGTTGTCAAACAAAACAAATAATTAATATGGAAAATACTCTTAAAGGGGCAAAATTGACCGGCGACCGCTGCGAGATCAATTTGAATTTATGCTTAGCGTAATTCAACCGTCTCGCTTTGAAACTATTGTTATACGCAAGCCTAATTTGTAATAAGTTCATGTCAACAATGAACATTGTGTTATAAACAATAAACATGCACGTGATCCTAAGTGCGTAGCGCCTGCCGGTCATTTTTGCTCCTTTAATGAAAATTAGAGAACACGTGAATTTTAATATCAAACAACAGAAACGTGACTCAGCGAAGCATGTCGTAGCATATGGCGTCTCCAAAACAAAAACAAAATCAATGCGTGAAATGACATTTTCCTTCAATACGCCAAGCAAAAGGAGATTAAAATATTTGTAATTGCATTATAACGAAAATGATTCGATCAATCTGATTGGTTTAGAGTTTGACGCGAAATCACTATAGCAAAACTAGGTTCGAAAACACAATCGATTTTGCAATTCGACCTTGATATCACGAATGAGCTCAGATGATATGCTATTTGATGCACTTGGTTTTGAAATGGCTGGAAAAATCGCGAGAAGCCACTGCAAACACAAATACACAATTGTATAAATAAGCATAGATAGATGATTTAATTGGGAGACATACCACTAGATCGAAAGATAAACCTCGTGACGGCATATACAGTTGTTGTTTTTTGAAAGCGTTGAATACAAATTCGATTCTGATTGACATCACTTATACTATAGGATTCAGATCAGTGAGGCGGGAAATCAAAATAATATAAACCGAATGACATCGTGAAATAATGAGTTGATTGAGAGTGTGGAAAACAAACCAACAGAATCATGATTTGAAAATCCCGAGACGGATGACAACTCGAAACAATATGGGGATCTGCCTTTAAAAGAGCAACATTGACCGGCGGTCGCTACGAGCTCAACTTGAATTAATCTTAGCGTACATTCAACGATAAATGTCAGTCAATGGCTTCGGAATGGCTTCAAATTTCAAGTATCATGCACAGAAACCATAGAAATGACAAACACGCACGTGACTCTAAGCGCGTAGAGCCCACCGGTCAATTTTGCCCTTTTAAAGGTATATTGTTGAAGGTGGTAACACGGGTCACGCAAAACCTATCATCAACTCCTATTTAAGTCAAGGATATGACCTGAAAGTAATTGTCTTTATATTAGTATGTCTTGTATATTTAAATGTTACACAGCAAAACTGTCTAAATTTCAGGACAATATAAAGAACATTCCATATACTTGCTATGTATTGCCCATTGCATTGCATCAACACAACGGTTCAACATAGTTTTCCTATTTCCAATGTGTTTGATGCGCTTTACTAGTTTCCTATACGCTTTCTTCATTCCAAATAGTGCAATCTTCGAACAGCAAGAGAAGACTTGCAGCAAAACTGATGCTGAGTGAGTTTCGCGGCA
Organism: Haliclystus octoradiatus; assembly: GCA_916610825.1. Classification (NCBI taxonomy): domain Eukaryota; kingdom Metazoa; phylum Cnidaria; class Staurozoa; order Stauromedusae; family Haliclystidae; genus Haliclystus; species Haliclystus octoradiatus. The sequence goes on from OU744446.1 coordinate 29,712,842, forward strand.
TACTATAGTCAATATGCATTACAGCTGTGAGATACTCTATTAGATACAACTTAACTTCTGCCCCGGAGAAAGGAGATGACAACTCTTATATAGTGAATTGAGCAATACAGTGGTGTACCACTTTTCATGGTCTACTTTTTCAGAGTTATTAGAACTTTATGGAAATTATTGCTAACAAATTATAAGAAAACGAATGTTGCTACATTTTTAAATTTCTAAAACAAAGGACAATATTTTATGTTATAAACTTGAAAATGAACCACAAATCAATATACGAAGAATGACGATAAAAATTGAGGATACAGATCTACACGTATTGGTTCCATGTTTTATTTGTCTTCTTTGTGAAGCCTTATACGAATCCCATGGGAATGTTACATGAGGACCTATATAATGGCATTAAGTTCATGGAAATGTCATTATGCTGCAAACGTATTTTAGGAAGCTTTATACTGGTGGTGTAATTTTATAATAATGTGACCCTGGGATGTATTGCTACAAGGAACACCAAACATATGGCCGATGTTAAAACCGGAGTTAAAAAGCCCTAAATTCATTTTTTGAGGTATATATTTTAATATGGTGCAAATGAAAATCACAAATTTTATGCAGTTTTTTATGCCTTTTTAAAAAATAAAAGGGAAGTATCTTTTTTATGACCTGAATAACTTTAAGGTCATCCCATCTGAGTTCTATTTGAACAACCCCGTCGAAGCGTAATGGAAGCTACCCCTGGGGCTCCAAAAGCTTTCAAGTTTTGCTTGGAATCTTCCGAAGGTAAGTTCCTATATAATTGGCTGACGGAGTGGGGCTGTTTAGCAGGAGCTGATAGGATAACATAAGCTTCTTTTCACAGCACTGACATAATAGATACATAATAAAATAAGAAGAAGAATATAGATATTCTTCTGTTTCTATTTCCATATTCTAGTAAATTCCTTTGTAAGTATGTGACATCATCTTTTTAAATCAATGATTTTAGTATTAATATGATTACTTTCTAAAAATTCCATCCCCATTAAGTTCCACCCATGGTGATGGTGTATTTTGGTGTATTTGATGGTGTATTTTGAATAGACCGTGACCGCGGATGTATTGTTATGCCACAACAACATGGTCGATGTGAAAAAGCTCTATTTCGTGATACCTAGACAGATTTTATTCCATTAATCAACACTGAATAGGCTGTACATGATCATATAAGATTGCACTGATAAATCAAATTATTCTATATGCCAGCCAGCGAAATTTGTCAGTAAGAAGCCGTGACCATATTTTCTGTCCGTTTATTGACGTAAACAATAGCCACCAAATCAGTGTCTTATATCATTTTCCTCACACGTGAAAAATCGATATAACCAATCAAATTGCTTATACGATGTTTTCTCACATGTGAGAAAAACGATGTAACCAATCAAAATTAATTTCCTGTTTCGCAAGAAAACGAAAAGCTGGGTGCAGTCCTTTGCGTCGAAAGGTCGTTGCGCCGAAAGGTCGTTGCGCCGAAAATTGTTGCACCGAATGTCCATTGCGCCGAAAATCGTTGCGCCGAAAGTCCGTTCCATTGGATGGTCCTTGCGCCGAATCACACTGCACCGATAGTCCGTTCGTCACGGTAGTTATCACGGATCGATGTAAAGAATCTTTATGATCTTTATGCAGAAATACTTGGAAGCCAGATGCAGACTAAAAAGTTCCCAAGGGAAAATGAAAAGAAAGCAACGTTTTCAGTCTAGATCCAAACATTTTCATTTGCTATATATATTTTCCTTTGTTCCTATGTCTGATTTTTTCGTTCATTAATTATTAAACAGCTCTGCATTTATTGCATTGAGCACTATAGAAACAGCAAAGACAACATAAGTACCTTGATATTATTATTTTCCTTTGCTACATATATTTGTTATAAATTTGTTATAGATGTGAAGCTGTCTACACTTGCGTAGATATAGTGCGCAATGATAAATATCAGAGCTTCAATAGATAAATAAAATGATGAAAAATAGCTCCGCTACGCTCGGACTCATGGTGAATGATATAATAATCAAAATAAACAAATTGAAATCAAATTAAATAGAATATCAAATCAATCAAATCATCATGCAAAAAAAAATCAAATCAAATCAACTTCAATAAAATAAACAATCAAATAAAATAAAATAAATTATAACAAAAAAATTAAAGCAAAAGAAAATTAATCAAACCAATATAATAATTATTGTATAAGTTAGATTAATAAAATAAATAAAACATTTGAGATAGATATTAAGAATGGAATAATAAAATAAAAGTTGAAAAAAGTCAAAAGAAAGTAGAGTAGAACTATCAGAAAAAAATATATCCAAATAATAAATCAAATGAAAAAAGGTTAATGCAGACCGATGGGATTGAACTCCAAACCCCATGCACCTGGTGCAGACGCTCCACCACTAGACCATACCAAGATCATAGATTAAAAGTGATTTTCACTACTTATAATTCAGATGTGAGTCGTAAATGACGTGCGAAGTTGCAAGTTGATGTCGCAGCAGAATTAAAACATTTTAATAAACAACTTTAAATAATGTAAACAACAAATAACCATGCAAACTATTACCAGAAGAATATTTATTCCTTACTAATTATACTAGGGGCCTAGCGCAATTTTATGACGTACAGTAAATGATGTGAAATTTTCCCTTCGGAAAATCGCCTTGTCATTGTTGTCGCATGGACAAACTGGTTTAAAAAGTCTTTAAAATATATATTCCAAACAAAACCATGACGACTGGCTTAGCAGTTTAATGTAAGAAATAACTTCATAAAACAATATAAACAATAAATATATAATACTGTCTTGTCTAAGCCCCCAAACAAATGATGAATTGTCGGTTTAAAAGTTCTCACGGTCAAAACACAATAAAAATTATCTTCGAAGTTTCACCTCAAATAGTGATGTTACAGAACATTAAAACCTTTCATTAACCATTTCAAATGATGAGAAGAAGAAAACAATCATGTGTTCTACCGATGAAGAGATAATCACGATGTAAACTAATCCAGGAGTATTAGAAAACAATTTATTTAATAATGCAGCTGTAATCTCGCTAAGGTGAGAGTACACCAACATGGCCGCCATCAGAAAATGTTAGTAAATGTCACCTCATTGAAAACGCTCCTAACCGTGTTTGCGGGCAAAGCAGTATGCGATTTGCTATTTACATAAAAATCGCGGTAACGATCACAATCACGGTAGCCATGTGTTAAAATGTAGTCGCAGCATAATATATAAGTCGCGCTTTCGTAACCGTGATTTACCAATTTTTTTTTGAACCTGATAGCATAGACTCATGGATACTCCGTAACCATGAGTCAAAAAGGGAAATGCTTTTCTCGCTACTCCGAGTTTCACGCCATACGGTGATCATCAAGCAAGTATCTTACAATTAGTATGTCTCTTTTTTGACTCATTTTAATTATCTATATATATTTCTTTGTTAAAATTTTATTGAAATTTTTGATAGCTTTTTACACAATGAACCACAAAATAAATTACAAGCATAAGTTTGAATTTAAAGCTAATCGATCAAATAATAGCTCACCATACAGAAATGTGATTAAATCACATCTCGCTATGCAGAAACGTGATGAAATCACATCTCACTATATAGAAGCGTGATTAAATCTCATCTAACTTTGTAGAAAATGTTGAATGTCCGCTTCCTTTGTTTGTCGTTGCGCCGAAAGTCCGTTGCACTGAACGGTCGTTGCTCCGAAAGGTTGTTCAACCAAAAGGCCGATACGCCAAAACGTCATTCGGCGCAATGGACTTTCGGCGCAATGACCTTTCGGCGTATCGGACTTTTGGCGCAACGCCTGTAGCCCAAAAAAGCTCCGGGAAAACAAACTTTGTAAACAAAAAGTAAGTTTTTTTGTTTTGAGGCCCTTCGTGACAAAAGTTGTTGCGATAACTTATTAACTTTTAACAAAGAAAGAAGAGCAAAAAGAATCGTGTAAACTAATTATTATTCTTTTAGTTAAACTAATTAAGTTTTTATAAGGTTAGTTGAATGGCAAGACGGAGATGTTCAATGTTGAACATTCAAGGATAATGTCTTCATTTCCATGCCGAGAAATACCGAAGGAGCACTATTTACATGATAAATTTGCGGCGAATTTGTAATTAATTATTAATCAAATATCATTCAAGTACTCAAATAAAAACATCTAGCCGAGAGAGAATCACTTACAAATCTTCGGAAACATTTGTAGTAGTAACTGCCAAATTTTCAGGCTTACAAAGATCATAAATATGCTGTAAGAATTCTCTATATATAGTAGGACACGTTTAACGTATTTGAAACGATTAAACGGAGTCAAAAATCATCGGCATATGTAATCTAAGTCCACATTGCAGCTAGGTTCAACTTTGCCTATGCACCGTCCGGGATGCACTGCAGTCTGCGGGTCATGCTATACAGTAATACGTTACACAGTATAATAGCGCATTATCACAACAAAATATTTTGACATGCGCGAACTATATACACAGGTTGAGATTGATCGGACAACCGACCACTGGAGAACTTGTTAAATATGATCGCGATGATAAGAAATGCTATTTTTTCGGGAGGCACAATCTACCATTATATGCACAGGAGTAATGAAAATCAGATCATTATATCATTGAAAAAGAAAATGTTAGTATAAGATAAACCTCTAAGGATATATGGATTAATTCTTCCATCAATAGACAGGCTCAAACCTTCCGTTTTCAATGAAATATTGGACAAAGTTGAAAAGTATATCCCCCTCAACAGGACCGCCTATCTAGATTATTATCTCGATGATTTCACTGGTTGACGTCAGGTTCATTGTGGAAAATGTTATGAATTGTGGTAGTATCTGCAGAAATCTTACAATAAAGACTACAGTATTATACTTTTACAATTAAAATTTGAAATGTATAAATTCTTCTTACACTGTATATTGCACTATCCACCTTGCATTTATATGTCTAGCTTGTTCACAGGTTTTCTTCTCCCTGTTCTTGCAAGGCCTTTTCAATGATTATTGGGTTGTCATGTCATTTTTATAAAGGATAATCTTCAAAGACCTATGACCATATCTTATGTCAACTTTAATCTGTATTTTATAAAAAGTAACATTTATAATCTTTATTGTTTTGTATCACATAATCTCACACTCCGATTTGCAAAGAAGGAAATCATTTAAAACTTTAAAACCTTTAAAATGTTGGAGTCCTTGAGACGATTAAAATGTTGTTTTTGTTCAAAATTCTGTATGAGTCAGCTGGATAATACAAACTGATTATAACCATTGTGAACATTGCTAACACGTCACGAAACCACATGTGATGAGAAAATAAATTATGGAGTCATTGTGCACGTGATATACAGTATATGTTTCATATGTGAAATTTTCATATGGTATTAAATCCATGCGAAAAATTTAGACAATTAGGACTTCTCCAAAATTTTCATCCTAATTATAATTTGCGTCATAATTCATGATGTGAATGTGTATGTTCAGTACTACGACAGTAATCTTCAAAATTCTCAATTTAAGAAACATCATTGGATATATTGCTCTAGCAGTGTGATGATCGTGATGTAACATCAAGTGGGCCGGGGACACTCCAAACATCTATAAATATACATTGTCCTCCTTTTATATAAATTCTTCCACAAATAGCTTCCAGCAACATCAACGTTTGGTCATATTTTCAGAAGACAATTTCAATGATTTCAACAACACTTTAAATATATATAAATCTGCCTAAAAGTCTTATCAAATCATCCTTTAGAAAGACTCAACATAACAGACCATGAAAGATACTGATTTGAAATCAAATACTCCGCTAGCAAGTTCCGATATAAAGTAGGTTGCAAAAAGTAAAATGGGAAAATTCGATGATTAATTGCAGCAATAGTGCAGATTGTAAAAGCGGAGAAAATAAGAAATATCTATACAAATGTTATGACCTACATGCGATAATATATCAATAAACTTACCTGAAATCAGCTGAAGAAGAGGGATATGTCACAGGGATGATTGAGGTTTTGAATATCAGCACTTTCAAATGCTAATTATAAACCATTCCACCATCTATCAATAAATAGATTTCCGATTCCTCAGACAGCAAGGTGGTGACACTCTTTAATGAACGAATACACATTCATTAATCGATAACAGATTGTTTACGTCTATTTAGCATTGAATCGCTATTGATTTCACTCAATTCTTGTCAGATTGAAAACAACAAAGCAAGCATTTTGTTGAAGAGATTATTAGCGCCTTTGTGACACAAAGACAACATCAAATAAACGTCTCACAGAAATTAGTATGTATAGCTAAAGTTAAATCAAAACTCAATAGGTTCTTGAAATCTATTTTATTCCATTACAAGCCCTCTGGTTTGAATTCTTCAGAATTATATTATTCTCTTTTGTCGAATTCATTGATCTTAGTTTAAATGAAATTCAACAAGAACATTTCATGATTTGAGCGTTAAAATAAATGAATGACGGATATAGTTATAGATAGATTTGGGTAATCCGACTAATTCAGCACTAATTGCAATGGGACTATTTAAAGGATGAAGATGGAATTTTGAGCAGTCACTCACGAAGGAAATAGATTCTTATTTCATTTCCATAATCATGAAAAACGTGGATACTTTAGTAAACAGTGTCTATATCATACTAAGCAATTGGCGCACTCGAGTCACTTCAAGATTTGCTATGGTGATTTGGTGTCAAACCTAAACCAATCAGATTGATCGAATCATTTTCGTTATAATACAAAAAGTAATTGCGTGGAGTGTATGAACCCCGGTGTGAAATACATTTATATATATATACACGCCATCACAAATAACACATATATAGAAGAATACTTACATCGTTCGATATTATATTGAAAAATGTATTTGGCTACGGTCTAATGGTCTGAGCAGAATAAAAGTCCCACACAGCTTTGTAACCAACCACAGACAGTCCATTGAGTCCTTTTTTTATTTACGCCCAATTCTGGGCAAACTTTTTATGAATTACTAGATACATAGTTATCTGTCTAGTTGGTTCTAATTTGTAATTACTGTAGTTAGTTATATTAATAATATATATTTTTTTTTCTCATTCAAATAGCATTATTTTGCTCTATATTTTTTTAACAAAATCGGTATAGGACTCGATACTTGGACAATTAAGAATATGGTACAAATACGATGAAGATAACCCGCATTGTTTAAATAAACATGCCTCATCAGGGTGATGGAATCCACTAGTCATACAGATAAGATGATGAAAACCGTGGATTGATAGGCGCGCGATATAATGTCTAATTGGTTGATTTGACAACTGTCCATTGAGTCCTGGAGAGTGGGTGGTGCATGAACACTGATCAATGTAACGTATTCGAGTACAAAAGAAATTGAATAGCATATTACGTTTATAATTGCAACCCGTGTTGAGTTCATTTATTTGTTTCGTTTCGTTTAAAATTCTGTTTAAAATCTCGTTTTAAGTGGCTGTTACAATTTCGGGTACGGTACTTCATGCTAATGGTAGAATGACAACATCATTCATGGATATTTTTCTTTCAGATGTAAGAAATAATGCAACGGGTACCATTATACAGTTTCTAGAGTACATTGGATGAGGCTTTTCCTTTGGACGCGTTGTAACAAACTACTCTGCCATTAATGACATCAGTTCTCACATGTATAGAAACTATATTGTATTCAATCATTCAGTATTTTAATTACTAATCAGAACTTTATTTATTAATCAGTCTTTATCAATCCACATGAGCGAAAAAGGATAACCATTCCCAAATCAAACCTTATCAGGCAATTACAAATGAGAAATTCTTCAAAGTTGCATGCCATTTATATGTAGTAGCTATAGTATAACCTATTAGTATAGAGACAGTCACATCCCAGTATTGTGTCGTGCCACTCTCTACCATCATATTTGCTACACGATGAACGCGATAAATCACGCGGTCAAATGCAGCTGACATAGAAACCTGTGAAAAGGCTATTCACAGCACAAAACATTACTCAATATAGTTACTATACCATCTAGATACCTGCAGTCGACGAGCAATAGCCGAGGAAGAAGGTGAAATTTGGCTGTTAACCATACGTTTTGCCAATGTGTAATCAAAACATGTAAATATAGTAGCTGAGAGAGCCCGAGTTTTAGATGCGTATAAAAGAAAATGTACTGTCACATGTTCTTTCATGTGCCTGAACAGTCATAACTTAATGTCAGTGTAACAATCGGATACCCACGAATAATTTTAGCCTCTAATGGCGGCCATGCCTGTCTTATACGATTGCTGCACACAGCTGAGCCCACGTGTTCCGAGGCTGAAATATATAAACGTGATATAGATAACACAGCTTCGTCATCGGCGTTTGATGTTTTTCATCTCTTTTGCACAAAAAGGAATCATGGAATCTTAAGGATCGTAATTCTTGCATAAGGTCTTGGATATCATTGATAGTGTGTTCATTTCCAACTTCCTTTTGACAATAAGCTCGTGATTCAATGTTGTAATGTGTTGTTTGCCTACCTTTCCTTTGCCTCATACGCAGAGACGATAGGAATTGAGAAGGAGACAGAAGAAAGATGGCTACCAACACATGGAGTTAGTCATTAATCTTACTATAAAACTTTATATATTATCGTAATCAAATTGTAACAACTGACGGCTGGGGAAACCCCATACCTTTGTAAGTAACAAATTGTTAAATGTTGATGTTCTTTACCTTAACTTCATATTGCCTTGCAATTAGATTATCGTTATTCTTTTGTAATGTCATCAATGAATTATCGTCAGTTCATTTGTATTTCTATTATTTGACAACATTGTACATCTTATTCTTTAGTTTACAAAATTCATTGGTGTTATAATGAAAGTGTCATTATGGAATAATCTCCAAGCCTTACAGTAAAAAAAGTCACAGTCACTCCCAGAGATTGTTCACAATCATGGCCCAACAACAAGATGGGTCAAGGAAATCCAACAGAGAAACCTCTGATGGAACTTCAACAAAGCTTCAATGTTGCCAGTCAGGACCTGGACATGGCATTAATATTCGAAGATATAGATATCTCAACCACTGACTATGAAAAGGAGGAAAGAGAATTCTTCTTGAAATGAAACGATCATGGAAAACCCTCAATAATATTTTTAACATCCTTAAAGAGGCCTTACAACAAAATGCAGCTGTAACTGACATTGAAAAATACAAGCTAAATCTTGAGAGGGCAGCGCAAAGCAATTCGAGGAGCTCAGAACCAACTTAAAACATGTTCCTCATAGGAAAACAGTTCTGAATGTTCAAGTGCATGGGGTCTATCCTCCTTGCATACGCTAAATCAAGATCACCCCCACAACTAAGAGGTTGAAACGCAGGATCACGAAATTGATACCATGGCTGACTCTAATTCGGAACCAATGAACACAACTCAGAGGTCCAACCCCGAAAAGTCAAACCTTATGGTCAATAATCCCTTCCATACCTTGGCCCTCACGACTGATCAAATCACTGAGGAATGGCACCATTAACATGAACAATAATCCATCAGATCAAGAAAAATGCAATTTACCAAACTATAATGCTCAACCAGGCGCTGGAAACCATTGGGGAAGTAGTCAAGAACATCAACAATCAATCATCTCTTCTAATCCCTTTACCACTCCTAAACTTACAGATGAAAACAGAATTCTGGAACAAGCAGCCAAGAATTGCATAACAATGGAGCTGAAACGACCGCCAAACAACCCATTCCAATTTGAGCAACACTTGTTCAGAACATGGGTCAAAACAATAGTCCATCTTCTGCAAAATCTGGAATTATAATCAATGGATATCATTGACGTCCTCGAAGCTCATTCAACTGGGGAGCCTCAGCGCCTCATCTAACTATGCAGTGCAACTGCTGCGACAGATGCCACACAAACTCTGAACACCATCTGGCGCAAACTCGCAAACTCTCATCAAAATATTTATTCTCATCTATAGAGGCAAACGACGTCAGCATGAGCCCGAAAGTGAGAGAGATAAGTGACCTCTGTCAAATCGTTATGGCCAACATTAGTTCGGTCCCAGATGTCAAGGCTTTGGATTATGCTGAGGGTTTGAAATCAGTCAGAAGCAAACTCTCATTCTCATTGGTAAACAAATGGCGCTCGTTTGGCACACACTTTGAGATCATCCATGGATGTCATCATCGTTTCAGTGAATTTTTCACCTTCCTGGAAATCAAAGCCGATAAGCTGTGCAACCTAAACTATGATACAGATTCAACAATCAGCCAACCAACAACAATGTCATTCATTCCCAAGCCGAATATCCATCAAAGAAACTCAAGGGTTCTCTTCATAGCAAAGGAAGTTAATTCTGTCCTCTACACAAATCAAAAGGTCATGTAATCTCGAACTGCTCAGTATTTTCTTCCCTAGAAATCGACGTCAGATGCATCTTAGTACGTAGCTTCTGGGTGGCAATATTGCAAAAACCTGCTCAATAGAAGTAAAATGTGAATTTTGTTGGGTCTTCTGTTTATGCAACTCTACTTCACAAAGACAAAGCAATCAACGTCAACTGCGAAGTAAAAAATCAAGAAGAAACAAGCGTCACCACATCTTCAATTAACCACATGCCTTAAATTTGCATCAAACAAAATCAAACACAATCTGTACAATGGTGTGCCAGCTCCAAAGTGGTGATCGTAGTTGTGGTAAATATTTCTAGTTGACGCTACATTACCTTCTGAACCAACCAAGAATCTGTGAACATATGCCATTATTGACGAACAATCAGATCAATCCTTTGCGTCACCGTCATTGTTCAACTATTTCAACCTTAACCCTTCACTGCATGATTACACAGTGTCTACTCTTGCTGAACACAGATCCATTATGCATGGTCGAATTGCCAATGGGCTAATCATAAAGGGAATCTCGGAAGCAATACACTATAATCTGCCAGAACTCATCGAATATCCGCTCATATCCGACACAAAAGATCAAGTCGCCATACCATCCATGGTCCAAGAACATTCTCATATAAACCACTACCACAACATTGAAGCAAATGCAAATGTAGCGCTACTTATTGGCAGAGATGGAGGAAACTTGTTAAAGACCAGCTCCTATGGTGAACATACGCCATTCATCCATCAAACACCACTTGGTTGGGCTTTTGTTGGATCCATATGTCCCTTGGACAAGCCAAAATCATGTAGCTTCAAAGCATTTATCTCCTCATCTGTAGACCACGATCATTTTTCAAGTCAACTAGCTTTTGATCCTCATCAAGTCACTTCAGAACCCTTTGATCGACATCCAGACGATGAGTTTCTTGATCACTCAACGGAAGTTAAAAGATTTCTTTCAAAGACAATCCACAACATTGTACGCAACGCTCAAGGAAGCCTGTAACTGCCTCTACCTTTGAAGCTTGATGATCCCCATCTGCTAAACAACAAAACTGTCATCTTTCCCCGCCAGAGAACCATCATGGCACGTCTACGTCTAATTCCAGAGCTTCAGGACACCTATCTCACCTTAATGACCAAAAGCATCAAAATGGGTCACATTGAGCAATTGCCGATGGACGAAGATGCCTGTGCAGATGGAAAGGAATGGTATTTACCTGTTTTTCCTGTAACACATCCAAAAAAGAAAAAAGTACGCCTTGTCTTTGACAGTGCAGCTATACGTTTCAAGATGTCAATTTAAACAGTCATCTCTCGCAAGGCCCCGACGAGTACAATAAGCTAAAAGGCGTATTGGCAAGGTTTCGAGAAGAAGATTATGGTTTCGTAGCTGACATTGAATCTATGTTTCATTGCTTAACAGTAGCTGCCGAACATCAAGACTTTATGAGATATTTCTGGTTTGAGAATAATGACACAAGCAAACCCTGCTACCACCGACAAAACCAAGGTCCACATTTTGGCAACAAATCAATCCCCGCCATTGCAACTCAAGCTCTTCGGTATGCTGCATCCCAGCACAATGGTGCTGATGAACAACAAAAAGCCAAATCATTCACATGCAACAATTTCTACGTATGAGACGATGGCCTTGGTTGTGGCGACTCAATACAAGACTGCATCGACGTATTGGCCACATCACGTACAATTCTTGGCCACTTCAACACTAGCCTGCAAAAATTTGTTGCGAGTCATCCAGACATTCTTGAAGCATTTCAAATATCTGAGTGTGCCTAGGATTTGTGTCAAGTCGACTTTAACCAAGTACAATTGCGAAGAATGCTCAGCGTAGCTTGGGACGTTGCCTTTCTCTTAAAAATAGAGCTGCCAAACTGACCATTCACAAGAAGAGGTATCATGGCCATCATCTATTACATTTATGATCCCCTTGGTATGGCAAGCGCTGTCACCATCGAAGAAAAGCTTCTTCAACGTGCGTGCGTCCATCCTGCGTACATGCCCCACTTCCTCCACATATCCATCAAAAATGGAAAGAATAGCACACTTCTCTCGAATCTCTCCAAGATCTTTGCATCACAAGGCCGTCTCCGCTGCTCATTTACGGTCTTTGTCTCGTCGAGTCATGTACGTTTTCAGTGATGGTTCTCAAGATGCAATCGGCCACTTTAAATACCTAAAATCATTCAGCCAAAATGGCGGAGTCCATGTCTCCTTTGTGTCTGCTGATTCTAAGCTGGCACCAAGCTATGCAGCTTCCATTCCACGCCTGGAGCTCTGTGCTGCGTTTCAAACGCCAAAGAAGGCATGTCAAGCAACAAGGGATACCAGCATATCTTCAGTCACAGCAATAACCCAAGGATGGCTCGTCAGACAAAGTCAATTTGAGGCTTGAGCAAACATTAGTTACATCATCAAGCCCACGCCGTATTATATATGGAATCAATCAAAGTAATAAGAAAGCCTTTCCTATATCAAGATCTAGAAGACTTCATCTCTCCTAATCTCTCTCTATGTCGCACCATAAAAATTCGGGTAAACATTTCGATCAGCACATCACAATCTAAACATTGAGGGATAGGGTTTCGAATGAATCATATTGGACATGGTCTCTTTTCAATCATCTCTGTAGAAATTTTCTGCAATATTCTCTGCCAAGCCGGTGTTTTTAGTAATTAATTGATTGTTAGATACTATTATTAGTTATAGTTATATCCGCCATTGTTTAAATTATATTCGCCATTATGTTTCAGCTGTTTCCGCCAACTTTAGGATAGTTATCATTAGTTATGATCACATATGTAAAACCAACAAACGATAATATGAACATTAAAGTATTAATCATATTATTTATCAATAAAAACATTGCGACAATTTACGCGTTTGACTGGTCATTTGAATCTCTTTTCCTTGCCAATATTTTACAGGAAAACTATTACGGAGAAAACAGTGAAAAAGTGTCTGTCCTGTCTGTGTTTTGATAGTGATTGGAATTTGTGTTTGAAATGTAAACAGGGAGTTCAGTTTAAGCAGAGTGGAGGAAAATTGGGAAGATTGCACTTGTTGCGAATGTAGGTGTAATAGAAATTAGCTATTTACCACACCCACAAAATGAAAAGATACCAAATTTCATTATTTTATTGGAGCATTTTGTTATGCCAAACAAAGTTGAAGGAGATGAAGAGTTGGAAATTCGTTATTTCTTAGTAATGGTATAGACAGTCACATTATAGGAATGTGCCGTTCCTCTTACGTCTTACATATTTGCTACACATAGAACGCCACAAATCACGGTCAGACATAGCTGACAAAGAAACTTGTAAATAGGACAATTCACGATGCAAAACACGATGAAAAGATACTACTTGCCAATAACCCCGTCGAAACATCCCAAAAAGGACATCTGACGTTGGTGAGAATATATTTAGACCTCTAATGGCTGCCCAAGCCTGGCCTCTTCGTTGGGTTATATCATCTGAAGGAGGTGGAAGTCCAGAACCTAGGTACTTGAGCGAAGCAACACGTTCTATGTCACCATTTGATGTAGCAAGGTGTGTCTGCTTTATGCCTAATGCAAATATGCGCTGAGAGATTTACGGAATAGTTGAAATAGAGGTTTCTATTGTGTTTTCGAGTATAACAATGAGACTAGGGGTTGTTGATCTGCCACCATTCCTGACATTTCTGCCACTAGCAGCGGAAAACCATAAGCGTAGTGAATAAACTGGGAACATATACATGAAAGCAAATCCGATCAAGAGGCGACAATATTCATTGCTTCGATCTTCAGTCAGTTTGAGATATGTTATGATTTCTATTTGATGATAAAAAACATTTATAATGGTGTGCATAATTTACGATATTATATGAATGCATACTGTATAATTGTATATGATCAGAATGTCTAAAAAGCAATGCATCCATCTTACCAAGCATCTTACTCTCTAATCAAGTTATATATTTACTAAATCAGAAATCGTATCAAGTAAGAGACATACGAATTCTCGCTACTCCAGTTTCACAAATCACACCATTGGCGATCATCAGGCAATTAAGACTGACTCATTTTATTTGATGTTGAAGCTCTGAATGTGAATATTGAGCATTACCCGCGCAACTATTTATAAAAATTCGTTTTACCGACTTTTTTGAGCTATTTGAATTGAGAAGAGTATATAGCATTTAAAATCTAAACCATATTGCAATTAAATTAAATTTGTAATGAGTCTTCAGCTTAAGATTTAAGATTTTCAACATGTGTTTTTGGAATAAGATTCAGAGTCAGACAATATATGCTGTAAAATTAAATTTGCAAGAGAATAACTCTATACTTACATTTTATCTTTTAAGGGAGGGGAGAGTGCTATTATAAATGTTGTACTTTCAGTCTGATACAAGCGGTAATGTCTTTGATATACATTTTGTTAGCAATATTGAGTAGGATATATTTAAATGGCAAAGTTGGTGACACTATTCTTCATTTTATACAATTAAGCATATAATCGTGTGAAGAGTTAATTGTGAGCGGGTATTTAACTTTTTGGCAAGCAGGTTGTGGACATACACCAAATCTTAAACCATAGTCGCTAACCCCGATCGCGATCGCTCTGGCTTTGTATATACTGAATGAACATTACAATTTGTTACGTGTGTTGATATAGCAACTTTGATATAGCAAGTTTGTTCAAATAGACTTGACAGAATTCTTGATGGATGCAGGTACGTTATATATTATGCAAACATTATTCAACTAAACTGTTATCTCAATCCATTCTAAAATGACTAAAGCCGTTATCTCAAAAAATATTCGTACAAAAGCGTCTACAAAATGACCCTAAAGCCGTTATCTTGAATCGGCCATTATTTCTAAAATGACAAAAGCCGTTATGTCAAATCGACCATTACTTCTAAAATGACTAAAGCCGTTATCTCAAAAAATCCTTCGTACAAAAGTATCTGCAAAAGCTGTTATCTCAAAGCCATTAAAATTTGCAATTATCGTTTCAAAGTCGGAATCTGTCTATCTAGAATATTTATTCTCGTTTCATTCCCGTTCCATTCTCGGTAATATCACTTCCGTTAAATATCGGCAGCTAATAGACCAAATCGGCTAATTCTTCAATTTCCTGATCACGTGACCCAGATGCGGGACTCAGTTTGCGCTTTTTCGAGCAAACGTCCTTTCGCGCATTGTTGTTGTACAAGAAGGTCGTGCTTACTTGATCTCATAATACACATTTTAAACTACCTATTTAATTGAAATGTCCAATATTTATTATTTGGAGGGATATTATTCGATGTATGGAAAAGATTTTCTGTCGATTTTGGAGTGATGAAGCTTTATTTAAAGAGAAGCTGCACCAACTTTGATCGCTGTGGATGACCGTAAAATTGGAACCGAAATGTTTATGGATTTTGAAACATAGTTTGAAAGTATTTGATAAACTACAGTGAAAACAAAACAAGCTAAGCTAAACTGGAGATGAATATGCAGTATGAATTGGAAAGATTTTAACATTGTTTTGTTATAATGAAAAATTACGTACATCATATACATGGACTATGAAATTTGGAATGAAAAAATGTCATGATTTGCGATGTTTTGAAACATTGAAACCAAACTCATCTTTGCTTATTTAATTAAAATACCAAGCATTTATGACTTAGAAAGTGTATTTATGGTATGTAGAAGTCTTATATGTAGGCTACAGATGTTAGCAGAAACGTTATATTTTACGAATAACTAACAGCGAGTTTGGTGGACTTTGATGAAAATTTCACGAAACTTTGATTTGATTGAGTCATAAAATGACTTGTGTTGCTCATTTATATTACCTTTCCTATAAATATGACTGTTGTATGTTTATATTGTTCATTTGAAAAGCTAGGAATTTATTTGTTTCAATGTTATGTTATAATTTACAGTTATAAATTGATGTTGTTTTAGTTTTTCTTTACGGCGCGGCACATCTCAATGTTTCAAAACGCATGGGTTCTGTGTTCTACGTCATCAGCTATGTTTACGATCAACTCTATAAATCTACTGTACATGCCATATTGATCGTAAAATAATGACATTTTTTGTTCATTACATTAAATATGCTGGATACCATCACATAGTATTGTTTTTGAATTGAAATTGTAGTGAGACACAATAATTATATCAAGAAATGCTACTTTTTGATGGAATAATTGACGATGATGGAGTACCGATATATAAATTTCAAGGTCTTAGGCGATTTTATTGAGTCTTGAAATACTTGAATCCATCTTGAAATTCCCACAAATCATTTAAATACTAAATCTAAGAGCATATTACGAAGAGGAACATGCTAGAAAAATAGTTGCGTTTAGACCATTGCGTTCTGTTGTTGAAAAACCCAAATACCGCATTCAAGTCACGTGACGCGTTAGCTGATTTGGTGTATTAAAATAATCTAGCAAAAAATCAAACCAATCAAAAGCTCTCCTTCAAGCAGCATCTTTGTATTGAATCGGCCAGAATATCGGGCCGATTTGAGAAAACGGCATTTGATATAACGGCTAGCTCTCCAGATCACCAACCTGTAGTCTCATTCTGATTCTCGAAAACACAATAGAAACGTCTATTTCAACTCTTCCGTGAATCTCTCTGCGTCTTCCGTGTTCACGTTCAAGACCTGCTGGGATACGCTGAGATATGGATGACTTGAAGACCTACGACGATCAAAAGTAAAACCTGAAGTGTTAGGGCATGAAATACGAAAAACACATTCAATAAATAGAGTAAATAAAAAAGGAAACAATGTGTCACCTTGCAGTACGCAACAAGCAGTCAGGAAATCGTCATTATCAACATAGTGAGTTCTAACAAAAGCCGAAGTAGAAGAATAAAAGGAAATGATAGCATCGATATGAACAATAGGTACATCATAGTAATCTAATATTTCTGAAATTCTGCATCTTAAGACATAGTCAAAGGCCTTATTGAAGTCAATAAAAATTTCAGCAATGTCTTTTTGATGTGTCCTACAGCATTCTAACAATATTCTAGCTGATACAATTTGGCCTAAAGTTGATCGGCTATTCCTGCCACCATTTTGATTGTATCTTGCATATGGGTCAATTACTGACGCTAGCCTTCTATGTAGAATCTTATTATTAGCTTTCCCTGCAGTACAACTTAAAGCGATACCCCTCTGTTGGTCTAGGTCTCTAGACGAGTTCTTGTTGACGGTGATGACAGCAGATCTTCGCCACTGACCCGGTACATGTTGTTCCCCTGACAAAACGGCATCTATGATGGTAAGTAGCTCATTTTGTACAAGAGGTTCTCGAAATGCCAGGGTGGGGACTCCATCTAGTCCAGGAGATTCAAGGGGTTTCAAAAAAAAATAGAATAGAGCATAATTCGTCATTAGTAACAGGAGAAGTATTATAATTAGACATATCAGGAGGAGAGAAATTAGGCGGTGGTGCGTAGCTATATCGACATAGAAAAACTTTATTTTATGTGCTGAAAGGAAGCTGGAACACATTAATTATTAAATCTTTATTGCAATATATATATAACATCTTATAGATAACATTATCATATGACAGTATATGGCCTAAATATTTTTGATATTAGCAATCCCAGCGAGTAGGCCTGTGGTTTTCATGGCAGTCTTCCAAAATACGAAGATTTTATAAGTGAAAGAAAAGTGAAAAATGAGCCTCATAGTGCTTCTTGTTATCAAAATTTGAAGAATGGGAGCATCAACATTCTATTAAAATTAAATCAAATTCTATAATAAATCGCTGTAATAATTCGATATTGATATTATGTTACATCTTGTTGACGATGTCTTGGGCCTTTTAACCATCACTGCTCAGGGAAATAAACTTATTGTTGTTTCGAGCGATCACTTCACTAAATGGGTAGAAGCTTATCAATTACACAATTAACTGGCATCAACTGTCACTCATACATTTGTCAACGTAGTGATCAACCGTCATGGTGTTTCTTTGAAGTTACGGACTGATCAGGGATCGAATTTTTAAGGTGATCTCATGGAGAATGCAATGTTATAATTCGTGAACAAAGTTGATCGTTTAACCGCGCTCTTGAAAACCTGCTATATGCCTACGTTGATCGTCATCACGCCGATTGGGACCAACATTCTAGCGCTTAATTTGGCCTACCGCACAAGCCTGTATTCGTCAACCAATTTCTCATTATTTCAAGAGGTGTACGGTCCTGATGCTAGACTACGCCTTGATTTCCATTGAATGTCTTAAACCCAAGCTACTGTGGATACTATGCACCCGTCCTACCCTCAACAGCTACATCGAGTCGTTTAATTCACTTTTTAGGCTGTACAACATTCGTTGGTCCGTTCGTCAGCTCGTCATAAAGACCTAGATATGATGCACGCAATCATGCTTCAGACAGTAGGTCATTTTATGTTGGTAAGCAAGTCTGGCTTCATTGCTCTGTAATGCCACCGGAGTGCCACATGGTCATTCTCCCTGGTCTTTTTCTTACATAATCTTAGATGTTATTTCCTTAGACTTACATAGACTGCTGACGAAAGTGTGCAACATGGGGGAACAAAGATGGCTGACGCAAAGGACTTATTGTAGCGCACTCCTCATTGACATTTTCAAAATTATTTGATCTCTCCTATAAACTATTTTGTAATCTAAACTCTAAACAATATGTTCTCACTGTCATAGAAAGATACTTTAAATAGGATTTTCTGTGCCAGCGAAGCGGTATTTGTTCATAGGATCACAATTATTTTCAAACAACTATGAATAATTTGAAATCACACCATGAATCAAGGAATTATAAAAATTAAAAAAAAACTATTCACCTTCAAATACGATAAGAAATAGATATCTTAACTCATGTATGATGCAACTTGAAATTGGTAATCATAAATAACTCTTATATCAAAATAATCCTGTTTCACTTAGAAACAAAAATTGCTCAAAAAGTGGCTTGAAATTTCGCGGTTTTCAAGCCTCTGTTTTTGTACTTTGCGTCAGCCATTATGGATCTACATTAAGGCTCCACATGTAGTCCTGACGGTCCCAAGCCACAACATTTAAAGGACATGTTATCAGCACCTGAAAAACAATTCGCAACAAAAGCTGTTGAAAATTTCAACTATCTCGTTAATCGTCTAAGCATTGGTAAAGCCCCAACCTTTGTATTACGATTTCCATTTAGGGCGAGGCAAGTTTCATTCAAAAACGAAAATGGCGGTATCCGCTCTATTTCAATTAGTAACACACTCCGAAGATTGAATTTCTAGTCATTAGCACGTTTCTGCCATTCCAAAGCAATTTATCATTTCCAATCTCATCAACTGGGAGTTGGCGCTCTATGTGGTTCAGAAGCAGCTGTGAATGTCACTTCCTTGATGCTGAAACATCTAAATAATGATTATATAATGATTAAGGTGAACTTTTCAAATGCTTTCAATCTAATTTGAAGAGAAAAAGTTTTATCTGAAGCCATAGACCTTTTCCTGGAAATGTATGCTCACATCCATCAATCGTATGTGCAACCAACCTCTCTTTTCTGTTGTCGAGATGAAATTATTCGCTAATTAGAAGGTGTTCAACAAGGAGATCCTCTTGGTTCGGATCTCTTCAGTCTGACAATTCCCGGGGATCCTCCATCCGTTGGTTGAAATATTGAAAAGCAGCCTCAATGTTTGGAATTTGGATGATAGTACCTTGGTTGATGAGAAAGAAACAGTTTTAAACCAACCTGGACTTTATTGGAAACATGGCAAAGAAAATGGTTTATCCCTAAATCTATCCAAATCTGGGATTATTTGTCAATCGGATTCATCGTTAAATGCAATAGAATTTATGGATCTTACCATTACTGCTCAATCAGATGTTACATTAGTACATTAGAGCCCTGCTTGATAGAAATTTGATGTCATCAATTTCTCAAAAGAGAACGAATGAGCTGATTACCGTCTATTGCAAGTCACATTTTGAAATTAGAATGCCGCTATGCACTATTTTTGTTGAGACATTGTCTGTCTTCTCTCAGAATACTCTAAATTTTGAGGTGTTCACCCTGTTGCGATTTTCACAGCATTTTCACAACATCGAAGAGAACAACAGATTGTTGGCAAATGTTTTCATCACCTTCGAAGTGCCAGCCAACAAAATCAAACACCGACATTTGTTGGCTGGGGTGACCAAACGAAGCCAACATTTTGCCAGCAATTTCATAACATTGAGCTAGTTGTTGTGAATATGCTGGCCAAATGCTGGCTGTGGTGGCCAAATGAAGCCAGCATTTTACAACATCAATGTTGTGATAAGCTGGCAAAATGTTGGTTTCATTTGGCCGGGGCTTAAGAATAGCAGTTGCCCTTTGCCTTGGTTGCAAGATTTGGTAACCCCATTATTGTATACGTCTTGTACTTTACCCGTTGATGTGTTTGGCAGGCACGGCCTCTCGTGCAAGCCTTCAGCAGGCATATTAGAGACACTAAGAAATGAACAGAATTATTCATCAAGCATTAACATCAGCTCACATACCATCCTTACTTGAGCCTTCTGGTTTATCTAGATCAGATGGACAGCGCGGGCTTATGGTATTTCCCAAAAGTGTACTAAAAATGAGATTGATACTCTATTGTAATACTTATGTCAAATTAAATAAATAGGGGTTATGTATAAGTAATTTTTGTTGACTACATAGTTCGAATAAAATAAATATGGATTGTTAGTTTGTTATAAACTGGTTTTCACAGTGAATGGCATTGATGTGTAAATATTATTGCTGCATCAATTGAGTGAATCCATCGACGAGTGTAACAAAGCATTATCTTTGTTATTTGTATTAAGGTTTCTAGAACTGTGGAAACTAGAGGGCAACAAACAGTTTTTGTAATATCTAAAGAGGACAGTACTAGGCTATTGGCAAGAGACAAAATGTGACAATATAGGCATTGATAAAAGCTAATATTGACACGTGCTATTAACTAAAGTAGCGAAGTTCACAAATCAAGGTCTAGATAACTAAAGTTCAAAGTAAAGACCAGGGTAACAACGCAAAGTCAATTCAAGAAGTAACACATTGTACTACTGATTTAACACAAGAGAATTAATATAATGTTGAACATAAATACTTAACTTTGGAGTATTTCACAAAGTATGTAAGCAAGCATTTTGGATCAATCTTTGGGGCCAATTTTCATAGAGCATTTTGACATGACTTATGACTTCCAAAGATTGAACGTCGAAACATGGGTATATTTTACTATTTATATGAAATAATCAACCAATCAAATTGAATATCCTTGTTACAAATAAGGTGTTTCCGTTCCTTATTTAGTAAAGTAACATGATATTTTTATAGGAAGTCAGAAAATGGTTGCACAACTTTTCCGCGTGACTTTTACCTTTTGACCTTTCAAAATTAGGGCGTGACTTTGGATATTTTCAAAAACGCTCTCAACAATGAGTCAATAACAAAGTAAGCTATCAGGGATTATGAGACTTAAAATAAAACTAAAAGTAACGATTGCCACCAGAGTACGATGTCTCTAGCTTGCGTGCGTGCATGCATGTGTGCTGCATGCTTTTCAGGAAATACATCATAATTTATCACCTTTTTGTATTACGATTTTTAGCGTCTCAATGTTGTGAAAATAGTATTGGCTTGGCTAAATTTTGCAAGTCGCTGTCATGTCATAATTGACGAGACTTTTAATACTCCAGACTTAATTAATTTATTATTAATCTGATTTATTAAACAATCACTATTCGACCACTAAATTTATGATATTAATGACAGCTATGATGTTTTATGATATTATCGTTATATATACAGTAACATATTAAACCAATTTTAAATTGAAAACTTATTTTGATTAATTTCAAGGCAATTTATGTATCACATGGATGAAACAGACGTCCTTACAATTTATTCCTGACTTAACTTTTAATAAATAAAGGCCGATAAACATTCCAGAACCTTCTAACGCGGTGAATAAGCAAGTGATTACCCATACAAATAATTGCGTTTTCATGTGATGGATTTCCTGCAAAATCACGTTCAACAATTCATGGAAAATCCACAGCTACGGCTTAACTATTTAATCTCTTGATAAATAAATTAATCAAGCCTGGAACTCGGTCTGGAATAAAGACATCGTCAATTACGATATGACAGCGACAGCCAAATTTAGCCATGCCAGAACTTTTTCGTCACACGAGACGCTAAAAATCGTAAGCGAAAATCGCTCTCAAAACATGATAAATTATGGCGTATTTCCTTAAAAAGCACGCAGCACGCACGCACGCAAGCTACAGACACCGCATCAGAGTACTGCAAGCCCTTGACAGGGTAAAAACCACGGCAAAAGTGACTTCGATAGACTTTACATAAACCATTCAAACATTAAAGTTGTATAAAACTTACCGAGAATTGTGTCTTCTGTTTGTGAGCCTTAGAGTATTGTTGGATCGGACAGTACCTCTTCTCCTTCTAGTCGTATATCAGCCTCTGTATTAGTTGACAATGGAGCAGCCTCCTTTAGGCTATTACGTTGCCTCGTTCATTTAGTCATTACATTATCTATATCCTTGTATGTGAAATGTATCCTTGTAGCTATACCCTCCGCGTTAGAGGTACACACCCACCTCTAGGAGATGACCTAGGATATTCTAGAAATATCTTAACAAGCAAACACAATTTTTAGTGGGTGAGAGAACAAATTTCTATGACAACGAATCAGTTGAAGATGTCTATGCACGAATCAACTATGCTGCTGAAAGATGCGACTTTTCACAACTTAAAGCGATGTCTGATCCTGCAGAAGAGATCATTCTGTACAACGCCGTGAAGTATTCGTCATGTCAACCTGAAAATTCTAGATTAAATCAAGCTGGTCTGTGTGGTCGGCGAGTCTGCGGGTCATTATTTTACACCCACCGCTATTTTAGGTAGCTGTAAACTTTATGTAAATTATCGCGGTAGATAATGAATTAAATAAATTACAAGCTATGGGAGTATTTAAGCCGATCACACCAGGAGGGGTGGAGAATGCAAGCCCAGTTGTTTGGGTAAAAAAGTGGTCATGAGGCTTACGGATGTGTGCTGACTTTAGTGTGCATGTGAATGGCAAGATCTTACAGGATGATTATACTATACCCAACATCGAGACTATATTTTCAAAAATGAACGGTGCTTGCTATTTTGCTAAAACTGATTTACAATCTGTGATCACTGATCTATATAATAACTGGATAGCGCATCTATTGTCCGATTTTTGAAGCCTTTGCGCGTGCTCTGAAAAGGCGCTGCTGACATCTTGCGTGGACCAATTTGCATTGTGAGCTAAATGGAATTAATGGCGGTCAATGAGGAAAACAAGAGGCGCTATTGGATTTATTACAATAATGACCAAGCGCTGAGGATTTTTTGACGATCTCAGTTTTCTATGTACTAATACTTTGTCATTGAGCAACTTGAATGTCTATAAATATAAATATAGCTTGTAGAAAACAACACAACATTTAACAGCTACCAACAGTTAGCCGAGAGGACCGCCAACGCAGCTCAAATTTACTCCAAATAGGCTTCTGAATTTTAATGTTAGCAGAATACCACGGAGAGTTAGGACGAACAGTCATCGTACGTTTCTTCAATGGTGCATGGGTGTTTAATAAATCCAAAATAACATGATAATATTTCTTTATGGATCCATTGGACTTAAAAAAAGGATTTTGAATGTTCAGAATCCAGTAAATCAGAACAAAATTTATCATAATCAATGGTCTTTAGCTTTCGATACAATAAAGTTTTTCTTTCAGGTAAAGGTTTGTTAATTGCTAAAGTACAATAAATTGTCAAATGATAAGAAACAACAGGATCATGGACCGAGAAATCACAAGCCATTATTCCATCGGATCTAGTTATCATTAGACCATTTATGTGGGTAGAAAAGTCAGTATGTTGACACAGATTGAAGGTGTCTAATAAATCATCATCATCATCATCATTTATTGAGTATACCTTATAAGCCATTTCCGGCTTTTTTACAAAGGGCTCATACAGAATAATACATTTCTTAAAAAAACATTAATATAAAGATTAAAAGCTGATTAATTAGAATACATGGATATAAATATTATTTCGATAGATATAGATATGATTTACATTTTTCTTTATAAATGGCACTGTCAGCAATCGCTTTCATCGAGGATGGCAGACCGTTCCACAAACAAGCACCTGCTGATTGGAAAGAGTGAAGATGGCTTTGTTTGATATAAATGTCATTATTGGTTGACGATCGTGTTTCGGTGGTTAATGGAGAAGAGAAGATTGTGGTTACCAGAGGAGGATCTTCGAAATCGTTAAAGTTAGTTAGAAAGGGATCAATAAATACAACATTAGCTATAGAGACCTAAATATATTTAATTAAATATGAATGATGATGATGATAAATGTGCAAAATGTATGTTGTTCAATAATTGTGCTCTGTTTTGCTATTGTTATTGTTTCTGTGGTTGTATAGTTTCTGAATTGCAATACCTACTTGTGAATTGACACTTTTTCTTGTTCTTGATTGTTTTCTTTATTTCCATGTTTTTTACGTTTTGTTTGTGATTTACACATGTGAACTGAGCAGGCTGGCATTATAAATTGATTTGTTTAGCAACAAATATTTAAACTGATGTTCTATTAACTACAATAATACAAGATTGATTCACACAATTCGTAATTTTCATTGGACATAACATATTTTACAAGAGAAATGGTCCAGGCAATATGGCTGCCTTGATTTGTAAACAAACTTGACCTGGCTTCAAATTTCGCGCCTTTCAAACTTGGTCACTATTGTAGTAAATCCAATAGCGCCTCTTGTTTTCCTCATTGACCGCCATTAATTCCGTTTAGCTCACAATGCAAATTGGTCCACGCATGGTTCACGCAAGATGTCAGCAGCGCCTTTTCAGAGCACGCGCAAAGGCTTCAAAAATCGGACAAAAGAGGCGCTATCCAGTCATTATATAGATCCGTGGTTAATATCCCCTCGGTTAATACATAAACAGACTTATGTATTAACAAAAAATAAACAGACTTAGGTTTAAACAACGTTTCGCAATAGCTTAATTGCATCTTCAGGTTAAAAGGAATAACATATAAAATATTTATAGTATTTAAGAGTAAATATTATTTATAGTGTAATATATATTAAAGAGTATTTATAATAAATACTAGCAATGAGTGTTGGTCCATAATGGACCTTGTATGATAAAGCTTTCAGATCACTTATAATTAAACGATCACTTGTAAGATGTAGATAAGTCGCGGACAGACACAGAAATAACGAAATATAATGATATATAAACAGACAGTATTATGTATACTAGCAATGAGTGTTGGTCCATAATGGACCTTGTATGATAAAACTTTCAGATCACTTATAATTAAACAATTTTCTAAGCTGACTATCGCTGTATAATACGGAGCATGAACTCTGGAGGAGAACATGAGACACAATACGCATTGAAACGATGTAGCATTAATCAATACATCTTAATCATTCCTTTAATAAAAATTTAATTTATTTCACATCAATTGAGTCGATTGAAATGTATAGAAGCCGACGGTCAATTTTATGCATTTAACGTAGCTATATCTACATAGAAAAACTTTATTTTATGTGCTGAAAGGAAGCCAGAACACATTAATTATTATAAATTACAAATACTCAGTCAAATTTCGAAATCTGAAACTATCAATAAAAAATCACTTCAAATCCGATCCGATCCGAAGACCTAAAATATTAACCCGAATCTGACCCGTATCGCGTTCGGTTTGGATTCATAAATCTTTGCAATATATACAACACTAATGTGGTGTTCACAAAATAACGCCGTCAAGGTGTGGCCGGTCAAACTCGTGGCATTGCATGCAATATATTCAATATTAAATTAATTTAGCTTCGACAAGACATATGGTCCATTAATTTCGGTTATTAACGTGATCAAACGATATCTTTTGTTAATTAACAATGATTTACTGCTTCATATTAAAAAAAGAAGAAAAATCGTTGATAAAAATTGCCGAGTGCCGGATTTGAATTGACGACCCTGATATTATAATACCAGAGCATTAACCAATAGGCCACTACCTTACTTGCTGTTATCCGCGCTTTAACTGACGTATTCAACAAACCTACTGCTTCGACAACGTATTATTGAACAAGGCCGACCCACTCGCGTGTATTGAATTTCAAATTATATATATAATCTGAAAATATTATGATATGATCGTATATGAGCCTATATATTTTTGATCTTTGCAATCTCAGCAAGTAGGCCTGTAATTTTCATGGCAGTCTATCAAAATACTAAGAGTTCGTTGAAAATAAAATTTTATAAGTAAAAAAAAGATGTGAGAAGTTGGCCTCATAGTGCTTCTTGTTATCAAATTTTCCAGAGTAATAGCATCAACATTCTTTTAAAATGAAATAAAATTCTATAATAAATCACTATACTAATTCGATATTGATATTATATTACATCTTGTTGTCAATATTTCTACGCACTATTTATAATACATTACAGATGTCGAATGAAAGAAAAAACGATTTTGAATAAATTAGTTGTTTTGATAGAAAAACGAAAACAACTCATTTTGCCAGATTCGTGATATGAATATTTATTCAGAATTTATTGAAACGGACGTGATGGTTTATAGAGTGGAAATGTTTAGTGCAGCTTCAAAGATATAAAATACCATAGCCGATGGTAGTATTTAAATGCTCATGTTATGATGTCTGATGAAAAGGATTTACTTATATAGAAAATGAATCTACTTTACCTTGCATTTGATCGCGATATGAAATGATCATTTTTGTCAGAATTATTTCGAATAAAAAACAATTTATATTTTATTCTTATCGGGCTTACATTCTCCTTCTATAAAATATGGTTGTTAACTTATTATTGATTGGTGTATTAACTCAGAGAACTCGCTATATGTATTTAAATGTTGTTCGGAGATTATGGCGCTCGTATAGTTTTTATTTGGATCTCATTTGGAAAATGGTAAGTTGTATTTAATAAATATTGTTTGCTATGATCAATTATTTCATGCAACCTTTTTCGCTTTTTATTTTTGTAACACAAGGTTTGTTACACTCATCCAAACTGTATTAACTATTGAAAAATGTTTTTGAATGATGCTTTTCTGTTTTTAAAGTTGAAAGCCATTTTTGAACGTTGAAAATATTATAATTATTATTATTTATCACAAATCATACGCTCAATTCAACTTAACTTTGTTGAATTTGATATACCTGAAATTAACTTTATTAAATGTTGATCAACGATAATAACAAGACACCGCTATTTTTATTCTCGAAACTTTAGTAACATACTGTGTCTTATTCTTATAGCAAGTCAACTAAATGAAATTTTAATTTTAATCGACGCTTACAATTCCTTCGTTAATTATGTAAGCAAAATCTGAAAATAAAAGCCTGCCTGCTCATAACCAAATGATTCATATTTTTATATTAAACAATAAATTATAGAAATACTTTTGTGCAATGCCTTGATTGATTCTAAACTCTGTAATTTTAGTAATTTTCTATAATTTTAGTAACTTTAGTAATTTTAGTAAACTCTGTAATTTTCTAACAGATAATCTCTTCGAACTTTGAATATTTTTCGAATTCGTCCAACGCCAACGTCATTTTGAAAATTCTTGCAAGTTAATCTGTTTTTATGCCCCGCGATAGATTGTGCATTTCAAAACAGATTGTTTGCTTAGTGTTCTCACACATTATATATCAAAATAGCCTTTTTAAAAGTGAAATGTTTGTATCTCGATTTTGAGAAAAGTAGGGAACGGCATTTTGTTTCATTAATAAATTAAAGACCTAAAGTCTCTTTAATGTTCATAGCGTTTGTGTCGCGCTATATGTATTGCTGATATCAACACTACATGAAATAGGTCTACGTTTCTTTGATTTCAAAACATATTTTGTTTCACCTAGTTATACTGGTAATTCAATGTAATTCAGTATTTCGTATTGTTTTAATTATCATAAAACTGATTCAGTTTCAAGTTTCACTTGTTCAAACAATTTACATGCAGCTTTTAAATTCAAAGCAAAATATTTTTGTTCTGGAGATTTTAATTTGAATTCGATTTGGCTGCCCGCTAGATTATCGACCTATGAAATTTTTCAAAATCTCTGAATTTTTTAATACAATGATATCAATTAAAATATCAGATGGAGTATATTATATTAAAACAATGTCATAGACCCATACTTTTCATACAACAACTTTGTTTGTTACTGTACACGGTTATCTCGACACAAATTTTTGCATAATTTCCAGACAACGGATTATCCGTATTATTTCGCAGGAAGACGTACATAAGTCGAAGAAAGACACTATTGTGATATATAAACAGACAGTATTATTAATACACAGCAAAATAACAAAGAAAATGTATTATGTACTTAGGTACAGTTATTTATTTATTAGACCAAAACGGAATTTCGAGATTATAAGACTTGCATCGTAGAAATCGGTATCAGGGGAAAATAAAATAACGGCATAATCGGAATGTTTTCCAAAGTGAAAACTGAATCTTTATAGTTTCTTTTTCAAATTAAAGAAGCCATTTAATGTCCTAGGTTAATTGTTCAAAGAGACTATAAGTGACTTGGGGATAATTTGAGCGACAGGGGTAAGTTCTAATTTGCTTGGTAGTAAAGGGATAGATGATATATATTTACGCTCTTATTCTGAGCAAATTTGTTAGTGTTATGTACATTATGCGTTTTTTGCTGTTTTTTATTAATAATTCTATATGAGTAAGTAGTCAGCAGTTTGTTATTTAAAGGAAGAGTATGTATGTAATATTTATTTTATTTATCTTATTTAACTTTAATTTTTAATTATTATAAATTATTTCAACTCTCTATACTGCTTACAAAATCAATGTAAGATTCAATAGCTTCACAATTTACGATATGATATAGATATAATGCAGAAGAGCCACATTTTTTACATGTGCATTTATCAGTTGGCTTGTGAAATCCATTTGTCAGGCAAATTAGATGATGAAACCCATGCATAGGCAGTCTAGTGATAAAGTACCTGTTTACTTTGTTTGACATCATCCATCCATTTGACTCTAGGACTGGAGCATATTGGTGATCATTTTCTAATCTGGATTTTAGCTTAGATTGTGTAATATTTAATACGTTTTCAATTAGGTTGGAGTTTAAATTGTATCGTAAATTCAAATCAGTAGTATATGGTGATACATTTGAAAATAAATAAACCAATGTGTTTGACGAATAGGCAGACACACCTAAAATACGTTTGAAGTAGTGGGCTTTTAATTTTTTGAGTTCAAATAAATTTGATAACGAGAGATAGGGGCCAATTACTTCAAAACCATATGTAATTGTTGGAGATAATTTCATTTCAAATATTTCTATAGCTGATTTGATTGAAATTCGACTCAAATGTTTAATTAAGCCAATAGCTATAGCAAACTTTGTTTTTTTCTTTAAAATATTCTCTGTAAATGACAAAGAGGTCTGGAGTGTAACACCAAGATAAGTATACGATTTCGAAAATGCTACAGCATCACCACGGTAAGTAAAATAATCACCTTTAGCCAAACGACCATAGATAGATAGATAGATAGATAGATAGATAGATAGATAGATAGATAGATAGATAGATAGATAGATAGATAGATAGATAGATAGATAGATAGATAGATAGATAGATAGATAGATAGATAGATAGATAGATAGATAGATAGATAGATAGATAGATAGATAGATAGATAGATAGATAGATAGATAGATAGATAGATAGATAGATAGATAGATAGATAGATAGATAGATAGATAGATAGATAGATAGATAGATAGATAGATAGATAGATAGATAGATAGATAGATAGATAGATAGATAGATAGATAGATAGATAGATAGATAGATAGATAGATAGATAGATAGATAGATAGATAGATAGATAGATAGATAGATAGATAGATAGATAGATAGATAGATAGATAGATAGATAGATAGATAGATAGATAGATAGATAGATAGATAGATAGATAGATAGATAGATAGATAGATAGATAGATAGATAGATAGATAGATAGATAGATAGATAGATAGATAGATAGATAGATAGATAGATAGATAGATAGATAGATAGATAGATAGATAGATAGATAGATAGATAGATAGATAGATAGATAGATAGATAGATAGATAGATAGATAGATAGATAGATAGATAGATAGATAGATAGATAGATAGATAGATAGATAGATAGATAGATAGATAGATAGATAGATAGATAGATAGATAGATAGATAGATAGATAGATAGATAGATAGATAGATAGATAGATAGATAGATAGATAGATAGATAGATAGATAGATAGATAGATAGATAGATAGATAGATAGATAGATAGATAGATAGATAGATAGATAGATAGATAGATAGATAGAT
Source organism: Haliclystus octoradiatus (assembly GCA_916610825.1). NCBI lineage: Eukaryota > Metazoa > Cnidaria > Staurozoa > Stauromedusae > Haliclystidae > Haliclystus > Haliclystus octoradiatus. The sequence goes on from OU744446.1 coordinate 29,743,837, forward strand.
AGATAGATAGATAGATAGATAGATAGATAGATAGATAGATAGATAGATAGATAGATAGATAGATAGATAGATAGATAGATAGATAGATAGATAGATAGATAGATAGATAGATAGATAGATAGATAGATAGATAGATAGATAGATAGATAGATAGATAGATAGATAGATAGATAGATAGATAGATAGATAGATAGATAGATAGATAGATAGATAGATAGATAGATAGATAGATAGATAGATAGATAGATAGATAGATAGATAGATAGATAGATAGATAGATAGATAGATAGATAGATAGATAGATAGATAGATAGATAGATAGATAGATAGATAGATAGATAGATAGATAGATAGATAGATAGATAGATAGATAGATAGATAGATAGATAGATAGATAGATAGATAGATAGATAGATAGATAGATAGATAGATAGATAGATAGATAGATAGATAGATAGATAGATAGATAGATAGATAGATAGATAGATAGATAGATAGATAGATAGATAGATAGATAGATAGATAGATAGATAGATAGATAGATAGATAGATAGATAGATAGATAGATAGATAGATAGATAGATAGATAGATAGATAGATAGATAGATAGATAGATAGATAGCATCTCAATTCGAGATAAATATTTGTTGTAATACATGAGTTATTTATGAGTATAGTCTAGTTTAATTTTGTATATGATTGTTCTGATTTGCTTTTATTCAGTTAATGTGAATATATATCATATATAATATTCTGTAATTCATAATATGCTGCTAATAATTTATGTAAATTATTATTTTGTTATTGATTTGATATGTTTTTGAAAATTTAATAGACAATTTAGATTATTTAAGATATCAATAGTCAATTTTGTTCTGCGGCTTTTACAAATTGTATATATGATGATATTTGTTGGCAGTGTAAAATATGATATCGATCATTTGCTGAATCACCACACTCTTTACATAGGCAATTATCGTCAGGATCATGAAAAATATTATTTGTACAGATAAGATGGTGAAAGCCATGGATTGACAAGCGGATGATGTAGTTTCGATTTAATTGATTTGCTGCTTGCCAACCAGATGATTGTAAGGCAGGGGCGGCTCCATACCCTTTTTGGAATACTTCAACTATTTTATTTTTGCGGTTTTCAAAACATTTTGAAAGTTCTTCAAAATTAAAAGGGAACAAATGTTCAATATCTTTTGTTAGAAGGTTAGTGTTTGTAAATATGTAAATTAAAGTATTTGAAGCAGATATATGGGCCCCAAGGGCACGTTTGAGATATGTAGCTTTGATACGATCAAGGTAGAGGAATTGGTTTGATGTGAGAAATGGTGCAATGACTGGAAAAGCATAAGTAACCATCGGAGAGATTTTCATGTCAAAAATATTTAGCGATGTTTGAAGAGATACTTTCTTTAAATGTGGTATAGCACCTATCGTGAGAATGCATTTATGTAACTTGTTCATTAGATGTAAAGTAAAGGTTAACGATTGTTGTAAAATAACACCAAGATATTCATAGCTTTTAACAAATTCCACACGTTCCTTATTGTATATGAAAATGTCTCTTTTGCTGATAGTGCCACCTTTGCGGAATTTCATCATTTTGGTCTTTTTCAGGTTGACTTCTAATGCATTTGTGTGACACCATGTTTGCAAAATATCTAAACCATCCTGTACAGCTTCTTTGTCAGGGGAGTAAAAAACAAGATCATCAGCAAAAAATGAAAAACTTAGATTTGGTATATTACGTAGAACTTCAGCCAAGTCGGAAAGATAAATGATAAATAGGGTTGGCGAAAGACAATCTCCCTGGACAACACCGTGGTTTTGAATAATTTGTGTAGATAGCTTTATACCATCGTCAATAAAAATCTCATTTCCTTTTAAAAGTGAACAAATAAGACGAAGAAGCAATCCATCTATACCAAAAGTGTTCTTCATTTTCTGAACTAGAATGTCACGATTTACATTGTCAAATGCTTTAGTAAAGTCTACAAAACAGCAGTAAGTGGATCTAGGTGTGGATGATTTAGAAAATTGGTCTTTGATAGAGTCTATCAATAGCTGTAATGGTTGTAACGTATTTTTTTCTTCTTGGAAGCCAAATTGCTCTGGTGGAATTAAATGAAAGCAATTTGGTTTGAGTTTACTGTTTATGAGACTTGTTAAAACTTTGAGGGGGCAACAGAGTAAGGAAATGCCACGGTAATTATTAGGGTCAATTTTTACACCTTTACCTTTATACAGTAGAATTACTCTGCTCCTGTTCCAGTTATTAGGTATAGTTCCGAGTTTGAGGCATAGATTGAACAAAGATGTCCATAAAGGAAGTAGCTGATCAAGAGAAAGTATTAAGTGTTCGTTAGTAATGTTATCAAGTCCTGCTGCTTTACGAGTTGAGGTTTGCAATATAGCTTGTAGAACTTCGTCTTCTTGAAACAATTTATTAAACCAATCATCTACAAGAATATTTAATGAATCTAAAAGTTGAAAGTTGGAAGTTGAAAGTTGAAAAGTTGGTGGTTTGTTGTAAGGATCGTATAGATTTTTAAAATGACTAAGAATGTGTTCATGTGAAATTGGTATTGATTTTTTGGAATGACGGGTTTTGAACAAGAGCCAAGGCTTTTTGATAGAAAGTTCAATAGTTCTTAAAATTTGATTTTCGTTATATATGGCCTTTTTTGACATCAAAAGTGAGCGATAACTTTTCCTCTCTGTAGAATATTGATCTCGAAGTAGCTGATTTCCTGAACCTCTCATAATTTTGTCAAGTAGATACAATACTGATTTTTTTTTCTTTTCTCTGCATTCAATATCAAACCAAGGTTTATTATAGTGATGGGTTTCTTTGATTTCAGGGCAACATTCAGTGAGTGCTGATTCGATTAATTTAAGAGCATTTTCTAGATCTTCCATTTCAATAGCTTTCTCTGCTAGTTCTAAGTTTGGATGCTTAATAAGTAGCTCTTTGTTGACTTTTCGTTGCAGTTTTTTGACATGCTGTTCTTGGTCTTGGTTTATTTGGTTGAGGCTCCAGGTTGTCAGGACTCTTTGATGTTTTCTCTGGCATCCTTTTACAATACTGTGTTGCTTGACATCTGTGAAGGCGGTGTTGCTAAAAACAAGGTCAATTGTACTATTTCCGTTTGATGAAATGTATGTATATTCTTTAGGATCATTTATTAGGAAAATACCTATTTGATGCAAGAACTCAACAAGTTGAGCACCACGGTTTGTGGAATCAATTCTACAGTTAAAATCTCCAAAGATTAAGGATGGTAGTTCATTTTGCACAGCACTTAAAGCTGATGAAATATCATATAGTATAGTAGAAATGTGTACATTTGGAGGAAAGTAAAAACAAAATATATTACAATACTTTGTTGAAATGCCAATGTAAGTACTGTTTTGTATAATTTCTTTGGGCTCTAAAAAACTTTTACATAAAATTAAAATACCTCCTCTTGGGCAAGTACCATTTCCAGTTGGCGGAGATGCATTAGAAGAAAATGAATAATATTTTGTAAAATTGTCTGGACATTCTAATAAAAAAGTTTCGGTTAAGAGAACAATATCTGTCGATAAAAAAGGATCAGTTTCAGGAGAAATATTTAAAAGTCCATTTATTCCTTCAATATTCCATAAACATGTTGATAACTCTAAAAGGTCCATTGTGTGCAGTCAATTTGATGGGGTTGAAGGATTTGGGTAAAGTTCAATAATATTTCCAGATTTGATTTGATACTGTTTTGTCGGGTTCTTTGATCTTATTTGGCGTAATTTTGATCTAAGCTCATAAGCCGCTTTTCTTTCATTTTGAGTCAAATCGGGTGAAATATACACATTTACTCGTTGAGGATTTTCTCGCAGCTTTCTGGATGCTTTGATTAGTTCCCATTTTTTGTTGGGTGTTAACTTTACAATAATAGGTTGCACCTTACCTTCACGTTTTTCACCAACCCTTTTAACTGTCATAGGAATGTGGTTTATGTCTACACCAATCTCTCGTATAACTTCTTCAACCAACTCTGTATCATTGTATGAGTCATCTTCTTCAAGACCCGAAATTACAACATTTGCTTTCCTTTCAGATTGAAATGTTTGTTCCTTATTTATTTGATACGTCAAGTTAACAAGATAACTGGGTTCAGGCTCTTCTGATTGGTTTTGGCATTCCTTCGGCTTCAATGATGATAGATCTTCAATTTGTTTGCTGTTCCGAGCCTTAAATAATGATAATTCAATTCGCATTTCTTGATTTTCTTCCGTAATTGTATTTATTTTTGTTTCTAATTTTGTTACCATGGAAACAAGACTGCTGATTTGGGATTGTTGTGCATTCATATGGCCTTGTAATTCATCAATGGAGGATTGTAGAAGGTTTGATTGTGACATCGCAGATGGAGATCTACTTTTACTTAATCCAGACGTAAGCCGATTTATAAGTGAGATGCGTTTAGGAGTTTCCATAGAAACAGTAGATTGTATGACGTCATCGTTTACAGAAGGGCTGGTAATTCGTGATTTGTAGAATCCAAGATGGCGCCGTTAATATGGTTTATTTCATTTCCACGTGTAGCAACTTTTGAAACAACATCTACATTTGAAGCAAGTAGCAGTTCTTTTATAACGGAAAAGTATTTGAGTTTAAACTCATGGAGATCCACAGTCTTACCACAGCCTCCAACTACGACTTTTCCTGTTTTATATAGAGTAAAGGCAAGACATTTTGTTTTCTTTTTCACATCAGTAAATATCGTAACTATCTCTTTTGCTTGTTTGGTTTTTGGGTAGATAGATAGATAGATAGATAGATAGATAGATAGATAGATAGATAGATAGATAGATAGATAGATAGATAGATAGATAGATAGATAGATAGATAGATATACGCAACTGTTGTATATTTCTCGGATAGACAATAAAGTAAATGGTATTCAAGACTATAATTTGGGCGATTCTCTCATTTAAACATACTATACCTGTTAAGCATGGAGATTGGGTACTAGTGTTAATCAATTATTATGTATAGATAATTCAAAGCTATACAACGGATTATACTATAGCAACAAAATCAACCTTGGTGGTATCAAAGGCGCTCTTCGTCCAGCTACATCTCAGGAGAAAGTTGCTTCACCAACAAACAAAACGTTCAGATTCTATTGATTAGAAATAAGACCTTCCAAGCCCAAAAGTGTGTCTATCCTTGTCTACCGGACTCCGATCGGACCCCTTGCCCTACAATTGAACGAAATTCAAATTTTCAATGCAGCAAATAGCTTTCCTCTTGGCTCCATACACTCGTGGTCTCCGCAACATTTGAAGAACATAATGTTAGCACTAACAACATAAACTTTTATGAATCTTCTAAAAAATTAGCAACCCTTTTCAACCAACTAAGCAGCAGCAAAGCAGCATCCTTTGTATTGAATTTTATCTTTAGTGAAGATTGGTTTCTTTCAGCAAAGAAAACGGTGGCATGTGCCTTATCGTAATTAGTAACACAATTTACGGTCTAGTATTCAAGTCTCTAGCATGATGTGTTCAATAGGCTATTTTCAACCTTATCAACTGGGTGTGATCATTCCAACTGGTACAGAAGCAACTGCTTTTATGCTGGATAATATGAAAGGATATATAAATGCCAGTTATTCGAGTAAATATATACAGATTAGAATTGGACATATATATTGTAGATATCCTTTCAATGTGAGTCACCAAACGTTTTGAGTTCAAACAAGTTATATGGCTGATTTATTTTCTTCAAAAATTGATTTGTTTTATTGCGTTCAACCAGAGTTGTGATACTGACACATTTATACGATAGGCATAAATTGCGTTCCTTGAAACATATATATAGCCATACACTGTAGTCAGACTACGGTAGTATGAACTTCATAGCCACACTGAACAAAACTGTAAGAGAAGTTAGCGTGTCACAATAAGGCCAGATGGTTTGCAATTATTGATACGCAGAGTTTGCTGGGCGGCACAGCACAGGATTTTATAAAGCACATCATTTATCATAATATGAAGCAGCTCTGATGACATGTCTTGCTCAAAAAATACTTTTATATTTTCTATATTACTACAGCTCATATTAGATTATCATAAATTACCTAGGTTGGAAATGAGATAAAAACAGCGAGAGAAAAGCTGCTAGAAGAGTTCCGGATATGATTCTTCAGTTTCGATCTATTGATCCAGTATTAAAACATATTAAGTTTTCCAGATAAATGCTTCTGAAACTGCAAAAAAATATGTTCGAAACTGCCCAACCATTCCTTCGCTCGACTGTAAACACGAATTTGGATATTTGACAACAGAACGGCATAGAATATATATTCTAATTTTTACGATTGGATTTGTTATTTCAAATATGTTTTTTTCTATATATATATATGTATAGGAAAACAAAGATGACTGGTTCAGTTCCTACTTCATCAAAAACGATAAGAAGAGGTACTTATTGCATTATACCTTAATAAATGTTGAAGTCTGTTGAAGTTTTAAATAATTGTGAGTTCTTTTAAAGCTCAATTATGTAGCAACTGTAGCAGAAATTAGTGAGATTGTGTTCACGATTGTAAAACCTGATTTTATTGCAGCAAACATACCAGTACCGAACAGGGCGATGAACATGCGACACTATACCTGCGATTGTGTGTGTGTGTGTATAATTTTATTTCGATTCGTAACCAAAATGAGCAAATGCTCGTTTATACATTGATACGAATTTAAAAGTAAGTTATTAATTATAATATTGTAAATTAGTAGAAATAATGATAAGGATAATAGTATTAATAATATAATATAATTTTTATTATTATTTTATTATTTTATTATTTTTTTTATTTTTTTATTTTTATTTTTTATTTTTTTCGTTTTTTGAACGAGACAAGTTCCATAATTATGCTAATTGTATTATATTTATGAGGAAAATGCTAGTGTTTTTGATAGATATAACATTATAATCTAATTATCGACAGCTGATTGACATAAACCAATAATTTATTTTCCATTCCAGGGATGTCAAATACGCAAGAGTTGACTCTTTGAATGTTCTTGTTGCTTCCCCACGTATTACTTCCGGGATAAAGTTCCAAACTCTAGTACCTACTGCTACAATCGACCATTTCATCAGGGTTGTTCTGCAAATGGGTGGGATGAGTTTGTTTGGACGGCAAGATGACGTATATTTAGTGTTGGATATCTTGAAGAGGGAGTGTAAAAGTTTTGGAGTTTCTGTTATGAGTGTTTTGTGGATCATATTGGTTAATTTTACTATTCTTCTGACGTGTAGAGATGGAAGACGATATTCTTTACCAGTATTGGGTCGTGTTAGGTGTTTTAGTGATTTTTCTTGAATTCTTTCTAATTTTAGTCTATCCGTTTGATTAATTCCAAGAAGAAGTAGGCTACAATGTTCTAGGTGAGGACGGATGTATGTCTTGTAAAGTGTATTGGCAAGGTGTGGGTTTAGGGATTTTTTAACCTGTTTGATTTGATATAGGGAGAGATTGGCTTTTCTGATGCAATTGCGAAGATGACATCTCATGTTTAATCTACTGTCAATGTGAGCACCGAGTATCTTTATTATATTGAGCCAAGGTAAGGTTACATCATCGATTGTAATGTCTTTGTTATGTATTTGATTAGTACTTAGAAGATTTTCGCTCGTAACGTGAATGTCGGGTTCTGGAATGTGAGTGATTAGTAGGCATTGAGTTTTTGAGGGGTTCAGTTTTAGACAATTCAGCTGGAACCATTGGTGCACCTTTTCCAAGTCTTTGTTGAGGTGTTGGACAGCAGTGTTTTTGTGGTTGGAGGAATAGTATAGCGTTGTATCATCTGCGTATCGTATGATGGAAGAGGTTATTGGAAGAAATGAAAAGTCTGCTACGTAGATATTAGATAGTAGTGGTGATATTATCGATCCTTGTGGGACTCCCCGAGGGCAGGAAAAGGGCGAGGAAGTCTGACTTTCAACTCTGATAGATTGTGTTCTTCCACTTAGGTAATTGTTGATTAAGTTACAACTTGATGGATTTACACCGTAAGCTCTCAATTTTTCCATCAGAAGTTTATGGTGCACCATATCAAATGCCTTGGAGAGATCGAGGGAGACGATTGCAGTAGTTTGTTTTTTGTTGATGGCTGTTCTACAATCTTGTGTGAGTTTCATGAGGGCCATTTCAGCACTGTGACTATGTACAAATCCAAACATATCAGGTGGGAAAATTGGTTTGAAGTGATTTTGGAGTTGATTTGCTAAGATTTTCTCGAATGCTTTGGAGATATGAGTGAGGATGGTAATTGGTCGATAATTTTCTTTATTTGATGGATCGTTTTTTTTGTATATTGGTGAGACTATGCCATGTTTCCAGGCTTTTGGTATTTCATTTATTGTTATTAAGTGATTGAATAGATCGGTAATAGGAGAGGTGAGGCTAGGTAGGATAGTTTTGAGGAAGCTTACGGATATGTTATCGGCCCCAGTTGCCTTATTAGTTCTGAATCTTTTGATAATGTTATTTACTTCATTGTCTGATGTGTATTTAAAACAGAAGGAAGTGCAGGAGCGATTCATGATTTGATGTATGCTTGGGTGATTTTTGAGATAGTCGGCAGTCCAGTTTGGAGTAGGTGGTATACAATTTTTAAAATATCTTCCTATTATTTGTGCTTTTTCTTTAGCGGAGGTTATTAAGCAATTGTTTTCCAATAAATTAGCTACATTAGCAGATTTGTTTTTCCCAACACCAGTGATTTTTTGTAGGTTTCTGTGAAATTTTGAGGGTTCAGTCTTTGAAGATGTTTCGAGATATTGTTGGAGGCTGTGTCGTTTAAGTTTTGTGACTAGATTCCGTTGAGTGTGGAAGCGGCGGATATTTTCTTCATTTCGTGGTAACTTCGATAAGTGATCTCTGAGTCTGATAGCTTCGTCGATTTTAGCTGTAATCCATGGTGGTCTTTGTGCCTTGATAAGTTTAGATGTCAATGGTGAATGTTTCTCTATGACTGAGTTAACTTCAAAGAACCATCTGTTCCATACATCATCGGCTGACAGTAGCTCACCGTTATCATTAGTGTACATACGTT
>OU744446.1:29753153-29856330 GCA_916610825.1 Haliclystus octoradiatus
AATTTGCAAATCGAGAGTCTGAAAGACTCGCAGAAATTTGTAGTTTCTTTTTGTTAAATTTCAAACACACGCATACTGTCATTGCATTTGCACGGACAGATTTCTGTAGATTTGATCTGAGGTCCTGTTTCCGTTTCACATATTTCTGATCTTTACTTTCTATCGCTTCTCTCCTTCCATTTGATTGCGTCGATAAACGATGTTTACAATATGTGGACATACCATGAAATATTAAAATTAGATCGCAACTATGTTAATTCTGAAAAACTAGTCTGAAAAAATACACGAGGCAAGATGGCGTCATGCAGCTTTTCATAAACATTGAACATCAGACAGAAGAAGACAGCTAGCATGAAAACGAATATTGAAAAGTGAGCTCACTTTTCAATAAAGAAGACTGCCGGTCTGCATAGTCCCTTTAATTCCGTTTAGCTCACAATGCAAATTGGTCCACGCATGGTCCACGCAAGATGTCAGTAGCGCCTTTTCAGAGCACGCACAAAGGCTTCAAAAATCGGACGATACAGGTGCTATCCAGTCATTATATAGATCAGTGGTTAATATCAGAGCCATCTATTTACAAGACTTGGGATACTGATGCCATTTATGTTTTTTGGTCTGGACCCAAGCACGTTTTCAGCAGCAGTGCGCATGTGCAAAAGAATGTTGTGTTTTTTTAAGCCATTTTGGAACTCTGTGAAATGGTTTGCGATTGTTTAACAAGAGTAATATAACCATTTATGAGTTGTCTTTCTCCATATTTATTTGCTGGACTCTCAAAATTAGAATACAAATTTACTTCAATGTATACTATGTTATTGATCTCATCAGCATGTTTCTCAAGAGTAAATCAGATCAATGCTATTGGAATTGCTAAATGGACAAGGAGTTTGTAGAGTATCTCTTACGCTCTTACGCTTATTCTTTGCAGTCAAAGACAACTTTTTCTAATTCTTGTCCCCAGTTGGAATAGTAAACAATACTTTTATTTCGATTACTATTGTGCCTATTAACACAACAATAAATAATTTAATAGCCTATGTTTGTTTTCACTGATAAAAGTTGTATTTTTCCGCGCGCTTCGCTTAAAACAGGAAACCTGGCGCCAAAAGAACAAGAACCCTGTGCCGAAAGTACGAAAATGGCGTCCAACAAATCACGTGAATGGCATCTGTCTAATAGGAGACGATAGCGGCACATGAAAGCGTGTCCCAACTCTTGTAAATAGATGGCTCTGGTTAATATCCCCTCGGTTAATATCACATTTCAAGATAAAGGATAGCGACAAAAAGTAAAAAGACTTATAAAATTTGGTACAAAACAATACAACAAAGAAAATATATCATTTACTTAGCTAGATTTATATATTTATTAGATCAAAACAGAATTTCGAGATTATAAGACTTGCATCGTAGAAATCTGTATCAGGGGAAAATAAAATAACGGCATAATCGGAATGTTTTCCAAAGTGAAAACTGAATCTTTATAGTTTCTTTTTCAAATTAAAGAAGCCATTTAATGTCCTAGGTTAATTGTTCAAAGAGACTATAAGAGACTTGAGGATAATTTGAGCGACAGAGGTAAGTTCTAATTTGCTTAGTAGTAAAGGGATAGATGAAAGTTCATTTGGATACATAAACGATTGTTACAATGTTAAATTTACGGGTTATTATGTGTTCAAGGGTTGATTGTATTTGAAAATGTAATCGTTTCTTGATAACTTGTAGAGAACTTGTTCACATTATTGTTATTGTTTATTCATTGCTACTCAAAGGGTTGCTGCACGTCTTCATAATATATTTTGCCTACCTTCAATCACAGATTCAGAGGCCTATACTTTAGAAGGATGCGGATGACTTTCGATTCTTTCGAACGCTATGATTTTGAATGTCTTGTTTCTCATTTTTGCTGTTTTGCAAGTTTTGTCGGTATTTTAGGGAACTATTGGTTTTGTATCATATTTCTACCTTACGCCAGAGCAGCAATATACAGATTACTTCATGGGAAGCGCATCGTACCGATTTTATGATACAAAACAACGAATGAAAGAAATGTGTACAAAGTGCTTCCTATGGAGATTTTATTATATTGATTATCGCTAGCGAGATTCAACTCTTAAAGTGATGAAAGTGATCATATTTATGATCACTGCAAGCCTGAAAATTGGAGATTTTTGACTGCTACAAATGTTTCTGAAGATTTGTAAGTGCTTTCTCTTCTTTTCTGTTAGATGTTTTGATCTGAGAACTCTTGAATAATGTTTACATAAATTACTTGCAACAAACGTGCAACAAATTTACATCAGAAATCGCAGCAAATATGACGTAACCATCAACTTACGCACGCCGCTGGTTAATTTAAATGTAATTACAAGTTGATGATTTATTATGTTTGGATTTGCAATCGTATAAAACGAATAACTTGTATTTATTTAAGTAGTAATCAGATAAACGCTGAATGAGCATATATTTCAAAGCGTATTATGATGATTTGAGCAGTATAATATCATTAAAATCATCGAATGTCATACTGATCGCTGATTGGTTGTTGTTGATGTTTGTGTCAGGCTGAGTAAAATCGTAAAATTATGGCTTTTGGCTTGAAGCCCAAAAACACAATAATTTAGCAACAGAAACAAAATGGCGTTCATATAAAGCAAAGCTTTGTTTGGCAGAGCACTTAAAATACCCTTTTAATCCAAATTAACAAAAAGAAAACACAATAACTTTGAAACAAAACATCATAAATTAAACAATTATCAGTCTATAAATTTGTTCAATGTTTCTGTTCACAATTCGAAGTTCATACAGCATATTTGTTAATAATAGCCAAAGCAGCATGTTACGATACGTTTAATTTTCTATACCAATATTGTATTCAGACTACTACAGCGTTCACTTGCTTTCTTATGAAAAATAACGTGTATCTTAGCTATATAGCTAACTTGTAATCTCATTTGCGGTAAGTAATTCGCAGTTTTAAAGAAAATAGAAATAAATTAGTTTTCTTTTTTATGGTTATATATATCATTTTTGTCATTTTTCTTTCCTGCCTTCCCTTTTTGTATCAAAACTATTTGAATGTGTTTACACAGTTGCTATCGAAATGTCGGTATTATGTAGAAATATGTAAACAAAATCTTCGGGAAAATGCAACAGAGTTTGACCGCAAACGCAGATGCTTGTATTGGCAGCAGAAGGCAAATTTTAGACTTTTTAATAGCCTGTAACCAATTACCCAAGCGTAATGTAGTGCATTATAGTGCATCATTGACATCATTGACCAAGTGCGGTAGTTTCTAACTGATGCCCGGATTTTGTACAGGCAAACAGAATTGAGGGGCATTCACGATACTGAACATTTTGGTTGCAAGTTTTACAAGATTCAAGTCAAGTCAATAGATAGAATGCTATGAGGAGCAAAATCCCAATCGGCAGAGAAATATACTACTCATGGACGTTTTTCATAGCATAGCATAGATCGTATGGTATAATATTGACAGTAGCATAATTTTTCACACAAATCTGAGCATATCAAGGTTATACGCAACTGTTGTATATTTTTCGGATAGACAATAAAGTAAATCGTATTCAAGACTATAATTTGGTCGATTCTCTCATTTAAACATACTATACCTGTTAAGCATGGAGATTGGGTACTAGTGTTAATCAATTATTATGTATAGATAATTCAAAGCTATACAACGGATTATACTATAGCAACAAAATCTACCTTGGTGGTATCAAAGGTGCTCTTCGTCCAGAGAATCATCTCAAGAGAAAGTTGCTTCACCAACAAACAAAACGTTCAGATTCTATTGATTAGAAATAAGACCCTCCAAGTCCAAGAGTGTGTCTATCCTTGTCTACCGGACTCCGATCGGACACCTTGCCCTACAATTGAACGAAATTCGAATTTTCAATGCAGCAAACAGTTTTCCTCTTGGCTCCATACACTCGTGGTCTTCCGCAACATTTGAAGAACATAATGTTAGCAATAACAGAATAGACTTTTACGAATCTCCTAAAAAAATCAGCAACCTTTTTCAACCAACTAAGCAGCAGCAAAGCAACATCCTTTGTATTGAATTTTATCTTTAGTGAAGTTTGGTTTCTTTCAGCAAAGAAAACGGTGGCATGTGCCTTATCGTAATTAGTAGCACAATTTACGGACTAGTATTCAAGTCTCTAGCACGATGTGTTCAATAGGCTATTTTCAACCTTATCAACTGGGTGTGACCATTCCAACTGGTACAAAAGCAATTGTTTTTATGTTGGATAATATAAAGGATACATAAATGCCAGTTATTGGAGTAAATATATACAGATTAGAATTGGACATATATATTTTAGAGATCCTTTCAATGTTAACACCAAACTTTTTGAGTTCAAACAAGTTATGTGGCTGACTTATTTTCTTAATTGATTTGTTTTATTGCGTTCAACCAGAGTTGTGACACTGACGCGTATATACGATAGGCATAAATTGCGTTCCTTGAAACATATATATAGCCATACACTGTAGTCAGACTACGGTAGTATGAACTTCATAGCCACACTGAACAAAAATGTAAGAGAAGTTAGCGTGTCACAATAAGGCCAGATGGTTTGCAATTATTGATACGCAGAGTTTGCTGGGCGGCACAACACAGGATATTATAAAGCGCATCATATATCATCATGTGAAGCAGCTCTGACAACATGTTTTGCTCATAAAATACTTTTATATTTTCTTTATTACTACAGCTCATATTAGATCATCATAGATTACCTAGGTTGGAAATGAGATAAAAACAGTGAGAGAAAAGCTGCTAGAAGAGTTCCGGATATGATTCTTCAGTTTCGATCTATTAATCCAGTATTAAAACATATTGAGTTTTCCAAAGAGTAGATGCTTCTGAAACTGCAAAAAAATATGTTCGAAACTGCCCAACCATTCCTTCGCTCGACTGTAAACACGAATTTGGATATTTGACAACAGAACGGCATAGAATATATATTCTAATTTTTACGATTGGATTTGTTATTTCAAATATGTTTTTTTTCTATATATATATGTATAGGAAAACAAAGATGACTGGTTCAGTTCCTACTTCATCAAAAACGATAGGAAGAGGTACTTATTGCATTATACCTTAATAAATGTTGAAGTCTGTTGAAGTTTTAAATAATTGTGAGTTCTTTTAAAGCTCAATTATGTAGCAACTGTAGCAGAAATTAGTGAGATTGTGTTCACGATTGTAAAACCTGATTTTATTGCAGCAAACATACCAGTACCGAACGGGGCGATGAACCTGCGACACTATTCCTGCGATTGTGTGAACTACGAGCCATTGGTAGCTGTCAATCAATCAAAATCAACATGGTTTTCCTTAGTTATCCTTCATATCATAGACTTTACAATTCAATGCCATAAGATTCATCTCTTTCTATTACAAAAAGCATATCCTGCGTAAAAGTAAGCATTAAAAAACGTTTTCGAAATCAATTGTAAATCCAAAATTGGAATCCAATACGAGACGTTCCTATAGGTCCGACAAACCTTGTCACAAATATTTTTAATTCGTCGTATTTAATCGCATTCCATGTTTGCGGGTTTGTTTCTGACTTCGCAAGCGATTTAAAAAAACAACCTTATGTTGGCTGCTTGGAGGCCCTTGGAGCGAGGTAGTCACCAGTACGGTCATAGTAGAATCTATAAGCTATCGAGTTCTATAGGACCAGTCAAATTGATAATCACTGAAAATTACTTCTCGTATAAAAGCTGTGGTACAGTTTGAGTCGGAGAAAAAAGATTAAAACCATTCCAAGTGAATTAAAAGGGAATTATTGAACGGCGATAATTGTTTTGAAAAAAAACAACATTTTTTTCCAAATTTTCATTTCAAACGGCACTAGTTGTGACATCATTATAGCGGGAAGTGTTTCGATTGCAGTAGAACTACAAACAAGTGTTTTGTAATTTGCTAAGACCGTTTACCAAAGATGTAATATGGAATAAAGCATTTTATGGATAGAAAGCATAATGTAGATAATTGTGCACATTTGATACTGCTTTTTTTGTTTACAAATCTATGAAAAATGTGATATTTCTTGCAAAGACGACACATATCGAATCTACCTTCTTTTTGACAACATCAAATCAACGGCTTAAATTTCTGTATTTCAATTACACTGTCATTACTGAACCTCGATCGAAACAAAATAAACATCATATGTGATTTCTGGGTGTTTGGATATTATGGTTTGCTACAAAATTGATTCCAACTGAATTTAATTGCTGACCGTTGCCCAGTCGTTCTTTTGTCTGCGTTACCAATCGCAATGCTTTTGGTAAGAAATACTATGATAAAATTTCAGACTTGTTCGCATGGGATGATGATTTTAAAAACATATATATGTTACATTTGTAACCCTGATTGTCATCATCTATGTACTCAACTCGTATTGCTTTGCTTTTGAATTCAAAAAATGTTAAAATATTAGAGGTTGCGTTTCAGAATTCACGGCTCAAATATCATCAACTCACTGAAATAACATGACGTAAATAAGAAAGCTACGAGACCAGATTTCAAAACATTCCATTCAAAGGCTATCGGTCTTGTCTGACCCTCTAAGAAACCTTTGAATCAATGCTCCAACGATTTACAAATAATATGAATGATTTCAAAATGGGTTGCAAAAATGTAAAAATAGATTCCGAATCGTGTTAGCTGTATATCAAAACCCTTCAATGACAGTTTAGCAAATTAATGATAGTTGGGTTCAATATCCATCACATGAGTCACGATGTACAAACTATTAATGTCGCTTTGAACAATAAGTAAATTAGTGTCATCTTACTGCAGCTATAGCATTTTGTTTTCATATGATTGAGTTTCAACTCTAGTTTTTATGTTATTATTATTATTATTTTATTCCTTCCATTGGTAAGTATCGTATTCAAAATGTTCCATTTGTTGCATCAGCTGGCCCCATTGGGTCACTTTAGAATGTTGACGCTATTCGACGTAATCAAAAAATGTACAAACGTCAAGAAATTGTTTTTACCTTCAACATTACTCCTCGCATGTTTCCTTTGGAAGTGTGTTGGCAGAGTCCACATGAAAGCCAGACAAGTTTCTCTTCATAATTTTTGAGTGACACTGCATGCGTCATTTTTCATGCAGCATAATTCAATTCATACAGATAGAGCTTCACCCATAAGCAACATTCAACTTATTTCCTTGATCCATCCCTGCTTCGCGTAATATCGTAACTTCAACGTAACTTATAATATCGAATTATCAAGGTTTTAAATAGTAATGAATTATCTGCATTTGTTCTATACACGTTGAGCCATCATCGTGTAAATATCAGCTTGTATATCTGATAGCCACCGTTATAGGCCCTTTATAGAGGATTTTACTTTTATTATATTTTTTGTTTCAGTTACTTTGGTATTCATCATCTTAATTTCGGCGTTTTTTTTCATGACAAGAAGTGGCATTCATATAATACATCATCCTTTGTCGCAGCCACCAATCAAAATTCGTAATTCACATCAACAGCTTTCAAATCCATTAGTTAATTCTCTATCTTGCAAAGATCAGAATAAGCACGTCCATAGTGGTATGCTTCGATTGTCAAGTCGATACGATCCAGAGAGTATAAAGCTGATTGATTTATCTGATAAAGAAAAATTTCATCTTGTTACAAATTTCTTTATCGTAACACACCCAGCTTTTAACAAACATCTTATTCTACAAAATGACGCAAAAAAAGATCCAAACTATAAAGCTAATTTCAAGAGAGCGCTTGATGTAAGAATGAGAGAGTTAAATACAACTTTACAACGCAATCTGGATCATCCAAAAGTTGCTTTTGTCCATTTACTTTATTCGCATCCGTATGTTGCTTATTATTTATCAAATGCTCCATTTCATAATCGAGATAAAATTATGTTACATCGAGTGGATGGTCAGCCATCTTATTTCCATGCTATGAATTATGCATTTGGTGAATTGAAAGAGAAAATGGTAATATATTTGAATCAAGATATATATCTTGGAAAAGGCTGGGAATTGATTAATAGTACTCGACTGTCATCTAAGAAATTAATGTATGCCCTAACCAGACATCCAGCGGATCCGAACTGCACACCTACGTCAACTTGTGAAACTGGAAGAAGATATATCGGTAGCCATGACTCATTTGCATTTTATTCGCATAAAGATACTGATGTGACGTTATTAAAAGATTTAGAGCCACAAAGTGATATGTTTGGCATGGAAAATTTATTAATATGGTTATTTCAGAATCGCTTGCATTATCAAGTATTAAATCCTTGTCGGATATTACATACTTATCATGATCATTGTTCAAATATACATAATGATAATAGGGTAAGGGTTGGAGGTGGAAAATCTGGAACTGCTGGATTTACAGATCGTTTATACTAGAACTATTGATGAAGACAACATATTTTTTATAACTGTAATAAACACTGGATAGTATTAGAAATTAAAAGTTTCTGAAAAACATTTTATTATAAAAGTTAGGGACAAATAATCACAATTAAATTTATTCCCACATCTCGACTTGCTACTGCCATTAACAAAACCTTGAACCTTGAGGTGTTTTTTGACGGCCGACCCAACACCATCATCGAGGCCATCAATTATTCAACATATTTTACCTATATATATCATGTAATTTCATAAAATATTTCTTTTAACCTTGATAATGGATAATGGCAACAGCAATGTCTAACTTCGGAAACATAATATTAATAATAGTGCATATTTATTTTGAAAATCATATCTATCAATGTTGAGTAATTTATTTGATTTAAGAGATCATTTTCCACAACTATGGATACACAGCAAAGTCTTTCGCGGCTATTTAGAGACAATAAAGGTGTCTTTCAAGAAATTATTCCTACAAAACAAGACCATTTGAAGTTTTCCGTGTGGTAAGGAATTTTGTGTTATATCAATGCAATTTTTCCTAAATTAATTAACACCTTAAGGAGTTGAGTAGTAATCAGAATAAGACCAAAAAGCTTCCTATTTATCAATATTTTCTTCAATAATTAACACCTTCTTCAATTATTTGAGTAGAATCGGGCTATTAACTGATATAATTTTCTTGTTTCAGAATAATTTCGTTACACAGAAATTGTGTATTTTCACACATATGATCCCTATATATCCTTTATAAATAAATACTAGTATCCTAGTATACCCACCCCCTTTTGCATGAGCAAATCTATTTCAGTATCTATCCAAACACAATATGAACACAATCCTTATAAATAATTTTGTAGTTATTATAATTCATATAATCAAATTTATAAGGAATTATTAAGTCTAAGAAGTATTAAAAAACGAAAGTATAATAAGTGCAACTATAAGTACAAGAATAAGAATAAGAAGCATACAGTAAATATAGAGTTAAAACATCATCACCAGATTGATGAAGCAGTAATGAATAAATTATTAAATTATTAAAGATAGCCTATATACTATACTTTATAGATAATGTAGGCTTAATTCTTAGTTCGTTGCTGAATGTTCCAACAAAATTGAAGTGGACATGATCATCCAATCCATTCCATTCATCATCATCATAAATTTATTCAGAATAGTTTATCCAACTTCTTGATATTGACCTTGTATTGTATCTGCTAGGATAGTCGCGTCTCTGAAAAAGAAGTTAAATTCCATATAAATGATAGCAAGATCAAAAGGCGAATTAGTAGAAACAACACTGCTGTAGGATCGGAATTATTTAATATTGACGTTAAATCTGATTCTACTTTTGTCAGCTCAGAAACTGTTAATACATTCGAAAATCTATTCGAAAATCAATAACTTGTTCATTTAACTAATCCGATTTCATTTGAATTTATGTGTGCAGGAATCTGATTCTATTTAGTCACAAATACTGTAGGCCTTTATTGACATATTTGCTGAGCAACTGACGTGATAGATAAGTAGCCTGTTTGACCTCTGACAAAGAAGTAAACGTAACTATACATTTCGTACTGTAATTGTATATACTATCACAAACGAAGAACAAATGAAATGGGAAGCTATTGGCTATTGGTAATTATATGAAGCCTTTTGCTGTCGGCTTCGGCCTCTGGACCCCGGGTCCCTGTTCAGTAGACTTTCTATAAAAACAATAACGTTTCATTATTTTGTTTTTCGTTTGATAGCCAATTAATTTATTAAATATTTGTTTCCATTTATTTAATTGTCAAAAGCAGATCAGTCTACAATATCAGTAGCTATATCTATAGGCCTACAATGGTTACAGTATTTACTACTTTTGACTTGGATTCCTACACACATAATATATCTAAATCTATTACTTGTTGAGTTCATTTAATATGTTATGAAATCGGGATAATGTCATTTTTAATGTTGGTAGACTGATAATAGGCTCACCTGCTTATTATTCAGTTGCAACACCGCTCATTGCGTGAACCAGGAACAGTACAATTAGATTCGTTCGAACTCAAAACAACAGAATTCCAAACGCTTGATCAGTTTATACGCCATCACCTATTTAATAGAATATGTGGATACATTTATAAAACAGTCTACAGTGTAAAGCAGGACTATGTAATAATAAGCATACGGGCATATACGAATAACAATGGTAAATCTGCCTGCAGTCAAAATTAAAAGATGCTAGGCCTAACATACCTTTTCATTCTAATTGCTTGATAGAAATCATCTTCTGACGACCGAAATTGTTGTATGCATCATCGTGTTTGAGTAATATTAATTCTCAAATATAATCGCCAAGTAATATAGTATCAAATTTGTTAAAGGCATTATAATTTGTAGCCCAGTAGATGTTGAACACTTTCTTCAGCCTTCCAAGTCGCGCTCAAAATTCCCAATGTCAAAATTTGCATAGCAAATTACCAACCGTCAATAGATGTGAAGTTTTTGGCAAGATTTCCAGCTGGGGTTTTGGCTAGATTCACACCATGGTCACACTGGTCTCTGTGATGTACCGCTGAGCGGAGTTGAAACCAAGCTTAATCAGTAATCATTGAAATTGGGTAAACGGAAAATTCAACTCGCGCCAGCTCTATTTAGTATCCAGTCTATTTTTTCAATGTTAACGACGCGGCTGCGTTTTCTGCGTAAAGCTACTTGGCGTTTTAGTTGACGTTCATAACTTCATATTGAGCTTTTAATGATGGCGATGGCGGTTTAAACTTTGCAGTTTCCAGATTTTGTAAGAGTGAAATTGTTGGAAACACAATGTAAAATTGTTTGAAATGATGGAATCAGTACAGCTTCATATGCAACAAAGTATTTATTTTTATGAAGAAGATACATTTAACTGAGATGAGATGGATAAGTGAAAATATTCAAGTGAGTTTGTCTGAATTCGAAATGACACGAGTTGTGGAGTTGACATGTGAGCCTAGCGCGAGTTGAGATTCTTTTCTTCGTTATTGGCGTTGATTTCTTCATATTCTAATTCCCCATTTTGCCTCAATAGCAAAATAAGCAATACCTTTGAGTCAGTTAGTTAGTTAATTTGTATGTGGGTAATATTGCAAAGATGTTTGTGCGATTTTATGGTCGCACACATAGCTTCACACAACAAGCATAGGCCTATTATAATTTTTTAAGGGTTAGGCGAACTTCACAAGCTTTCTTAAGAAAACATCATCGTAAGAACATGATACATCATCATTTATCCAGAGCCTTCAAGTTTGAATTAATTATTTTTCCAAAGAGCAGAGACATTTGAGCTTAAGTTCAATTTTGCTTCTTAAAAAGTCATTAACAGACACATAACTGCCTCGGACTTTGCTGAAATACTCTCGGAAACTACGTAAATATAATAGTAAAACCAATTTAATAGAACACAGTATCACACGTTTAAGGGCCATCCATGAAGTACTCAGAGAGTCAGAGTCAGACTGGACCCTCCCTGTATTCAGCAGTAGGCTACACTTTCAAATAACCCGCCTACCTTCATCTTTCATGTACGACAGGCTACTTGCAAAGATTCCCCCTCTTCTCACTAGTCTCTGCGTTTGTTGTTGTGGTTTGAGCAAGCAAGGCAACAGATTCTTTAAAATTGCTGATTAAAATTGATTGAGATAGATTGCAGAGCTTTTGTTACTCTTAGGTGCCCCCAGTGCCAAACCTTTTCAGGGACGATTTAAAGATACATCTGTAGGCCTACTGTAATGATTGGTACCCCTCCACCTTGTACCCGCAACTGTACGCTTGTGATGTAATTTCCGAGATCTCCAATAACGAAATATCACCAGCAATCGTCTGCAAATTATTAGTGAAACGTAATTCTGTTGCCCCAAAACATTTCCAGGGAACGCTCTTTCTTCTCAGGGGTGCTATCACCCTTCTCTGCAATCTGGTTTATTGATGACCGCTGATTATTTCACATTGAATTTACATCCTACACTATTTACATCCAGAAGCGGATAAAAATTGATATTTTTTATGATTCATAAGCCAAACCCCAGCAGAAAACTGACATTTCTTATTCATAAGAGCAATTAGGCCTACCGGAAGGCTATGATATATCACATAAAACTAAATGCAAGAAGAGGTAGGCCTAATTCATCATTTATGCTTTTAAATAACCCTCAAAACGTTTTATTAAACTTGACTCCTGCAACCTATTGTTTCCCGCTACATGAGATCAGACTTTTCATTAGATATTGAACAACATCATATTTTTGTTGTAATCATACTTCAAGTTCTTTCAAAAGTTCTGACGGAATTTATAGAGAGAGCGCTGGATTTTTTCATGAAATGTATAGTTAAGTTTTATTATTGACTTTCCTTCCATGCCAAGTTGTTGCTGTTGCCCAATTGTTTTTTGGTTTAAAGGATTTTTCTTTGCAAAAGTTTGCCTTGGAAGCCATTATCAGATTGGTATCAATCTTGCAGCATCTTTTAGCATGCATTAAAAATGTTGTCATTGAGGCGACTATCATCCATTTCAATTAGCTATCAAAAAAGACATGACTAAGTTAATGATCTGTACATTCTACACATCACACGTCACACATGCCACAAGAAACATAACAGACCAAATGGTTACTCCTGTGAGAGATTGTTACAAATTCAACTTGATAATGTAGTACCTTCCTTTCATGCATCGATAATACATGTAGGCCTATGCGATTCATGTTGAATGAATTTCTGATACCTGTAATGCAGTTGAGCAAATTTACACCTCGCTGGAAAGCTTCAGATTCAGGTCTTCACAGCTGCAAATGACAATTGATTGTTTCATTGTTAACATAGTGTTATATTCAAGCTTTCTAGCAAAATTTGGCCCTCCCTGTAAGCAGCAGTACATTTTCAAATGACCCCTGGAGGCTATCTGTTGTTTGTACTTATTCTATTTATCCACTCTCGACATCCTTGTTGGGACAATTTTTATTTTTTTATGTAAATTATTCTTGGTTAGTGTGGATAGATTAATGTTGCAAATTTTCGAATTTCAGGAGAGGTCAACTGCGTAGCCTCCAGATGTCGCTATGGTGTATTCTAGATTATTATGTGTGTCATTAGTTGGGTCTGTTCTAAGTTTATGATATACAACTATTGATTATAAGATTATTGACTGTATAATATTTGCTGCTTATTTTTGATCATTATTAAATGGAGTGTGTCATGTTTCAAATGCATCACTTGCTACAAACTATCATTCAACTAATATATATTTTTTGTTCATATTCACTTGTATTTGAAATTTTAAATTTGAAATGAAATTCTATGGTACAGTTATAAATGTTTGGAGGTCATAGTTTTCAAAGTTACAATTCTTTGTTGCCCTTCAGAAAATTGACATCATTTTTAGATTTTGTTGTTGTTTTGTTTCCCAATTTTTTCAGGGGCTGTTTGCCCGTTTCAGGATTTTCTCAAGGGCTGTTCTCATCAAAAATTCCCCAAGTCCCGTTAATAGAGAGGCCATTCCATTATTTCCACTTTTAAAAGAATGACGAAAGTGTTCCTTTAGCTCAATATATTGATTAACTAGCTGTTTATGGATTTCATGGTAGCAGGAATTACCATTACAAGTATGTTATTAAAATAAATCTTATGAAGGGTCCTTGACATTTCCTGTTTAGACGACACACTTTTAAAGGATAATTCAATGAGACATCAAGCCACATGGTACATGGGTACAGCATTGTCATGGCTGCAATAGACAGGTGGTTGCTGTACAGAGGTGGCAAAATTGGGAAAATACAAAAAACTTTTTGAGATTCATCCCTTTCAAGTAGTCTTCTTACTACTGTATTTCATATTTAATTTGTATGCTGCAGAGATGGATCTGTATATGATTGACTGCTTACTTACTTTGCAAACTTTTGGTTTGGGCTGTGATTTCCCATGCTGGCAGACATACACCTTCCGATTCAAAGCTATGTACGGTACGTCATTGTTCTACATAATATGAATTTTCACATCAGATAGTTCTGAGATGTAAGAAATTCCTTAATTGAGATTATTTCTCACAAGTAACAAGACATTCCCAAAGTAGTTTTGTTGTTTGCATTTTTACAGTTGTGTAATTGTCATACCTGTTTTTCCAAAACCCTTCTAGTAGTATTCCACACTACAAAAGTTGTTGTTGTTGCCAAGCTGAATTGCCTGATAAGGTTTTCAGCTGCATCTAGGTCTTTTACTTGGTATCTTGTCTTGAAGACAGAGATTTCCATGCTGCTTGAGGTTTAATACTGGTTTGTTCTATTTGACCAGATTCTATTATGATGGGATTACGTTCCAGTTCCAGAGTACTGACTTCATCTTCTTCCAAATTTTTCAACTGATGCTATTACTGGATTGATCCATTTCAAATTATTAATCAAAATCCGTGATCCATGTTAAAACGAACAATAAGAGGATTGATCTCTTTGATCTGACGACACGTGTGATTTGAATCATATTTCCCGCCAAAAAACATGGATTTCTATGCGTGGGACGTTTGATTTAAAAGTTAAGAATTTGATTGGGAACGGGAGAAACAATAAAATTTTTCATAATTTACGTTGTATGTGAAGATATTATCGGTTATTACTATTACTGAACAGTAAAGGAACACCATCTAAACTTTTCGCGAATTTTTTGGGGGATTTTTGTTCTGCAATTCTTCGGCATGTTTATTCAAAATGACTCTCAACTCGTGTCAGCCTTAATTCAACTTGTATCAGCTTCATAAAAACATATCAAAATAACAGCCAATTTCATCGCTCTGGATGCTTTCTTATAGGGTATAAATGATCCAAACCGATATAAAATGATGCTGTAAGACTTTGATGGGTTTTCTTGGTATATCGTAAGCATAAACAACAAACTACTTCTGTTCTTTTTTATATTTCTATACTATCAACTCGTGTCAGCCTCAATTCAACTTGTATCAGCTTCATAAAAACATATCAACATAACAGCTAACATCATCGCTCTGGATACATACATTATTGCGCTTGCCTCGCAAAATATGTTATCCTACATATTCCCCTTATAATTTTGATGAGCAATGAAGTCAAGGCAATCGTGAAAGCTTATATGTTGCAGCACGCTTGCAGTTACTAAACGCTACGAGACAAACGCCATTACTGAATGCGATTAAGTTGACGATAGACGCAAAAGCAACATTACGTGGAAACGTAACCGCGCTCGTACTATTGAAAAAGTAGACTGGATACTAAATAGAGCTGACGCGAGTTGAATTTTCCGTTTACCTTGAAATTGTGACTCACGCAATAAGTTTCACATCTTGCCGCATGAATGTATTATTTTGCTTTATTTTATTTCGATTGCAAATGTTAGATAGATATATATCATACAACGATCATTGGATATAGTAGATAGATACTGCGTCAACTCGAGCATTATTTGCGAAAAGCTGTCATCTCCACAATCATACCACATATGCTGTTTATTTTCTGTTTGATTAATATTTTCGAATGTTTTCAATTTTTTGCTGAATGGCTGACCCTGGTTTTGTAACCCGTACTTTGAAGGCGACTAAAGAGCTATTCAGCTACTTACTACAACGTGGTAAATGTAAATAATTTACCACGGCTATTACAATATGAATTTATTATTATTTTGATTCGCTGAATGATATGGTTCCAGGCCTGACGTGATTAATAATAATACTACTTGGGTTCAACAGTGTCCTGCCTAAATCCACAGAAAAAATATCAAATTGGTTATTAGACGATTACATGATTGGTTAGAGACTGTCGTTCAAGAAGAGTAATTTTCTGTGAGTTGTATTATATTTAAATCACCAACGCAATGCAAGTAGAAATTTAACATTTTTTCTAGACAATATCGACATCATTTATAATTATCTTTTTCAAAAACTCTATAAAGTTGAAGATAAACCTTACAATAGATTCAATTAACTAAATGCAATGTAGCTATTGCTTTATATCGAGCATTATTTAAAATGTTAAATTGCCTATCATAAATTACATCAACTATCAAATCAATATATTTCACGTTTTCATAAGAAAATATGCTCACTTGTATGACCGTTGTATGACATAGCTGTATAAATTTTAATATAGATATGTTGTATATACTTTATTTGCCAATCCTTGATGGTTAGAAATAAAATACACGCATACAAACATCATACTGTTGTAACCTTGTTTTTAATAAAAAAAGGTACATTTAAAAACCATACAAAGAGCGTTACTTTTTTGACCATTTATTTCCCTCATTTTTAATACATTGATATAGATATAAAAGGATATGGACTGTATTAATTTTGTTGCACAGTTTACTCTTTACCCAATTACAATGAAACATTAAATATATGGAATCACCCTATATAGACCGTCTACCTACAGGTGGTCAACGGTGAATTTATAATGTCAAAAATATTTGTTTTATGGACTAAGGTATATAATTCATAATTTTCCTTCTCATTTCTAGTGATTGCAATTTATTTTCAGTTTCTTGGTTAATTTTCACACAATGTAAACGAACAGCATCGCTCATATAGTGATGCGAAATGAAATAAAATTCAAACAACCACTTTTACAAATATATAGATATATAGAATCTACTTCAATTCCTTCATCGCATATAACTGCAGTAGGAGCAGCAAGCTAGATTATCTTGATACAAGACATAATGAGCTCAGACAGGTATGCGAGATTTTTTATCTCTTTTTTAAGACAATTATGATCGGCGTCCAAGAAGTGTGAAATACCTGGTAAAACAGATCTTGTTTGGACTAATTTTTCTCTGAAATAATACTTAATGGCTATGCCATTTTTCAGTTTTTGCTGTGTAATAATAGCGTTTTTATAGAAGGCGATGGAATTCGTAATTAGCCTATATTTAAACTACTGCATACATACATGTTCCGCAAAGATATGGCATATGTCAAGTCGTGGCTGATTTACAATAAACAACACGTAAATCTAAATAAATCAATTAAAAAGTAATGAAAATTAAATTTAGAAAACTATGAATTCAAACATTTGTTTTATCGACTACATCATTGCTTCGTAAACCCCAACAAGATTGCAGTGTTTTCAACATGGGCACTGATCTTGTATCCAGCATATATACTGAACATACATCTATACCTTTTTCTCAGCCATGATCAATCTTTATGGACAGCCTACCAAGGCTTCCAAAGACAAATTCAATGCAATGAAGAAAACTGGAGTTAAGACCTTGAGAAGGTTTGGAACAAATAACTATAGGACCCCGCAATAGCCTAAATCAACAAGATCCACTGTTCCTATTAAGATATATTGGTATGCTCAAGTTGTATAGTAAATAGAACAATTTCTATTTATAATGTAAGGATATGTATTTTAGTTGTGACATAAGTAATCGATAATTCATTAGACATAGTTAGTTCCAAAGTATACCTGAAGAAGATCAGACATGGTGTATTGTTTGTCTTGATTGTTGGTTATTGGGACATTGTTGTTAATAAATAATGAAAAAGGAATTGAGGTATATTTATGTCACATACTGTTGTTGCAATACTTCAAATTTTACTTGTGTTTCCCATTGGCAATGTGTGAGAAACTGTAAAATTTCCTGCTAAAGTACATATGTGCTAAAGCTAACGAAAACATCTGGAGGCTGAAATTAAAAATTATACTCTTATATACAACAGAAGGAAAATTTTGCCATTGCCATTTCAAATTTCCGGCCTGGGACGAAATTCATTCAAATCAGTCATCAACGGGTGCAGATGCATCGCTCTAGACTATTTTTTCATATAACACATCTTCCACCGAATGCTTATCGCTGTCACTTGTCTAACCACGGTCAGGCATAGCTGCCAATAAACTTGTAAATAAGACGATTCACAATACAAAACGCTGAAAAATACTACTTGCCAATTGCCCTGTCGATACTTCTCCTTCGATTGCTGTTGATAGCGATTGGTCATATTACATAAAACTTTATTTAGTTAACAAAATATAGGCGAACGATAAATAAATAAATCACGTTATGTGTAATTGCCTAAATAATGCCTGCGAGGAAATGCACCCAAGCATAATAGATATATTTTTGTATAAATATAAGACAAATAATTATAACAATGTGAAAATAGAAAGCAAGACTTGGATGTATCAGAAGACTTCTATGCATAATTACGATAATTTATTTTTTATGTTACAAAATCAATATCAAAAGTTATAGAAGAAATACTTTGGTGTATTCATTGGTGTTACTCTATGTATCTCTCCTGATGCTATCCTTGAAATTTCGCAGGTATTGGTGAGTCTTCTTATCAATATAGTAAAGATCTTCAATGACTGATATCAATACTGATTCAATTTGAATAAGAATCTGGCACAGATGCCTTATATACGAGCACGTGCAATTTTGAAACATTTTTCAAACTCATTCGTGCAAATTAATACCGAATTGAGCTCGAAACCGTATGATTTGCTATACTAAACAAAACTGTTACGTTTTTATTACTGCATATCTGCACTATTTAATTTTTTGTTTTTAAATAGCTGTTGACTCCGTTTTCCCTCTGCAGAGCAATACAAATTCACTGCTGTAGATGATCTCCGGATTGAAGATCAGATGCTGCTTCTTTTGCCATTTGAAAGATTTTGAAATCCATTTGGAAAAGGTGTAGTGAAAACAATCATATATTCGACTGTTCAGAAACACAATAGATTTTGTCCTAGGATAATGCATCGGGATACGCATATCTGGAATGTGGGCCCTCAGGAGTCTCAATCAATCTACAGCCTCTACTGTATTCGCCTTATGATACCATGCCCCGGTATGCTTTAGGAACACATTGGCCTAACGTATTCAACCACCAACCTTTGAAAAAGCATTCCCCGTCTATTTTCGTCATTTTTCATCAATATCGGATGTCTTCTCTATCAATCTCTACTGGCTCTAGATAGCTGAGTTGCCCAGAAGAACAGAATGACCTTTTGATGTTGCCATTAATGGCCGCATGACATGAGAAAGACCAATGCATTGAAATGGCAACTGAAGTCATGGACCACTAGAGTGAACCGTTTCTCCGCAACGATAGAGGCATTTCAGCACCAACAGAGAGCAACAGCATCCCTTACATTCTTGTTGCCAATAACATTCCCAGTTGAAATAATAGGAATACCGTCGATCCAGGCACCACTCTTCCGCATTGAGGCTGCAAGTAGTCTTGCACTACCTACTTGATTGGGACATTCCGAAACATTCTGCTGAATAAGTGGATGATAGAAAAGCAGACACAGCAGCAGATGTTGTTTTGCGAATGCCCAAACCACCTGATGTCACTGGTAGACTTGCTTGAATACTTGCATTTTCTTCTAGTCTACATAGCGGTGAGATCTTTTTTATTATAAGATTGATCAGACTATCGAAATTATCAAGATCATCAAGGCATAAAAATAAAGGGGCAGACTGGAGAATGTACATTATGCGTGGTATTTAGAGGCTCTAACAGCCTCAGAATTATCTTGTCTGCAACAAGTAAATACAGCATTTTCAATTTCATTGAAAATTTCCAATTAGTAGCAAATCTGCAATGGAAAACGAACTAAATATATTATTTTAACAAATCGTCTAGTATCTAGCGAATGTGGCCTATTACAACTTCAAAAATTATATACGAGGCAAGCATAACTTCAATCGAAGACAGGCACATCCACAACATCATTAACACCACCAGTTCACTGTCTATCTAGCTACTCGCGTTCCACAATACCTGTATATCATTTTAAAGTTAAATAAAATTATGAAGATTTGTCACAATATCTGGATAATCAAATTTTAATTTTATAGTATTATATATAGCCTATATTCGTTTTTATATTTATAATTATATATTGTATTACGATTTTCTTCATTAATGAACAAGACCATGATACTGTTTTACAGAAATAAAATACTTTCATCATTCATTCATCTGAGGTCATCTGATTCCTAATATCATAAATTAGTTTTAAATTAGCAGAGGATGCTGGTGCAGATTTCCACGCTAATTAAGTGTACTCTGATCAACATAAGAGTAGAACGAGTAGATGTATTTGAGGGGTTTCGGGCCAGACAATGACATCAAACGATCCGGAACTCCGGTAAAAAGCGCAACGATTTGCGCAACGATCCGGTCAACCACTCCGGTATTAGCACAACGATCCGGTCAACCGCTCCGGTATTTGCGCAACGATCCGGTTTAGCGCAACGATCCGGTTTAGCGCAACGATCCGGTTTTAGCGCAACGATCCGGTTTTAGCGCAACGGTCCATTAATCCGATTACCAAAAGCGCAACGAATCATCCAGGGTTATAAAAGCCTCGTTTGAAAATCGTTTCATTTCATTACAATTTGACATACGGTATAGCAGTTGAGTTGATTTTTGCATAATGGCTTCAATGAATGATTTGGAATACGCAAGGAATCCATATCCTGAGGTATTTGATTTTAAAGACCGTCACACCGATGTACATAAGAGAAGCTATGTTGAACGAAAGGTTACATCAGAGTCTGCACGTAAGCGATTGAAATTGGATATAGAAGAGCCAAGGAATACGTCAGTTGGGCTAGAATCCATGAGCAAAGCAGATTTATTAAAAAACCAACTTCATTGCGTGAGTCTTGGAAGAAATGCAGTCATGTATAGGTTACCAGAAAATGGTAGTTTTATACCGGGTATGGTTTTTCGAGACACTGGAGAGACGTTATCGAAAGCATTTGGTGTAAAAAGCAGACCTATGATGAAAAGCTTATTCTTTGCGGCGTTGGCATTAATTCTCGTGAAGCAAAAAAAAGCTATTACGTCAAGCAAAGTATGGGAACATAAAGAATGTTGTTACATTTTGCCAGCAACTGAAGGAACAAGGCTACTTGGATAATATCATTGTAGATGACGGACCGGTGAATGAGCAGTGTAAAACGAAAATGGTTCATCTGTACTCCTATGGTGAAAATGGGGAAGTAACGACGCAACTAACAGTGGAATTACACAACTACGAAGCTTATTCTAAATTCTCGTTAAGAAATAAAACGGTTGACGGTACAACTATAACGGGTGTGAATTTATACCCAAACGAGCTTGTTAAAGCAATGAGACATTTGAATGGACAATTTGATTTTGTAACTAAAGAGTTATCTATGACCTTGAATGCTTCTACAGTGAATCATATATGTACAGATAATGACAATTGGTTTTGACTGTTATATGTTAGTTTGAAATGTAAATCGATTTTTTTTTGTATTAACGCTATTTAACACATGAACCCTAACCCCCTAATGTAATCATCATCGTCATCATCATCATTTATTCAGAATTCATTCGCTATGATAACAACTTACATAATTATTTCAATTATTGAACTCAATGACTATGATAGCAACTTACATCATAATTTCTAGCGTTGCCTTGACAGCAACTGCCTTCTTATTGATTTCTGCGAGTAAAGTAATAATATGACATCAATCTACCTTTTTTATTATTCCTATAGTTACAAAATGGTGAATCGCCAACTTACGAAAATGCCCTGCCATCAGGGTTTGGCGGACTGCACGAAGCGGCCCGCCCCAACGATGAAACCACCTCTTGTGGTTTTCTAGATTTTTCCAACTTAAAAATAAAAAGAGAATGACATCATTAGAAATAAATTCATATGAAAAACCTATCGCTAGTTCAATTGAGGTTCAAATTTGAAAACTCACGCGTTTGCCGCTTCTGCTGACACAAATGCGGCTAGCCTACGTAGATAGTATAGAGATAGTTTCAAACATTCATTCATGAACTCAATAGAGATACTCAGTAAAATTGATGTAATATACTTACAATTCAGAAATTTCACTCTCATGGAGGAATTCCACACGATGGAGGAATATATCCATGATAAGTTGAAAAGGATTAATATGGGAGGTGCACGTCTTTTATACTCCTATAGCTGATCACGAGGTATAGAAACTTCTTTTGACTCTAGAACGCAGTGATCTTCTTAATATAGACTGCTGATTGGCTACATTGAAACATAAGTGTGTCAGTCTACTTTGGACTGCCACATTTTAATGATTCGTAGATTACTGATTGGTCAATGAAATGATCGTACGTTAATCTACTGGGGGAGGCACCCCGTATAGATGGGAATTCATACCCAATTATCTTAATGTCATTCGTTCAAGTGATGCAATGAAACAAAGGCTTTTACCGACTACATGTATATAGAGTGACCACCGAGTCTGCCCGCTGTAGACAGGTTGCCTCGCAATGATGAGAAGCGTCGCGTATTGATGCTTCGCAAAGTGAACCTTGACACGTTTCAGATTTATGTCATCAATCGCATGGAAGTAAAGCCGGGTTTCCACTTGGCGAAAAATTCGCTGCAGCGAAAAATTCGCGTCTACTTTCGCGGCGAAATTTTCGCTGGTTCATTTCCACATAAAATTTGTTTCGCGCGCCAAATTCGACATTTTATGAAAATCCATCATGGCACCAGTCAATTTGGAAGATGTATTGCTTGCACGACTGCAAATTATTCAAATGTTTCTGCTCAAAAGACGTAGAGTATATGCAGGGAAATACAGTAAACGATTCTGGGTCCGGAAATTATTTGAAGACAGGAAAGAGAAAGGAGAGTTTCATTTACTCGTGAAGGAATTGAAGCTCTACAACATCGTATATTTTTACCGTTCCCTTCGTAAATACGTCCTTCGACATTTGAAAAGTTTTATATAATGATTGGTCTAAAATTGAAAAGAAGGATACTCACATGAGAAAAACATTGGTTCGCTGGAGAGGCTATGTGTTTGTTTGCGTTATTTGGTGACTGGAGATTCACAATTTGCAAAAATACAGGCAACAAAGCAATACAGGCTACAAATTCATCCCGCCATCTTGTTTGCTGAAAATGTCATGACAACATCATTTTCAATTGATTTGCATTGCTTGATTCACTTTTCGCTGCAGCGAATTGCAAAAAAGTAGGATCAGTTCCAACTACTTTTTTCGCTTCAGCGAAAGTTGCAGCGAAACCTGCGTGGTCCAAACTCGTGTGCAACGTCACACAACGCATGCCTACTCAGGAATTTAGCCGCGAAATTTTCGCTGCAGCGAATTTTTCGTCAAGTGGAAACCGGGCTTAAGACAGACTTTATAACGAACTCATCTCAAAGAGAAAGCATAAAAGACAATCAGGTAAGACTCATATCATTGTATTCAACTAAGTTATATTCTATTTACAAATTCATACTGATGAATTACAGTTTGTTTTATCAGAAGCTATTTCATGCAACTTGATTAGATAAAATTTAACAGACTTCGAACTGTTTGTCTAATAAAGTACTTTTGATCCTGTAATCGAGTCCTCTGATAGTCGGGAAATTTATGTTCTATGAAACTTTTTACAACATTTTCATTGTAATCCTGATCTTGTAAGGAGAAATCTGTTAAAATGTCGGCCATTGTTCGCTGTCTTGTTAATCCATACGCAAAGTATATTGCAAATTGTCCACACGCCACGGAAGTGTTGCTTTGAAGTTGTAATCCATCAATACAGTGTAATGAGGTACCCAAGGTCTCCAATTTCTCAGTCATGTTATAATAACTAGGTGGTCGACCAAAGGAGTCTACAAAATTAACATGCCCACGCTGATTGGTGTGGTCTAAAAGTCAGTGGGCCCCTATCAAATTGCTAGGTTCTGTGTTTACAACAATGACCATGTCACGAATGTTTGAGTCAGGTGTGAATGTTTGAAAATAATCCATGGCCAAGATATCTACATACCCATGTTTTTTATTTGCTCGTCTGCATGGAGAATGTCCCTCAAACTTTGTGTATCCATAATGATAAATGCTCCCTTCAAAAATCTGTCAAAACGTGTCTAGATTTATCCACAGAAATACACGAATCAAATTCTGCGTACATTAACAATGTCACCGTCTGCGGTAGTGGTGTTCCAAACGAGAGAGCTATGCGTAAATCACCAGTGCGTTTAGGCTCCGTATGTCCAGTAACACTTGCAGTCGGCGCCAAATGAAAACCATAAATGCAATAGCCATTCTTATACTCAGAAGGTAATATATCAATACTTTCATCAATGTAGGATTTAGACATTGATTGAAATAGAGAATGATAGCCATCAGCAATCTTTTCCGTAATTCAGTTGCAGTGGTTTTGCCGGGCATGATTTTCCATTAACAATGCAGGCCAAACTGGTCAAATCAAAGTTCTTGAAATTAAACGGATTTGTATTTGCTGTGCCAGAGAAACTCACATTGTCAACCAAAGCAATGAATACTCGGGTGGGTAGGGTGCCTGTGATGCAGTGATTCAAGGTTTGATGAGATACCAAAGCAGAGAGAGTGAAATTTTTAACCAAAATTCTATCAATTGGATACAAAGCCGGTTGGGTCGCCAGTTGCTTCTGTACGGTGAGAAAATGAGCGTCCGTCAATGTGACACGTTTTACTTTGAAGACAGCACTCAAAAGTTTAATCTTGTAATTGACTCCCACGTCAGGAGAGATTAATGCGAAAGCGTCCTTACTTCGATGTAGAATCAATTTAAGAGGAAGGGCGTTTAACAATAGTCTATTACAGGCGAATAAATCCGCATGAATTCTGCCTTGCAGCGAGACCACTTTACCCCGTTCAGTTTGTGATTGGCGTTCATTGAACCCTACATTAGGACCATTAGGTTCGGAATTTTCCATATGACCACTTGTATCCTTCGTCATCATTTGTGTATACAATTGAGTTTCTCTTGCATCGGAACCACAGTTTAACAAACTCTCCAGTAGACATCGATACGGATAAGTGGGCATGGAGCTTGAGATGACGCGGCCATCCAGCTGAATATCCGTCTGACAAAAGATGGACGATAAAGCATTGTTCACTAACGCCATTTTGGCGTCAATATTAATAGGTGTTCCATCTTCGTTGGTAATGCGTAATTTTATATGTAAGGAGCTGCGAGCCAAATCTATTAGTCTTTCAGTGGAATCAGATAGGACAAACTCAATTGATCCTCCTGCAGTGAGTGAATTTGACGGGTAAACATCCTCGTATTGACTACTTTCAATGACAGACTGTACAAAAGGAGGTGCAAACAAATCCGTTTCAGATAAACTACAGCTAGCTTCGTTAAATTGCGGGTGGGTCATCATCAATGTTTAACTAAAAATATCTTTACTTTGTCGCTTTCTAATAGGTTTCTTGCCAACAATGCCACGACCTATCTGCTTGCTGATCACACCTCGACTGGCCTTGGTAATCCCACTATCGTCTCGTTTAAGTCTTTTTGAAGGGTAGGTAATCACGTCATCCAACATGGTATGTAATCCTTCCTTACCACGCTTCTTTAAAGCCGTTTTGAACGCCACTCCATTCCCATAATCTTTTAACACATTGCTACCTGTCGCGAGAGCTCGTTTTCCAACGCTTGTCACTCCCTTTTTAGCATAGGGGTGAGACTTGAAACAACACCTTTGAATAGATTACCGAGACCAAACCCACCACGCTGACGAATTGGGTAAGCTGCAAAATGAGTCCTCATTTTCAATAACATACCGGTGTTCTGCGAAATCGTAACTGTACTGAACACTGTCCATCGAGGAATGCCAACTTTTCATTGAAACTTGTAGTTAAATAGATTCCTATGGTGTGGACATGATCTTGACTGACAGGTTTGAATTGTAAAATGGGAAATTGCATATGATAAAAATCACCATGTTGTCCCTTCAAGGGGACAACTCGTAACAACGGTGCAGTCAGATCGCCCACATGTTGATGTTTGACAATGTCCGAGTGTACATGAATAGCTTGAAATCGACGTTGTGGAGAGGCTAGAATAGTGCTGGTATTATTTTCTTGGTGACGTCCCTCCATAGGATTGCTGTGTGCCGTCTGATGATGGATGACTTTATCAACCGGAAAACCTATAATAGCCCCTATATCGGAGTTGCCAAAATGCAATGAACACTGTACCGGAACGTTAACCCAGACCTTTCCAGATGGTTTGCTGTATTCCATTTCAAAGGCAGGCATAGAGCTGACATCACCCACGGTTGTCTTTTGAACAAGAGCGGTCTTTTGTAAGGCTGTAACTAATTCATTGATGCTTGCGTAATAACCAGGTTCCAAGTGTATAAGGTAAACATGTTTGGCACTTTTCAATATTATCACATTTTTCATAGATCGCACATTATACCAAGACTGTCGAAAGCTAATTTCAGTTACAGCACATTGCCAGTGCCCCATTTGCAGATTTAACGGTGAGGGTAACTTGACTTGAAAATTGGAAGCTGTATTATCCGGATGTAAGTCTAAACTACTAGAGCTAGTTAGCACCACGTGGAGTGATGATTCGTTCATCATGTTGTAATAACGTCACTTGCAGGCACCCAGGAGTCAAATGAGGAACTATAGCCAGACCAACGGACAAAGTAGTGTAGAATGTTATTGATTCTCTTTTTTTCAATACGCGCTCGACCCTCGTTGTTTCCGACTCTGACACGGACTGAAGTTCTTCTTCGTAGAATGTGCCTGTTATAGGCTCATTTTGCAGATCCTCTAAACGATAGACGGTGACCTTCCCCTTTAGTACATTTTTCACTTTGAAAATCTCTTCAGTCCAACGCGCTAGATAGCCCTTCATGAATACCGTTCGATTATGACTAATGCGAACTGTATCTCCCACGTTGTGCTTCGGTTTGGCAGTTTTCTGCTTCTTACCGGTGTCATACATATTCATCCATGCCAAGCCCTGTGTACCAATGTTAACATCAATAGGTCGCATTTTGATTGATCGGTGATAACCACGATTGTATCTTGATACCAGTTGCGGGAGAACGTCAATGTAGGTTCTGGTATTCTTATACGTGAAGTAGGCAAACATGATCTTTTTCAATGTTCGATTAACGCGCTCAACAATGGTTGCTTTTCGTTCACTATTAGTAGAAAACATTTTGATGTTCACTATTCAACCGCCAGCAATCGTTGAAAGGTGCGATTGTAAAATTCTGTGCCTTTGTCCACTTGAATAGTTTTCGGTTGACGACCAGACTGCAGTATTGTTTTGAAAGCTTTTGTCAACTCCGTCCCTGTTTTTGTGTTTAGCGGTATTACAAATAAGAATTTGGATAAAGAATCGATGCAAGTGAGTAAGTACTTGTAATTACGATTAACTTTGGCCAACTTGGGTAGAAAAACCAAATCGAGTGACCATTGCTGGTCAATTCGATGAACCAAGACTTGTCTAGTTTTGAAGTTAATTCTTGCTGGTCTATGACGCGTATAGGTTAGTTGTTCTTTTAGCCATTCTTGAACCTCTGAGCGTTTGACATCAGGCAATTGCTGTTTCACTTTCGAATAGAGAGGCTGTAAGCCTGAAAATGACACTGGACTGTCTAGAGAATAATAGAGTGATTTTAGTGTCTTATCCAGTTCCGTTCTATCATTTCGAGTCATTATCACTGACGAGTTAGACCGATGTCTCACCGGTGACCGACTGACTAGCAATGCTATCTGTCCTCTGTAAGGCGTCTGTTTCAGCAGGGGGTCCGTCAACTTCAGTCTTTGTAAAGTCAACTTCTGAAGTACAACAAATCAAGACACAACGAACACGTTTGAATATATCTTTAGCGTCCAAATTAAAAGACATGTTTACTATCCAAAGCATTCAATGAACTAACTAGGTTTACAGGTTTACCGCTATCTAATATACGTACATAACACGGATTAAAATGAATGATTTTTAGTGGAAGATAACCACGTTTTATTTGTGTGGGATTCTTCACACATTGCATCGGAACATTCAATTGAGCCAACATCTTTGAGAATAGCGCTGTGTGAACACCAGGTAAGATACCATCCTTTCCTTTACGTACCCGAAACGTGTCATTGATTAGATCGCTAATGTTAGATCCTTCAATGACTTTGTTTCTGAATACTAATTCACCCTTGTCATTATAACCACTAATAGCAGGATTAGTTTTAATCATTTCAAGTAGCATTTTTGCTTGTGGTTTCATTGTTTTTGGTAGCAGAGAAAGTGTTCTTTGTTCTACTGCATCTTGATTTGCTTCTACAGGTGACGAGGTACTTGAAAACTTGAATTCACGGGCATGTCATTTTGCAATTCTGATGATGGCTTGGCAATGACTTACACCTT
Organism: Haliclystus octoradiatus; assembly: GCA_916610825.1. Lineage (NCBI taxonomy): Eukaryota > Metazoa > Cnidaria > Staurozoa > Stauromedusae > Haliclystidae > Haliclystus > Haliclystus octoradiatus. Next base: position 29,781,801 of record OU744446.1, read on the forward strand.
TTTCGGTTTTAGCACATTTTCACGACGCTTTTGAAACTCTGCCAACTCATTAGTAAACCTTCTAACTTTCTCACTATCTGGAATATCATTTCGAGTTAACATCCCATCCATTTCCTGTTCCGCTTTGACCATGGCTGCCTTCTCGGGTTGTAATGTGCTGTTTACTGTAGGAATTGATGACCGATTACCACTATCCAATTGATTCATCAACCGTTCATAAACATCTGGTGTCAAAACCACATGTTTTCTAAACGCCATTGTTAGGGACGAGATTGCAAGTCTCAAAATATACTTGCTAGTAGATCCCCTATCTCAGAGCCTATACCCCCACCTCGTTGATTGACTAATATTGCTCGTCGACTTTTCACTGTTCGTTTGGGTTGTATCAGTTTTCGCAAAACTGTCTTTTTAGAAGCCAACTTTCGTTTCAATTTTGCCGAGATGGGAACACGCCCCTTTAAAACGTTCACGACAATATCGCAGATGGAGTGAATCAAATCAGGCTTTGCTGTTATATATATATGTTCAATATATTAGCCTGATCCAAACACTTGCAATCTTTCAGAGCTTTCAATAGCGGTAAATTACGTTTTAGACGGTTAGTCATTCTTCCGTTGTCATTGACTGTCGATAAGCAACTGACTCAATTGTTTAAAATGGTTAACCTTTTATATTTTCAGAGACGTTGACTAATCAGAATTGCTCAACTTTCCCTCGCTTGACACCTTTTTGAGTTTGAGGTAAGTAAATGTATTGTGGTGTTTCGTCAGGTAGTATTCTAGCCCTGTAGCGGTGATCTCCGGGTGGTCGGCTTCAAGTCTATGAATAGGTATGAATATGGTAGTTGTACCGCATCGACGTAAGCCGTTTGAATGAAGCGAACGTTCGAAGGCTTCAACTGTTTTGAAAGGTGAGATATTTGGCTCATATCCCTAACATTCTTGAACACGATCATGTAATTAGCATTGAGTGATATGGTTCTCTGATCTTTATGAAATAGATTCTGCGTATTGAATATAACACTATTATTGTCATGACGACCTTTGAAAAACGATGCTGCGATGGTTTCATTGTTTGATTTGTCCATAAAGTCATCAAAAATGATAATTGTATTTGTTTCTACGGTTGTTAGTGCTCCCAAATCATCAGGAATTCCTTCAATGTATTGCACTGGCACCTTGAGAGCTTTAAGTTTTGCGGCAACATCCACTTGATGTTTCGAATAACACCATATCACCTGTTGAATGGTAGGTGATATCATCTCATCCATATACGATAGCAAACGAAGTATAAATGTGGATTTTCCACTACCCGTTCCGCCGGAAACAATAGCTGTAAAGGGGTGAATTAGTTGCGTTGAAATTTGCTCCATTCTCACCTACGTAGTAATGACAACTGAGGCAATTCACTCAACACAATGGTATATTATAATCGTCATTATCTATTACTTGCCCCGGGACTTGCCCAGGCATGCCTACAGTATTTATTTAGACATATCACTTGCCCAGACTTTCCGCAGCTTGTCCAAGGCTATTTATTATCTAAATCAATGGTTACCAGTCCCCTCACTATAGTAAAAATGTACTTTGATTTCAAAGGTCAATCGTCATTCAGTGATTTTGCTTGGACGATACGGATCTAACATTAACTATGGCACCAATACCACCTTTTTGTGAGCTATGTGGAAAGACATTTACACGAAAAGCAGATTTGAAAAGACATATGACAACGCATTCAAATGTCTCTTCAGTCACCTGCGATTATTGTGACCGTACGTTCAAGCATTGTAACAATTACAGAATCCATTGCAGAATGGTGCACCGCTGCAGTCCACCCTCAAGGCAGGTCGCAAGTCACAATCAACCTTCAAGGCGAGTCAATTCGTCTACACCGCCATTATTATCGAGTGTACTAAGATTAAATCCAGTACCACAGCATCAACAGCAACGAATTGATTAGGTGTTGGATGAGAATGTCGACCTGTTTGACCTGTTGGAAGCTCAAGGTGGAATGGAGATTTTGAATGAAGAGATCCCTATTGTTGAGGTGAGCTATTACTATTGTTTCTGCTGCTGTAATAAATACAATTCGATTATACTTGTTATAATTTCCATCTTTGATAGATAATTGAAACGGATATTTCAGACAGGTGATCGTTTGAGACAGGTGGTTATCGATGATTTTATTGTTTTCAGGATTCTAATGCCAATAATGACACGGTCATGGATTGGATTGATGACGATGACTCCACGAATATTGATGCATTGGTCCCAGAGGTGAGAAATGATGTGATACCTGAGTTAGAGTAACTCTTTATTTCAAACTTTTTCAATTTTCATTGTTTTTTGTTTTTCATTTTTTTATTTTCTCATGTTTTTTATTTTTTCATGTTTTTTATTTTTTTATTTTTAAAAAAAAAAATTTATTTTTTATTTTTTTTAATTTTTAAATTTTTTTAATTTTTAATTTTTTTAATGTTTTGGTCCTGTCATTAGGAAGCTCCAAGGACACCTTCATTGGATGACTTCAACAGTATGTATGATGGTGAAGAGTTCAGTCCTTCCGGTTTGAATGACTTGGATAGAATGGAATACAACCTGCTGAATGACCATCCAGCCTCAGATCAGCAGGTAAAATGAAGTCTAAGTTTGGGGTTCATATTAGTCTTGTTTATCACATGATATTTTATTTGAATTTATTTTATTTTATTCAGGTTGATGTGGTAGAGAGCTTCGATGTCAACGTTGCACTGCAGTCACTCTTCCGCCATTGTCCACCGTCGTCACGTAGTGTCAGAGCAGCCTCTGTGGATTTTAGAGCTGCCCATATTGCCATCGACCATGCCAATCAACATCATTGCGAAAAGTGTGATATGTGGTTCATATGTGAAGAACAGTGGTGTTTGCATACTCAAGCTCATGATGTGACTCACCCCTTCACCTGTCAGAACTGTTTCAAGTCATTTCATCGTCGTATTCATCTGGCTATGCATATCCGCTCTGGTTGTCCTGCACTCGCTAATCAAAACATCAATCAACGAGGCGGAAACAATTCTAGAGATGATGACAATGAACCACACCCTGCTCTTTCCACGGAACTGACTGAACCACCACATCTTGTTTCACATGCTCTCAATCGAACAGTGCTGTTATATCGCAAGGACTTTGAGCAAATTCACCATGCCAACCTTTTGCAACGACTGAAAGATGTTATAAGTCTGCAAGTGCCACTCGTCAAGCAGCAAGCCTCCATTCAAAACGGTGTCAAGTTCTTTATGACGTTGTCTGTCGTGTTTAGAAAGGTCACCGATGATGATGAAAAGACGGACCCACCGGTTGTATTTGGTACTGAGGTATTTCGCTTTCTACCTCAAGATGATGATGACGGCCTGTATCTGCAAAGCTTATTTGATTTGGCTTATAATCAGCTTCTCACCAAGATGGAAGAATTTGAACAGAATGGTACATCGTGGATAATTGACGCACTCAACCATCTAGACTTGAACATTGTCACCTATGACCCTCTTCGGGCATCGTCTTTCCTCCCCCTCCCACGAGATATACAACTCAAGCGTGCTGTTATCAATGTTCAGAATAATGATGATGAAAAGTGTTTTGTTTGGGCTGTACTGGCTAATATGTTGAATATTTCTGACCATGCTGAACGTCTCAGTCATTATGATCGAAAGGAGCACTTGCTGAAACTGGATGGATTACAATTCCCCCTCCCCCTCAAGGATGTGGCTAAATTCGAGCGCATGAATGACATCAGCGTTCATGTGTATGGTTTTGTGATAGAGGAAACAGCAGCAAAAAAGTCAAAAAGCATTGTCATCCCGTTACGTATTGGCGAGATGCGACAGTATTCACGACATGTTAACCTGTTGATGTGGACCGAAGACAATGAAAATGATGATGATGATGATGATCAACCTGCACCCAAGTCCCATTACGCTTACATTAAAAACTTCTCGGCTCTCAACTCAGCAAGAGAAAAAATCATAAAGACTTTTGTGATTACTGTCTGCTCGGTTTTGGAAATCCCGCTGTGCGAGATAGTCATATGGAGAAGTGTAAGCATACTGGAGCACAACGGGTTCGATTACCTGAGAAGGATGATCTGAACAAAGAGGATAAAGTGTTTTTCAAAGATATGCAAAAACAAGTGAAAATGCCCTTTGTCATGTACGCAGACACTGAAGCATTGTTAATGAAGCAATCAACTTGTCAACGCAATCCTCAAAACTCGTCAACTGTCATCACACAAAATCATGTTCCTTGTGGGTTTGGTGTTTTGGTGAAGTGTACCAAACCAGAATTTGATGAGCCACCCTACATCTATCGAGGGGAAGATTGCATGGGTAAATTTCTGGATTATGTTCTTGCCAAGAGTGAAAAGCTGCGTGAGAAATTGAGAAACGTTGAGCCCATTATCATGTCTCTGGCAGAAGAGTTGGCCCATTTACAAGCTGGAATGTGTCATATCTGTGAGAAGGGTGATTTTGTTTATGGTGTTAAAAATCACAAACGTTTAAAGGTGAAAGATCACGATCATTTGAGTGGACAGTATCGTGGTGCAGCACATAATGGATGCAATCTGAATTATCGCGTCAATGCTGATTACATCCCAATACCCTGCGTCTTACACAATCTACGAGGGTACGATGCACATCACATCTTGTTGGCCTTCAAAGAACGACATGCTGAGAAACGCATTCAATGCATTCCAAACACAATGGAGAAGTACGTGTCCTTCACAATTGGCGGTGTACGCTTCATTGATTCTTTGCAATTTCTGAATGCAAGTCTTGGCACTTTGGTGGACAACTTGAATGATTCACAGCTGACACTCACCCACACCTACTTGGAAACAATCACAACTCGATCGGTCAATCTAAACAATCGTCTATCGCTAGTCAAACGCAAAGGAGTCTATCCCTATGAGTACATGGATTCGTGGGAGCGATTTGATGATGTCACATTACCACCTCGATCGGCCTTCTACAGTTCATTGACGGATGAAGATGTAACTGAGAAAGATTATAGTCACGCTCAGCAGGTCTTTCGTGAATTCAGCATGAATAATTTGGTTGATTATCATGACTTCTACCTGTGTACTGATGTTCTACTTCTGGCAGACGTCTTCGAAACCTTTCGCAGCATGTGTCATGAATACTTCCACCTCGATCCTGCTCAGTTCTATAGTTTTCCTGGACTTTCTTGGAGTGCAGCATTAAAAATGACAGGCATTGAGTTGGATTTGTTGACTGATATTGATCAGTATCAATTCATTGAACAGAGTGTGCGAGGTGGCGTTTCGTCCATCAATCATCGCTTACGCCAAAGCCAATGTACCTGGTACAGATGATTATGACCCTGATTTACCCAATGCCTACTTGGTCTATCTGGATGCAAAGTGAGTGATGAGTTGATGATGATGATGATGATAGCAATGAGAATGGTAGTATAGGGTTGCTAATTTTTCTATGTTATTTTTATTTCAGCAACCTGTATGGATGGGCAATGTCGCAAGCGCTGCCAACAGGTCAATTCCGATGGTTAGAACAGTGTGAAATTGATGGCTTGGATGTTTCTCAATTGTCTAACGGCTGTGATGATGGATACATTCTCGAATGTGATTTGACCTATCCAGCTGAAATTCATGATGCACATGCCTGCTTCCCTCTCGCTCCAGAGCGAATGGTGATTGATTCAAAGATGTTGTCCCCTCACCAGAAGGAATTGTACGCCATGACGATGATTAAATCACAGTTGAACGGTGAGTCTGTCATGATTAAAGATTCATGTCGAAAACTTGTTCCTAATTTGAGAGATAAAGAGAAATATGTGATCATTATCAAAATCTCTCCTTGTTTCTCGACTTGGGAATGGTGTTGACAAAAGTGCATCGTGTTCTGACGTTCAAACAGCGACCTTGGTTGAAACAATACATCGACTTCAATACTCAGAAGAGAGCTGCTGCCACTGATGACTTCTCGAAAACACTCTTTAAACTTTTCAACAATTCCATTTATGGCAAGCTGTTGGAAAGTGTGCGCAGTAGACGCAACATCAATTTGATGGACAATGCAAGGTCGATGAAAAAATTTGCAGCACAGCCCATCTTCAAATCTTGCAAGATTTTTCATGAAAATCTTTGTGCTGTAGAACGCTCGTTTCCTGAAATTGTCCTAAATCGACCTATTTATGCCGGATTCTGTGTCCTCGATTTATCAAAATGGCTAATGATCGATTTTCATTACAATTATATGAAAAAGCGTTACCCTGGCAACCACTCCAAGGTATTGTTCACTGATACTGATAGCTTGGCTTATGTTATTCAAACTGATGATTAATACCGAGATATTCAAGGTGCAAGTGATTGGTTTGACTTCAGTGGGTACCCTAAAGAACATCCTTGTTATTCACCTGCCAAAAAAAAGGTGGTTGGCTATTTCAAAGATGAGTTGAACGGGTCCATTATGAAATCGTTTGTTGGTCTTCGCTCCAAGATGTATGCCTATCAGTACGATGGGAAAGAGGTGAAACGTGCCAAAGGTGTCAAACGGTCGACAGTTCAAAAGACATTGACGTTTGATGATTGCAGAACCTGCCTCTTTGACAATGTCACACTGATGTGCAGTATGAGTGCCATCCGATCCATCGACCATCGACTGTATACTCTAGTTGTCAACAAGAAAGCTCTCTCATCTTATGATGACAAGCGATATCTACTAGATGATGGCTACTCAACTCTACCCCACGGACATTACTCAATTGAGGATCAACAACAACATTAGCTTTTTTCTATATAATTACTATCAGTGAATATCTGTGAATCGGATTATGAATTCAGATTATGTATCATCGTCTTAACTTATTGTTTAGCTAAGTTATGAACGAGAGAAATGATAATAAAAACAGACAATTTTGTATATATTAAATCATGTTTTATTATTGAATTAAAAAATGTGTGGATGAATGATTTTATTCAATGTATCTTTGTGAATTATTATTATTATGAATGACATTTTGTACTATAACATCTACTATTATTCATCTATATCAATTCAAAGTTATAATTAATTGAATGTGTGATTGATTATTCTTTGTCATTAAATCTGTTTTATTAATAAATGCACATCTATGATTCTCAAGATATATATTTGTATAATGAATCAGGTTTTGTCCATTCTAAAACAAATGGGTGATTCTGTTGATGAACTATTGATTATGTTATACGTCTATTATGGATCGGTGAAATCATTACTTTGTGCATAAGCGTCTGTGAGACGTTCTTTGAGTTCATTCACCCACAGGCTATTTGATAACAATTGTTCCATAGTGAAACTAGGCCACATACTTTTAACTCTGCTGATGTGACGAAATGCCTTGTTGTGAGCTTCTGCGATGTCCACATGTTTTATTACGTCATCAAAACAAAGACGTATGCATTCATCTGCTGTGGAAAATGCACATATTTCATGACCCATTATATTCTGTTCCTCATCTCTACACCCCATACATATGCTTTTAAGACAATCCAATACTTTAGGTGCCATTTGATCTACAAAAGCAGGAATTATTTGCCGTAATTGTCTGGTCAATACCGTAATTTCAGAACTATCTCCATCAGCGTCAGTGGTTATCGGCTTATGTCCTTTTGTGAAAGAATTTACTGGGTGACGAATAACGCTTCTGACGGGGTAAGAAAAATCACTGTCTGCCACTTTCATGTCGAGTAACTGCTTTTTGTAAGTTGAATACGACTTTTTCATACCCTGTAGAACTTTGATCATTTCTTCTAAATTCTCCGCGTTAATAATAATGTGACCACATCCTTCTCTCGATGATGATGATTTATTACCAACTTGTCCCTCATCAATGGTTTGACTCATCATAACGTAAACGTTATTTGAGAGACTCGATTTGTCACTGTGATCCACAAATGCTTTACTTGTTAATTGTAGTTTTTTAATACCTTGATTTCTCAAGGTCTTTAAACGTTTTGCAAAACAAGATTCGTCTCCATTGTTATTAGGTTGTCGATCATTCATTCACCCATTGTGGTAATTCAACCTCTTTATTTTCAGGGACTTGAGGCTTCGTTTTCTTTGTTGATGTGGAATTCCCCAATTTGATAAAATCGACATTTCGACGTTTCAATTCTTTATCACTGTTGGCTTGTGTAACAGATCCGCTAATATGACGAGGCTTGTGAGATTTTCTCTTGTTGTGTTTTGAAGGCTGAATCACCTCAATGATTGAAATATCATCATCATCCATCTTGTCTGGAACAATTGGCTGACTATTTACTGCAGTTGGTTTATTCATCAGCGAATCAAGCGTTTCATATTCTGATGCAGTAAATGGTGTGGCAATGAATTCCAAATCATCCATTGAAGCCATTATGCAAAAAACAACTCAACTGCTATACCGTATGTCAAATTGTAATGAAATGAAACGATTTTCGAACGACGCTTTTATAACCATGTATGATTGACGTGTTGTCAATCAATCGTTGCGCTTTTGGTAATCGGATTAATGGATCGTTGCGCTAAAACCGGATCGTTGCGCTAAAACCGGATCGTTGCGCTAAACCGGATCGTTGCGCAAATATCGGAGTGGTTGACCGGATCGTTGCGCAAATACCGGAGTGGTTGACCGGATCGTTGCGCAAATCGTTGCGCTTTTTACCGGAGTTCCGGATCGTTTGATGTCATTGTCTGGCCCGAAACCCGTCAAATACATCTACTAGAACGTAATTTGATATCAGCCACATTGCCACGGCATTGAACCAAATTATTATCTGTATACCGGGAATCCAAATATGTTGAAAATTGGTACTCAAAACACCTTAACGCCGTGTGTATACTATATGTATGTATGGTATAGTTACTATAGCCATACATATTGATAACGTGTGGTGTTGTTGATAATTTGTGTAGATAATTATGTGAACGTTAACCATTCCTGCCTTTATATTCCATATTTTGCATCACCCACGATGGTTCTAAATAACAATGCTTGGGTTCATATCGAAATCCAGGCCAAAAATATTGCCAATCTAATTGTTTGTTATGCTTACAATGTTCTTGAAAGGGCCTAATATGTGGCACAGTATACACGTTATGCTGACGACCTCCATTTAACTTCTGATATATACGCGTTGTAATAATCCAATACTTTTTCATGGTATTGGGATACGTTCCATGTAAAGCTAAATAGTTTTCACAAATGTCTGGTTTCAAATACATCATCGGATCATCCGTAGAAACACTATGGATAATTCGATGATTATCATAAAAATATGTAATGTTATCATCAGACAAATGATTTATCCATAAAGCAGCAGTTTGATCACCGGTTGGATGACGCAATAACTTTTTATCTCCTTCATTAATTATTTTTCTTATAATATCACCAGTCATCATTAACCATCCTTCATCAACACGTACAACATGAGGCTCACAGTGAATATATCCCCAATATAATGAATTATTGTTTCTGTTTAGAAGGTCATGACGTAAATGATTTAAACATAAGAAATAATCATCGTCTACTCTCAAAAAATAACGGAACTTGTGAGCTCTAACAGCCCATTTGTACATCCAAAGTAGACAATGACCAAGGCTGTAGCCTCCTGTTGGATAAAAAAAATTCATATATATATATGTAATATATATAATTATAAATGTGTGAGGCAAAACATCAATGAGAGTGCTCAATGCTAAAAGCAGAGCAATATAGAAATTATGACTCAAAGATTACGAGTTCGGTCCGTTACTCTGAGTTTCGCGTAAAGACGCTCTTCAGACGGTTTATTCATAATGAAAAATATACGTGTACCAACGCAAGTTTATACATATCATACTAAAGGCGTTTCTATTGTCTAATTATCGCATATCTATTGAAGTTCTTAGTCTATTGTTATTCTATTATGTTTTTGTATCCTTATAATTCTTAAGGTAAAATTTGTTCTCATGTCTGCACTTGGAAATTAGTTCCGACCTTTTGTTTAATAAATTGTCATATTCATAGTAAATAATGTGCAGTTTTTCTGTGAGGCATAAATTACATTTTTTCTGGATATTATTATAGGCAGCAGCAGTTGCTAGTATCGACCATTTGATGTTGTAGTTGATGTTTTTTTCTTTTAATTTCCAGACAAGTTTTGATAATTCTGTGCTGTTCTGATACTTTTTGTTTCTAAAAGATGATTTATGCTGCGTGTGGCGCTGTTTGAAAGTGCCTTCCGTTAGTCCGATGTAATTTTTGCCACAGGGGTCTCGCGTTGTGGTGACGTTTGCGTTATACACTACGCTTGAGGTTAGGCACCTGTTATCAAGCGGGCAATTGGCTTTTGTTCGGCAGTTACATAACTTTTTCCGTCCCTCGTTGCTTTTTGTATCCAGAATTTTCTTATTATGGCATCTAATTATGGTTTCCATGTTTGCCATACAGCTATAGCTTACCTTTACGTTATTCTTATTAAATATCTTATTAAATTTGTGAGTTTTTGGAAAATGTTTGTTAATAAGTGTTAAAAATTTCTTAGCTACATTAGTGTTGACATTTAAACTGTAAGGCGGGTTAAACCAAATAATATTGCGTCTTCGTTTTTCTTGCCTGTTTGTAATAGGTTCTGTAGAGTTGCGCTCCTTGTAGCTAAATTCGGCGGCGTACCCACTAGATTTTAGTGCGGCTATATATGGTGCTTTAGAAGTTTCAAATGCCTCTTCATTAATAGATAAGTCCGAGATTCGTTGATTTATAGCTATCGGAATTTGCTTGATAATATTTCTTGGATGGTTGGTTATTCTTATTAAATATCTTATTAAATTTGTGAGTTTTTGGAAAATGTTTGTTAATAAGTGTTAAAAATTTCTTAGCTACATTAGTGTTGACATTTAAACTGTAAGGCGGGTTAAACCAAATAATATTGCGTCTTCGTTTTTCTTGCCTGTTTGTAATAGGTTCTGTAGAGTTGCGCTCCTTGTAGCTAAATTCGGCGGCGTACCCACTAGATTTTAGTGCGGCTATATATGGTGCTTTAGAAGTTTCAAATGCCTCTTCATTAATAGATAAGTCCGAGATTCGTTGATTTATAGCTATCGGAATTTGCTTGATAATATTTCTTGGATGGTTGGATTCAGCATTAATGTAGGTAGGTTCGTTATTGGGTTTTCTATATGGTTGGTAGGTACCATTATTTAGATTAAGCGTAATATCAAGGAAATTAATTACTTTTAAATTAGTTTGAATTGTGATTTTTAGGTCAAAACTTTTAAAGATTTTAATCAAGTCTTTTCTCACCCTTTCTGCTTTTGGTCCTGATGTATTTTTTAATAAAGCAATACCATCATCTCGGTAGAGGCCAATGTTGCTTATTCCATACTTTTTTGTAATCTTGTCTAAGATAAAAAGTCCAACAAGCTCGCAAATTTCAGCACCGTCATAGCTGCCCATGGTGACGTCAAATAATTGGCCTTTGTTCTTTTTCATCCATGGTGTATTGTTATCAAATAATAATGATTTCCTAGCATGCAAGATTATTTTTATTTCATTTTGAGATATATTGGTGAACTTTTGCGCGTAATTTATTGCGTCCAGTAAGAGTTTTTCCGTAATTGATGGGTAATAGTTTTCTATGTCGAAAGTGGCAAATGAGTGTTTTCTTTTATTTTCAATAGAGGAAAACCAATTGATAACAGCGCTTGTGTTTTTCCATTGGTTAAATCCAGTTGTGTTTTTTATATTCTTGGTGATTTTATCCAGAATATGTTTGCTCACCACGCCCAATTCACTCTTTGCTGGATTAATTAATCTGCAAGTCGGGTTATTTTCAAAATTGGCCTTATGATCTTTCAACGTAATGAATGCTTGTTTTTCTGCCATGCATTCGGTTCTCTTGTCTATTTTAAGATCAGTAGCTATCGCTTTCGCTTCTTTGTTGATAGTGTTTATGATGTTCTTTTCTGTCTTTTTGTATGCCGCTGTGATATTATTCCTTAGTAAAGTATCATGTGCTTGTTTGTTAACTTTATAAAAGTTTGCTGTTTTATCAGCGGGGATAAATGCCTTTGTAGTTTTTTTAATTTCTTTGATATCTTCATTCAATTTTTGTTGGAATTGACTGTGTTGCTTATGCTTAAATTTGATACCTTTTACAACATCGAGTAGTTCAGCTTCGAAGTTGGCAAGATCATCGATGATAGGTGGGCAATTCCTTGACTTAAATCCATAATTTTCGCGGGTCTCCTGTTCATCTTCTAGTTTGTTCCTACTATCAAAATAAAATGCTTTCCAGCGCATTCTCTTAATCACGCTTTCTACCTTCTCTATTAAACGCTTTAGATATGTATTCTTGGGTGGCACAGGTATATTTTTCATAGAATAATCAAACTTCGTTGGATTCATCTTTGACTTGCGTAGTGCTGTGAGAGTGCTCAACAAATAAGGAGCTAATAATATAATTATAAATGTGTGAGGCAAAACATCAATGAGAGTGCTCAATGCTAAAAGCAGAGCAATATAGAAATTATGACTCAAAGATTACGAGTTCGGTCCGTTACTCTGAGTTTCGCGTAAAGACGCTCTTCAGACGGTTTATTCATAATGAAAAATATACGTGTACCAACGCAAGTTTATACATATCATACTAAAGGCGTTTCTATTGTCTAATTATCGCATATCTATTGAAGTTCTTAGTCTATTGTTATTCTATTATGTTTTTGTATCCTTATAATTCTTAAGGTAAAATTTGTTCTCATGTCTGCACTTGGAAATTAGTTCCGACCTTTTGTTTAATAAATTGTCATATTCATAGTAAATAATGTGCAGTTTTTCTGTGAGGCATAAATTACATTTTTTCTGGATATTATTATAGGCAGCAGCAGTTGCTAGTATCGACCATTTGATGTTGTAGTTGATGTTTTTTTCTTTTAATTTCCAGACAAGTTTTGATAATTCTGTGCTGTTCTGATACTTTTTGTTTCTAAAAGATGATTTATGCTGCGTGTGGCGCTGTTTGAAAGTGCCTTCCGTTAGTCCGATGTAATTTTTGCCACAGGGGTCTCGCGTTGTGGTGACGTTTGCGTTATACACTACGCTTGAGGTTAGGCACCTGTTATCAAGCGGGCAATTGGCTTTTGTTCGGCAGTTACATAACTTTTTCCGTCCCTCGTTGCTTTTTGTATCCAGAATTTTCTTATTATGGCATCTAATTATGGTTTCCATGTTTGCCATACAGCTATAGCTTACCTTTACGTTATTCTTATTAAATATCTTATTAAATTTGTGAGTTTTTGGAAAATGTTTGTTAATAAGTGTTAAAAATTTCTTAGCTACATTAGTGTTGACATTTAAACTGTAAGGCGGGTTAAACCAAATAATATTGCGTCTTCGTTTTTCTTGCCTGTTTGTAATAGGTTCTGTAGAGTTGCGCTCCTTGTAGCTAAATTCGGCGGCGTACCCACTAGATTTTAGTGCGGCTATATATGGTGCTTTAGAAGTTTCAAATGCCTCTTCATTAATAGATAAGTCCGATAACGAACCTACCTACATTAATGCTGAATCCAACCATCCAAGAAATATTATCAAGCAAATTCCGATAGCTATAAATCAACGAATCTCGGACTTATCTATTAATGAAGAGGCATTTGAAACTTCTAAAGCACCATATATAGCCGCACTAAAATCTAGTGGGTACGCCGCCGAATTTAGCTACAAGGAGCGCAACTCTACAGAACCTATTACAAACAGGCAAGAAAAACGAAGACGCAATATTATTTGGTTTAACCCGCCTTACAGTTTAAATGTCAACACTAATGTAGCTAAGAAATTTTTAACACTTATTAACAAACATTTTCCAAAAACTCACAAATTTAATAAGATATTTAATAAGAATAACGTAAAGGTAAGCTATAGCTGTATGGCAAACATGGAAACCATAATTAGATGCCATAATAAGAAAATTCTGGATACAAAAAGCAACGAGGGACGGAAAAAGTTATGTAACTGCCGAACAAAAGCCAATTGCCCGCTTGATAACAGGTGCCTAACCTCAAGCGTAGTGTATAACGCAAACGTCACCACAACGCGAGACCCCTGTGGCAAAAATTACATCGGACTAACGGAAGGCACTTTCAAACAGCGCCACACGCAGCATAAATCATCTTCTAGAAACAAAAAGTATCAGAACAGCACAGAATTATCAAAACTTGTCTGGAAATTAAAAGAAAAAAACATCAACTACAACATCAAATGGTCGATACTAGCAACTGCTGCTGCCTATAATAATATCCAGAAAAAATGTAATTTATGCCTCACAGAAAAACTGCACATTATTTACTATGAATATGACAATTTATTAAACAAAAGGTCGGAACTAATTTCCAAGTGCAGACATGAGAACAAATTTTACCTTAAGAATTATAAGGATACAAAAACATAATAGAATAACAATAGACTAAGAACTTCAATAGATATGCGATAATTAGACAATAGAAACGCCTTTAGTATGATATGTATAAACTTGCGTTGGTACACGTATATTTTTCATTATGAATAAACCGTCTGAAGAGCGTCTTTACGCGAAACTCAGAGTAACGGACCGAACTCGTAATCTTTGAGTCATAATTTCTATGTAATATATATATATATATAGATACAGTATGTCTCTCTTTTGACTCATTTTATTTATTTATCTATTAAAGCTCTGATATTTCTCATTGAGCACTATACCTACACAAGTGTGGACAACTTTACATTATTTATCTATAATATATATATAGATATAAAATAAGAAAAGAGACATTTTCTCCGTTACTCGAAGTTTCGCGCTGTAGCGCTCCTCAGACGGTTTTATTCATATAAAAAAATTTCTAAATTCACCAAAGATATATACAATGATAAAAGTTTACACGCCTATTGATTAAATTGCTGTTCTATTGTTATTTACTGCTATGTTAGTTTCCGTAGTAAATTATTATATGCTATTGTTTGTTTTCGTAGTAAATTATTATATGGTATTGTTCTATTTATGTTTTATCTAATTCCTTGAAATTTTTTAAATAAAATTTGTTTTCGTGCCTGCATTTAGAAACCAGCTCAGATCTTCTATTTAATAAGTTCTTGTTTTTGTAAAACGTTATAAAAATTTTTTCCTCTAAACAGAGATGGCATTTTTTCAATATGTTGTTGTATGGCACTGCCGTTGATAGAATTGACCATTTGACGAAGAATGATTTTCCGTTATCTTTTAATGACCAGATGTATTTAGACAACTCAGTGCGATTTTCATATTTTCTGTTGGTAAATGACGACTTATGTTTCGTAAAACGATCTTTGAATGCTCCTTCAGTAAGGCCGATGTAGTTGTGGCCGTTTATATCTATACAGCTCTGCTTACCGGTATTGAGCACTATATTGATGTTTTGCTCTTAATAAATAAATTTATTTATTTATTAAATCAACATTATTATTATTATTATTATATATATATATATAATAATAATAATAATAATGGAGTCAAAGACTACGCATTCATTTTCTGTAACTTAAAGTTTCTCGCTTTATGCGATCATCAGACAGATAGTATCGAGAAACGAGAAACTTTAAGTTACAGAAAATGAATGCGTAGTCTTTGACGCCATTATTATTATTATTCACGCTCTGTCAAATGACATCGAGCACTATATCAACTGCTGTTAGATACCATATCATCATTATTATTATTACATTATATATATATATATATATATATATATATACAAGCCATTGTTTTCAATTTTGCGGATCAAAAAGTTCCCTCAGAGTTTCTCAAATCTATTGTTCTCCGTCGAGTGGACATGGTTCTATTTACTTGAAAACATATGCAGATTTTATGCAGGGCCTGGGGTACCTTTGTGCATTTATTGCAAATCTAGCTTTTTAGATGTAATAAGAAATAAAAAAGTTATTCGACTTTGGAATTTCACTTGACGGTAAATGTTTTTGCTTGGCAAGCATTTGTTTCAGTAAAACTATATGTTATTTATTATTTTCTTCTCGCATCTGAAAAGCTCTTGGTAGATTTTTCATAAATCTATGAAGCTAACAGATCCAGAAATAATTAGAAAATAATAGAAAGAAATTGGATATGATTTTTATCATATGTCTTTAGTCTACATGCATGAAAATCTCTAATTGATTATAATGGACTTGAAAGTTAATTTGCAAAAGGCTGAGATACTGAGTGCAGCAAGACCTCTTTTGAAAGTATAAAAAGTAGTAGAATTTATAAATGCTTCTAAGAAAGGGTTTCACCGGGGGATGACTCTGGAGCAAAATTGAACCCCTACTGAAACCAATGATCATAGATCAATAGGGATACATAAAATTGAACGTCTCTTAGCAGAAATTCTTCTGGACGACAAAATTACAGGTACACTATAAAATATACTTTAGTGCACTATATGACCTTTTATACAAAAAATAAACCTTTGAGAGTGGCAAACCTGGGTTAGAGGGTACAATTTCCAAAGTTCAGAACAAATTTTTAGGGTATTCTTTACCAGAAAAACAATTTTGAAGTATAAATTTTATTGTAATGCAGTGCAAATCTGCAAAACCGAGTTGAAACCGCCTTATGGTTACCTTTTGATCAGATAAGTACAAAAATCTTCATAAAACTCCATGTAAAACTCGCAAAGAAAGGTATGGAATGTAATGTCGGGAATAATGTCTGTGGGTAGGAACCAAAGAAGTGATCACATTAACGTCATCAAATGATCAATCTCAAATGGTCTTTGAAATTCATCTGGAATTCTGAAACTGCGATCAATATACTGTCTGTATATATATAAGAGCATTGAAATCTGACATTCCAAATAAAGCTGGATTCCTGTGTAAGGAAAACTAGCTTGGAAAAAGCTTTCTTGTACGAATTTTGAATATGGGACGTTAAGTGAATAAATATGCAGTCAAGAGATAATAGGAATAATTTTCAATGTCTCACCTTGGTATGGCATTAAAACGAGATCACGAAATGTATCAAATTCATTATCGATGGCTTCTTGTTTTTCGTATAATTCATCAGTACAAAATTTACAAATGAAATCATCCATAGTATTGCAAATAGTCATTCACGTTGATCTAATTGCTGACCTACGATCAATCGCTGATGGTTTATTACTTAGAATGCCAATAATAAGTAATAAATCATCTCTTTTCTCGCTCATCTTTAACAGAGGAGACGGTGAAAGCGCCTTCACTCCATCTGCAGATTTAAATGTATAATAATTAAAATTTTCCTGAAGTAAAATCTTTGTTACTAATACTTGAAGTAGAGTAAATAAACCAAGGAATAGAAAAAATTTACAACGATGTCTTACACATATTTTAACGAGAGACGTTTTGTTTCAAACTGAAAGAGAGCAATAAAGATTTTAATTTTATTTGAACCGTTTATATGGCAACGCTGATCGTTGTCAAAGTAATGTAAAGTTAGAGCACTGTTGCTTATCATATACATTGATGAGGTGGCACCTGTTACTATAAATAATTATTTTTACTATTTTAAAAAATAATCCCGAATTTCTAAATTTCTAAATTGCTATTTTCTTTCCATTTTCCATATCTACTAGAAAAATAATTTATTTGATTTTTGTGAAAGAAACACATCAATTATTTGCATGAATGATGCAAATTAATTTAATTTTTTTAATTTTAATTTAATTTAGATTGCGTTAATTAATGCTCAGAATGGGATTTGCATATTTAATACTGCTTCTAAAAGTTTGGATATTTAATGCTGTTTCTAAAAATTTGCAAATCGAGAGTCTGAAAGACTCGCAGAAATTTGTAGTTTCTTTTTGTTAAATTTCAAACACACGCATACTGTCATTGCATTTGCACGGACAGATTTCTGTAGATTTGATCTGAGGTCCTGTTTCCGTTTCACATATTTCTGATCTTTACTTTCTATCGCTTCTCTCCTTCCATTTGATTGCGTCGATAAACGATGTTTACAATATGTGGACATACCATGAAATATTAAAATTAGATCGCAACTATGTTAATTCTGAAAAACTAGTCTGAAAAAATACACGAGGCAAGATGGCGTCATGCAGCTTTTCATAAACATTGAACATCAGACAGAAGAAGACAGCTAGCATGAAAACGAATATTGAAAAGTGAGCTCACTTTTCAATAAAGAAGACTGCCGGTCTGCATAGTCCCTTTAATTCCGTTTAGCTCACAATGCAAATTGGTCCACGCATGGTCCACGCAAGATGTCAGTAGCGCCTTTTCAGAGCACGCACAAAGGCTTCAAAAATCGGACGATACAGGTGCTATCCAGTCATTATATAGATCAGTGGTTAATATCAGAGCCATCTATTTACAAGACTTGGGATACTGATGCCATTTATGTTTTTTGGTCTGGACCCAAGCACGTTTTCAGCAGCAGTGCGCATGTGCAAAAGAATGTTGTGTTTTTTTAAGCCATTTTGGAACTCTGTGAAATGGTTTGCGATTGTTTAACAAGAGTAATATAACCATTTATGAGTTGTCTTTCTCCATATTTATTTGCTGGACTCTCAAAATTAGAATACAAATTTACTTCAATGTATACTATGTTATTGATCTCATCAGCATGTTTCTCAAGAGTAAATCAGATCAATGCTATTGGAATTGCTAAATGGACAAGGAGTTTGTAGAGTATCTCTTACGCTCTTACGCTTATTCTTTGCAGTCAAAGACAACTTTTTCTAATTCTTGTCCCCAGTTGGAATAGTAAACAATACTTTTATTTCGATTACTATTGTGCCTATTAACACAACAATAAATAATTTAATAGCCTATGTTTGTTTTCACTGATAAAAGTTGTATTTTTCCGCGCGCTTCGCTTAAAACAGGAAACCTGGCGCCAAAAGAACAAGAACCCTGTGCCGAAAGTACGAAAATGGCGTCCAACAAATCACGTGAATGGCATCTGTCTAATAGGAGACGATAGCGGCACATGAAAGCGTGTCCCAACTCTTGTAAATAGATGGCTCTGGTTAATATCCCCTCGGTTAATATCACATTTCAAGATAAAGGATAGCGACAAAAAGTAAAAAGACTTATAAAATTTGGTACAAAACAATACAACAAAGAAAATATATCATTTACTTAGCTAGATTTATATATTTATTAGATCAAAACAGAATTTCGAGATTATAAGACTTGCATCGTAGAAATCTGTATCAGGGGAAAATAAAATAACGGCATAATCGGAATGTTTTCCAAAGTGAAAACTGAATCTTTATAGTTTCTTTTTCAAATTAAAGAAGCCATTTAATGTCCTAGGTTAATTGTTCAAAGAGACTATAAGAGACTTGAGGATAATTTGAGCGACAGAGGTAAGTTCTAATTTGCTTAGTAGTAAAGGGATAGATGAAAGTTCATTTGGATACATAAACGATTGTTACAATGTTAAATTTACGGGTTATTATGTGTTCAAGGGTTGATTGTATTTGAAAATGTAATCGTTTCTTGATAACTTGTAGAGAACTTGTTCACATTATTGTTATTGTTTATTCATTGCTACTCAAAGGGTTGCTGCACGTCTTCATAATATATTTTGCCTACCTTCAATCACAGATTCAGAGGCCTATACTTTAGAAGGATGCGGATGACTTTCGATTCTTTCGAACGCTATGATTTTGAATGTCTTGTTTCTCATTTTTGCTGTTTTGCAAGTTTTGTCGGTATTTTAGGGAACTATTGGTTTTGCATCATATTTCTACCTTACGCCAGAGCAGCAATATACAGATTACTTCATGGGAAGCGCATCGTACCGATTTTATGATACAAAACAACGAATGAAAGAAATGTGTACAAAGTGCTTCCTATGGAGATTTTATTATATTGATTATCGCTAGCGAGATTCAACTCTTAAAGTGATGTGTAGAAACTAATTTACCATATTTGTTGTCATGGTAACTTGTTAATTCACATTGTCTTTGTCATCACCATAGTAACATTAATATTGTCATACAGTCATACAGCACATGTCAAACTGTTTCACATTCACTGTCATAGTTCCTGTCATGTTGTCAATTCACTAATGGTTATTTGTCTGTTGCCCTAATTTAGTGTTATATTGAGTGTTTGTATTGTGATTGGTCAACTTGTAATCATTGCTGTGTTTTAACTAATCTTGTGCTACACTTCCCATCCACTGTTCGTCTTGGGGCCACATAGTACGGTCGTAATAGATTGTTATTAAAATTATACGCTGTAGTTTTCTCTTGGCCTACTTCTTGTCTTGTTGTTCTTGCGGTCTCAAGCGGACAGTCAAATACAGTTACAGTCCTCTGAAGTCAACGTTAGGCTTTGGAAAGCAAAGCAATTATCTAAATAACATGGTCCGTCTTTGGAACCTGAATCAGTGGTAAGTTTTTTTTGTGCTTATTTGTTAGCACTCCTTGAGTAGTTATTTTAGTTTGTCTTTTAGCATACTAGACAAAAACAGAACGCCGTTTCTATTAGCCTGTATCTCAGATTAGATCAGGGATTGAAACAATCCTAGAGTTTTCTTTTGTGCATTGAAAGCACTTTAGAATAGAACGCAATTTTTTGATCAGTTTTCTTTGTGTTTTTTACAATTAAATTACGCATTAGAATATAACGCATTTTCAAGTTTCTTTTTACTTTCTGAATTAGTTTTTTGTTTATTTAGTAGACATCTTCTCTTTGAATATTCCTTTGTTTCCGATCGTTTGACTTTAATCGTGATATATATATCGGCCCTCTTGCTTATTGGCACGATTCTTCAATAATATTTACTCAACTTTTTAAATTATTTTTGCTAGCGTATTGTGTTGTTTTGCTCATTGGCTGCAGACTTTGATGCTTAAGAACATAATATAAGTCTATGCCGCATAGCTTAGTAAAGATATAGTATATTCTGTGTGGGATATCAATCTGATTTTCTCTGATCTTTTGACGACTTTGGCCTGATATCAGCATTTAGGTCTACAACCAGGCTAGATGCCCAAAACAATGCTTCTTTGTTCTGCTTTTGTGTTTATTTTATTTTGTTAGGTTCCAGTACGTGGTAATAATTTGGTCTGGCTTGGTTGGCACAGCATGAGCAAAAGTAAAGCAAAAGCAGAAATGTCCTCGGTGAGTTCAGACGACTTTTTTCGGGAAGCAAACGAATTTGATCATGCGATCGCACAAGCCGCTAGGAATGTTTCCAAAGTAAATTCAGCAACAAGAAAATACATGATTACCAGGTTAGAGCGTTTGTTTTCAAGTTTAACTAATGCGACGTACTCTTTAGCCCACGAATCTCCTACCGATATTTCTGTAGAAATAAGTGAGCAATACATTCATAGGGAGGCACTATTTTATCAAACTATCGATTTATTACATTCAGTGACTCCTGAGTCACCAGGGTTAACAAGTTCTTTCGTAAATCAGGCTCGTCAATATTCTGATTCCGACGAGATGCGAAATAAATCTGCAGTTCCTAGAAATCCTAGCAATTTGCCTTCAGTAAGCAAACAAACACCGTCAAGTAGAAAAATTAAGCGACACCATGTCAACAAAGGCGGCGCTCCTTTAGATCAAACAAATGTGTTAACAACTAATACAAGCGAGTCAATTTTAGCATCAATTGCAGATGCGTTATCTGCAATGCAAATCAAGCTTCCCACGTTTTCTGGTATCGCCATTCAATATCAAGATTTTATTTCTTCCTTTAAAGCACAGGTTGATAGTAGGCATACGTTAAGTTCTGCAACAAAATTCCATCATTTAGTATCACATTTATCACAAAATGCCTTGTCATCCGTAAACTCATTGCCTCGTGATGATGAAGGGTATGCAACAGCTTTATCAACATTAGACAAATTGTATGGAAACTCACACAAAATTGCTAGAGCACATTTAGATTTACTTTGTATTGATGAGCCAGTGTCGTATAAATTTCCGCTAGAAGTAGAACGGCTTTATCATCAATTATTAGCTGCTTCTTCCACCTTCGATAGATTGAAATATAATAATGATGTAAATTCTACATCCACGCTTTTGAAAATTATAGATCGTCTGCCTGAACATGCTCAGTATCGTTGGCGAAAACTGAACAATTCACAAAAAACTTTGGCCACTTTTCATGATTTGGTTTTATTCATGGAAAAGGAGACAGATTTTGTCAATGATCCAGTATGGTCACGTTTAAGTCACAAAGCAACGGTACATCCTTCCAAAAATATTTCTTCAATAAATGTTACCACCAATCAAAATTCTTCAAGTAGTAATAACCCTTTTTGTGTATTTTGTGATCAAAATCATAAATCTCGAAACTGCCCAAATACTGGTTTATCGCAAGATGAAATAATCAAAACTTTAAAAGATAATCAGCTATGTTTTCGCTGCTTTTCCCCTGGTCATTTTAGCCAGCGATGTTTTTCACGAACAATATGTTCCATCTGCAATAGAAGGCATCATACGTTTTTACACAAAAATGCTCCAACCTTTGTTCAGACTGCACCTGCAGCAGTCACTAATACTATTCATACTTCGTTAGCAGACAGTGCAAAAGTACTATTACCTGTTGTTGTTTTAGATGTAATCGGACCAAATGGATCCACTCAAGTAAATGCATTGCTTGACACAGGAAGTCAATTTACATTAATAAATGCATCTATATGCCAAAAATTAGGAATTGAAGGACATGTTGACACGTTGAATTTCAATACTGTGTCCAATACCAAAACTGTTCAACAGTGTGAACGGGTTACAGTCCCAGTAAAATCTTTGACCAAAAATTGTTTTCGATTGACCAATGTTGCATCCGTGAAAGGATTATTTTTACCTTATATTTCCAACATTCCTCCTTCTATAAAATCCCTTCCCCATATCGCAGAGCATGTTTCTAATTTTGCTCAGGGACGCCTAGATATGCTGATTGGAGCCGATCACAGTGATCTCATCCTTCCAACAGAAACCATAAATGGAAGCTCTACTAAGGAGCCAATTGTCATAAAAACGCCTTTAGGGTGCTCTCTTTTAGGAGGGGAAAGTAGTTGCAAAAATTTAAGTTCTTCTGGTGGAATTAATGTGATTGCCAATAATTTAGAAACTCCAACCCTACAATCCTTTTGGAACGCGGGTGATCTGTCAGAGGAATATTTTGGTTTGGATAAGCCATACTCCCAAGATGATCTTTTTGCTATACAAAATTTGAAGAGCTCGTTAAAAGTTGTAGAAGGGCATTTTCAAGCCGATCTTTTATGGAAAAAAGATTTTACAGGGTTACAAAATAACGAAATAGTTGCCAAGAAACGTTTGTCTTCATTAGTTAGAAAATTTGAATTTGATCCTAAGTTCAAGGAAGATTACTGTAAGGTGATGCAAGGATATATCAATGATGGTTGTGCAGCTCTAGTTCAAGATCCGTCTTTAAGTTCTCGTTATACACATTATTTACCCCATTTTGCTGTTTTTCATCCACGTAAACCAGATAAGCTGAGAATAGTTTTTGACGCTGCATGTAAATTTCGACAACAATCATTAAATGACCATCTTTTGTCTGGTCCTGATTTGTTAAATTCACTTGTAGGATGTCTGTTGCGCTTCAGAGAAAATCGATTCTGTGTCCTCAGTGATATCAAAGGCATGTTTCATTGTATAAAAGTAACGCCAGAACACACAGACGCCTTTCGTTTTCTTTGGTTTTTAGATAATGATTTTTCAAAACCTGCAGTATTTAAAATGCTTGTTCATGTTTTTGGGGCAATTAGTTCCCCAACTGTTGCAAATGAAGCTTTGCGCAGTATTGCCAACTTTGTTGAGGATCCAAACATTAAAGCAGCCATAAGGGACAACTTTTATGTCGATGATTTCCTTTACTCATCTGATGATTTACTAATAATGAATGAGGTTGTGTCTAAATTGTATGTTTTATTGCAAAATTTTGGTTTTGTTTTGACCAAATGGATAACAAATGCACCATCTGTTTTAAAACATATTCCTGATGTTGATAAATCTGCCACCCAGGTCAAATTAGATTTAGGGGAAGATGCTTCTCAAAGAACTTTAGGTGTTGTCTGGGACATTAAACAAGATATCCTTCAATTTGAATTACCATCAAAGCTAGAAGTTACTGACACGAAACGAGGAATCCTTTCCTTAATTAGTTCTATGTTTTCCCCTGATGGATTTCTTTCACCAATATACTTAGTTCCCAAATTAATTATGCGTTCCCTGTGGGCATTGAAGATCGACTGGGACGAACCACTACCACCTGACCAAGCGTCAGAGTGGAAAGAATGGTTGGATGGCTTAGCATCCTTATCTAAAGTGTCTTACCCAAGATGTTTGAAAGGCCCTGATGTATTATCTTCACATAGCTCTGTTAGTATTCACACCTTCTGTGACGCAAGTCAAGACGGGATAGGTGTTGTTAGTTATGTAAGAGTTGATCGTAAATTAGAAAGGGGGGAGGGAAAAATTAATGTTGATTCTGGAGTATTTTGCAGGTTTCTTTTTGCTCGCTCACGCTGTGCTCCGATCAAGTCAGTAACCATCCCACGTCTGGAACTACATGCAGCTACATTAGCGGTAAGGACAATCAATCAAATCAAACCTGAATTGCGCATGAAAGTAGATAAGTTTCATTTCTGGAGTGACTCCATGACAACTCTTGCCTACATTAGAAATTCTAGCAGGCGCTTTCCTGTTTATGTAGCAAATAGAATAAGTGAAATTTCATCTAGCACTTTCCCTGATCAATGGCACCACTGTCCTGGAAAATTGAATCCAGCTGACATTGCTTCAAGGGGAATCATGCCCTTGGCATTTAAGGAGTCTATGTGGACTGAAGGTCCTGATTTTTTGAAATTGGATGAATCTTTATGGCCTTCTTTACCAAGTAAAACTATTGATAAGGCTGAAATTGAGCAATTGTCAAATGCTGTTACAAATATTGTTTCCATTGATTCTGATAACCCTATTGCGTCTTTGATTTGCAAAACACGCTCGTTTTTCAAATTAATATGCATTGTTGCAAGAGTTTTGATGTTCATCTCCAATTGCAAAAATTCTGTGAAAACAAACAATTTGTCAAATAATAGTTACAATTTAAGAAATCGAAATGTTAAAAATGTTGTTGTTTCAAATGTTAAAAATGTTGTTGTTTCAAATGTTGATGTTTTAACTGATAACTTATTGTTAGAAAGTAAGAGTGTTGTTGTGAAATGTGAACAGTTAAAGGCCTATCCGAAAGAAATCAGTGCACTTAAAAATAAATCAAAAATACCGGTAAATAGTAAAATTCTTTTATTAAATCCTTTTCTTGACGACCGAGGAATTATTCGTGTTGGAGGAAGATTGGAAAATTCGAATCTTCCTTATGATGTTAAACATCCTATTCTTATTCCGAAACAATCTTTTTTGGTAAATTCAATTGTTGAGGATGCACATTTATCTTTGAAGCATACCGGTGTTATGTGTATTGTGAATTTTATCAGGCAACATTTCTGGATACCTTCACTAACTTCTAAAGTAAAACAAAGAGCTCATGCATGTATCCCT
Organism: Haliclystus octoradiatus; assembly: GCA_916610825.1. Taxonomy (NCBI): domain Eukaryota; kingdom Metazoa; phylum Cnidaria; class Staurozoa; order Stauromedusae; family Haliclystidae; genus Haliclystus; species Haliclystus octoradiatus. The sequence continues at coordinate 29,807,369 of OU744446.1, forward strand.
TGCCAGAAACTACATGGACGTCGAATGGAACAATTCATGGCACCTTTACCTCATGACAGACTAATACAGACATTCCCCTTTGACGTAACGGGGGTAGACTACTTTGGGCCCTTTTATGTAAAAGTTTTAAGATCTACTGTTAAGTATTGGGGGTGTATTTTTACCTGCATGTCAATTCGAGCTGTCCATTTAGAAACCTCCTCCTCCCTAGACACAGATAGATTTATTTGTGTACTGAGAAGATTTTTAGCTAGGAGAGGAAAACCTAGTAAGATTATATCTGATAATGGGACCAATTTTGTAGGGGCTGAGACCGAACTTAAGGTGGCGATCTCCAATTGGGATCAAAACCGTGTTTCGCAGTTTCTTCTATCTTCAGGAATCACATGGAAATTCAATCCTGCCGGTGCTCCTCATCATGGTGGTGCGTGGGAAAGATTGATTCGATCTGTCAAACATTGCCTGAAAACTGTCCTTGGTAACCGATCATATGACCTGGAGACGCTTCAAACATTGCTCACAGAAGTAGAAGCTGTTCTAAATTGCCGCCCTTTGACTGTTCTATCAAATGATCCTTTGGACCTGGACCCTTTGACGCCAAATCATCTGCTGTTGTTACGGAATGGTGTGTCTCAACCCCCTGGTACGTTTGACGATTCAGATATGATTCTAAGAAAACGCTGGAGAAAATCGCAAGCCCTCGCTGACTCGTTCTGGACAAAATGGAGTCAAGAATATGTCACCCTTCTCCAAGCAAGACAGAAATGGAAAACCTCCAAACCAAATATCCAAGTTGGAGACTTGGTTCTAGTCATGGATGATAATTTGGTTCGTTCCCAATACCCAATGGGAGTTGTGATAGATGCGCCTGATGGGAAAGATGGTTTGGTACGCCAAGTTAAAATCAAAACTGCAACTGGTCAGCTAGTGCGTCCGCTGACGAAGATATGTCTCTTGGAGGGACAACCCTGTAAATAAAGACAGTAGCTTGTCGCAATATGTAACCCTGTTGGTTAAATTAATAATTAATTTCTAAGAAATAATTTTTTATAGTACGCTACATTGATAAAATAATTGTTACTTTTCAGTTTGTAAATTAGTTTAAATACGTTTAATATGAAAGACCAAGATATTTCATGGTGGGGAGTGTAGAAACTAATTTACCATATTTGTTGTCATGGTAACTTGTTAATTCACATTGTCTTTGTCATCACCATAGTAACATTAATATTGTCATACAGTCATACAGCACATGTCAAACTGTTTCACATTCACTGTCATAGTTCCTGTCATGTTGTCAATTCACTAATGGTTATTTGTCTGTTGCCCTAATTTAGTGTTATATTGAGTGTTTGTATTGTGATTGGTCAACTTGTAATCATTGCTGTGTTTTAACTAATCTTGTGCTACACTTCCCATCCACTGTTCGTCTTGGGGCCACATAGTACGGTCGTAATAGATTGTTATTAAAATTATACGCTGTAGTTTTCTCTTGGCCTACTTCTTGTCTTGTTGTTCTTGCGGTCTCAAGCGGACAGTCAAATACAGTTACAGTCCTCTGAAGTCAACGTTAGGCTTTGGAAAGCAAAGCAATTATCTAAATAACATGATGAAAGTGATCATATTTATGATCACTGCAAGCCTGAAAATTGGAGATTTTTGACTGCTACAAATGTTTCTGAAGATTTGTAAGTGCTTTCTCTTCTTTTCTGTTAGATGTTTTGATCTGAGAACTCTTGAATAATGTTTACATAAATTACTTGCAACAAACGTGCAACAAATTTACATCAGAAATCGCAGCAAATATGACGTAACCATCAACTTACGCACGCCGCTGGTTAATTTAAATGTAATTACAAGTTGATGATTTATTATGTTTGGATTTGCAATCGTATAAAACGAATAACTTGTATTTATTTAAGTAGTAATCAGATAAACGCTGAATGAGCATATATTTCAAAGCGTATTATGATGATTTGAGCAGTATAATATCATTAAAATCATCGAATGTCATACTGATCGCTGATTGGTTGTTGTTGATGTTTGTGTCAGGCTGAGTAAAATCGTAAAATTATGGCTTTTGGCTTGAAGCCCAAAAACACAATAATTTAGCAACAGAAACAAAATGGCGTTCATATAAAGCAAAGCTTTGTTTGGCAGAGCGCTTAAAATACCCTTTTAATCCAAATTAACAAAAAGAAAACACAATAACTTTGAAACAAAACATCATAAATTAAACAATTATCAGTCTATAAATTTGTTCAATGTTTCTGTTCACAATTCGAAGTTCATACAGCATATTTGTTAATAATAGCCAAAGCAGCATGTTACGATACGTTTAATTTTCTATACCAATATTGTATTCAGACTACTACAGCGTTCACTTGCTTTCTTATGAAAAATAACGGGTATCTTAGCTATATAGCTAACTTGTAATCTCATTTGCGGTAAGTAATTCGCAGTTTTAAAGAAAATAGAAATAAATTAGTTTTCTTTTTTATGGTTATATATATCATTTTTGTCATTTTTCTTTCCTGCCTTCCCTTTTTGTATCAAAACTATTTGAATGTGTTTACACAGTTGCTATCGAAATGTCGGTATTATGTAGAAATATGTAAACAGAATCTTCGGGAAAATGCAACAGAGTTTGACCGCAAACGCAGATGCTTGTATTGGCAGCAGAAGGCAAATTTTAGACTTTTTAATAGCCTGTAACCAATTACCCAAGCGTAATGTAGTGCATTATAGTGCATCATTGACATCATTGACCAAGTGCGGTAGTTTCTAACTGATGCCCGGATTTTGTACAGGCAAACAGAATTGAGGGGCATTCACGATACTGAACATTTTGGTTGCAAGTTTTACAAGATTCAAGTCAAGTCAATAGATAGAATGCTATGAGGAGCAAAATCCCAATCGGCAGAGAAATATACTACTCATGGACGTTTTTCATAGCATAGCATAGATCGTATGGTATAATATTGACAGTAGCATAATTTTTCACACAAATCTGAGCATATCAAGGTTATACGCAACTGTTGTATATTTTTCGGATAGACAATAAAGTAAATCGTATTCAAGACTATAATTTGGTCGATTCTCTCATTTAAACATACTATACCTGTTAAGCATGGAGATTGGGTACTAGTGTTAATCAATTATTATGTATAGATAATTCAAAGCTATACAACGGATTATACTATAGCAACAAAATCTACCTTGGTGGTATCAAAGGTGCTCTTCGTCCAGAGAATCATCTCAAGAGAAAGTTGCTTCACCAACAAACAAAACGTTCAGATTCTATTGATTAGAAATAAGACCCTCCAAGTCCAAGAGTGTGTCTATCCTTGTCTACCGGACTCCGATCGGACACCTTGCCCTACAATTGAACGAAATTCGAATTTTCAATGCAGCAAACAGTTTTCCTCTTGGCTCCATACACTCGTGGTCTTCCGCAACATTTGAAGAACATAATGTTAGCAATAACAGAATAGACTTTTACGAATCTCCTAAAAAAATCAGCAACCTTTTTCAACCAACTAAGCAGCAGCAAAGCAACATCCTTTGTATTGAATTTTATCTTTAGTGAAGTTTGGTTTCTTTCAGCAAAGAAAACGGTGGCATGTGCCTTATCGTAATTAGTAGCACAATTTACGGACTAGTATTCAAGTCTCTAGCACGATGTGTTCAATAGGCTATTTTCAACCTTATCAACTGGGTGTGACCATTCCAACTGGTACAAAAGCAATTGTTTTTATGTTGGATAATATAAAGGATACATAAATGCCAGTTATTGGAGTAAATATATACAGATTAGAATTGGACATATATATTTTAGAGATCCTTTCAATGTTAACACCAAACTTTTTGAGTTCAAACAAGTTATGTGGCTGACTTATTTTCTTAATTGATTTGTTTTATTGCGTTCAACCAGAGTTGTGACACTGACGCGTATATACGATAGGCATAAATTGCGTTCCTTGAAACATATATATAGCCACACACTGTAGTCAGACTACGGTAGTATGAACTTCATAGCCACACTGAACAAAAATGTAAGAGAAGTTAGCGTGTCACAATAAGGCCAGATGGTTTGCAATTATTGATACGCAGAGTTTTCTGGGCGGCACAACACAGGATATTATAAAGCGCATCATATATCATCATGTGAAGCAGCTCTGACAACATGTTTTGCTCATAAAATACTTTTATATTTTCTTTATTACTACAGCTCATATTAGATCATCATAGATTACCTAGGTTGGAAATGAGATAAAAACAGCGAGAGAAAAGCTGCTAGAAGAGTTCCGGATATGATTCTTCAGTTTCGATCTATTAATCCAGTATTAAAACATATTGAGTTTTCCAAAGAGTAGATGCTTCTGAAACTGCAAAAAAATATGTTCGAAACTGCCCAACCATTCCTTCGCTCGACTGTAAACACGAATTTGGATATTTGACAACAGAACGGCATAGAATATATATTCTAATTTTTACGATTGGATTTGTTATTTCAAATATGTTTTTTTTCTATATATATATGTATAGGAAAACAAAGATGACTGGTTCAGTTCCTACTTCATCAAAAACGATAGGAAGAGGTACTTATTGCATTATACCTTAATAAATGTTGAAGTCTGTTGAAGTTTTAAATAATTGTGAGTTCTTTTAAAGCTCAATTATGTAGCAACTGTAGCAGAAATTAGTGAGATTGTGTTCACGATTGTAAAACCTGATTTTATTGCAGCAAACATACCAGTACCGAACGGGGCGATGAACCTGCGACACTATTCCTGCGATTGTGTGAACTACGAGCCATTGGTAGCTGTCAATCAATCAAAATCAACATGGTTTTCCTTAGTTATCCTTCATATCATAGACTTTACAATTCAATGCCATAAGATTCATCTCTTTCTATTACAAAAAGCATATCCTGCGTAAAAGTAAGCATTAAAAAACGTTTTCGAAATCAATTGTAAATCCAAAATTGGAATCCAATACGAGACGTTCCTATAGGTCCGACAAACCTTGTCACAAATATTTTTAATTCGTCGTATTTAATCGCATTCCATGTTTGCGGGTTTGTTTCTGACTTCGCAAGCGATTTAAAAAAACAACCTTATGTTGGCTGCTTGGAGGCCCTTGGAGCGAGGTAGTCACCAGTACGGTCATAGTAGAATCTATAAGCTATCGAGTTCTATAGGACCAGTCAAATTGATAATCACTGAAAATTACTTCTCGTATAAAAGCTGTGGTACAGTTTGAGTCAGAGAAAAAAGATTAAAACCATTCCAAGTGAATTAAAAGGGAATTATTGAACGGCGATAATTGTTTTGAAAAAAAACAACATTTTTTTCCAAATTTTCATTTCAAACGGCACTAGTTGTGACATCATTATAGCGGGAAGTGTTTCGATTGCAGTAGAACTACAAACAAGTGTTTTGTAATTTGCTAAGACCGTTTACCAAAGATGTAATATGGAATAAAGCATTTTATGGATAGAAAGCATAATGTAGATAATTGTGCACATTTGATACTGCTTTTTTTGTTTACAAATCTATGAAAAATGTGATATTTCTTGCAAAGACGACACATATCGAATCTACCTTCTTTTTGACAACATCAAATCAACGGCTTAAATTTCTGTATTTCAATTACACTGTCATTACTGAACCTCGATCGAAACAAAATAAACATCATATGTGATTTCTGGGTGTTTGGATATTATGGTTTGCTACAAAATTGATTCCAACTGAATTTAATTGCTGACCGTTGCCCAGTCGTTCTTTTGTCTGCGTTACCAATCGCAATGCTTTTGGTAAGAAATACTATGATAAAATTTCAGACTTGTTCGCATGGGATGATGATTTTAAAAACATATATATGTTACATTTGTAACCCTGATTGTCATCATCTATGTACTCAACTCGTATTGCTTTGCTTTTGAATTCAAAAAATGTTAAAATATTAGAGGTTGCGTTTCAGAATTCACGGCTCAAATATCATCAACTCACTGAAATAACATGACGTAAATAAGAAAGCTACGAGACCAGATTTCAAAACATTCCATTCAAAGGCTATCGGTCTTGTCTGACCCTCTAAGAAACCTTTGAATCAATGCTCCAACGATTTACAAATAATATGAATGATTTCAAAATGGGTTGCAAAAATGTAAAAATAGATTCCGAATCGTGTTAGCTGTATATCAAAACCCTTCAATGACAGTTTAGCAAATTAATGATAGTTGGGTTCAATATCCATCACATGAGTCACGATGTACAAACTATTAATGTCGCTTTGAACAATAAGTAAATTAGTGTCATCTTACTGCAGCTATAGCATTTTGTTTTCATATGATTGAGTTTCAACTCTAGTTTTTATGTTATTATTATTATTATTTTATTCCTTCCATTGGTAAGTATCGTATTCAAAATGTTCCATTTGTTGCATCAGCTGGCCCCATTGGGTCACTTTAGAATGTTGACGCTATTCGACGTAATAAAAAAATGTACAAACGTCAAGAAATTGTTTTTACCTTCAACATTACTCCTCGCATGTTTCCTTTGGAAGTGTGTTGGCAGAGTCCACATGAAAGCCAGACAAGTTTCTCTTCATAATTTTTGAGTGACACTGCATGCGTCATTTTTCATGCAGCATAATTCAATTCATACAGATAGAGCTTCACCCATAAGCAACATTCAACTTATTTCCTTGATCCATCCCTGCTTCGCGTAATATCGTAACTTCAACGTAACTTATAATATCGAATTATCAAGGTTTTAAATAGTAATGAATTATCTGCATTTGTTCTATACACGTTGAGCCATCATCGTGTAAATATCAGCTTGTATATCTGATAGCCACCGTTATAGGCCCTTTATAGAGGATTTTACTTTTATTATATTTTTTGTTTCAGTTACTTTGGTATTCATCATCTTAATTTCGGCGTTTTTTTTCATGACAAGAAGTGGCATTCATATAATACATCATCCTTTGTCGCAGCCACCAATCAAAATTCGTAATTCACATCAACAGCTTTCAAATCCATTAGTTAATTCTCTATCTTGCAAAGATCAGAATAAGCACGTCCATAGTGGTATGCTTCGATTGTCAAGTCGATACGATCCAGAGAGTATAAAGCTGATTGATTTATCTGATAAAGAAAAATTTCATCTTGTTACAAATTTCTTTATCGTAACACACCCAGCTTTTAACAATCATCTTATTCTACAAAATGACGCAAAAAAAGATCCAAACTATAAAGCTAATTTCAAGAGAGCGCTTGATGTAAGAATGAGAGAGTTAAATACAACTTTACAACGCAATCTGGATCATCCAAAAGTTGCTTTTGTCCATTTACTTTATTCGCATCCGTATGTTGCTTATTATTTATCAAATGCTCCATTTCATAATCGAGATAAAATTATGTTACATCGAGTGGATGGTCAGCCATCTTATTTCCATGCTATGAATTATGCATTTGGTGAATTGAAAGAGAAAATGGTAATATATTTGAATCAAGATATATATCTTGGAAAAGGCTGGGAATTGATTAATAGTACTCGACTGTCATCTAAGAAATTAATGTATGCCCTAACCAGACATCCAGCGGATCCGAACTGCACACCTACGTCAACTTGTGAAACTGGAAGAAGATATATCGGTAGCCATGACTCATTTGCATTTTATTCGCATAAAGATACTGATGTGACGTTATTAAAAGATTTAGAGCCACAAAGTGATATGTTTGGCATGGAAAATTTATTAATATGGTTATTTCAGAATCGCTTGCATTATCAAGTATTAAATCCTTGTCGGATATTACATACTTATCATGATCATTGTTCAAATATACATAATGATAATAGGGTAAGGGTTGGAGGTGGAAAATCTGGAACTGCTGGATTTACAGATCGTTTATACTAGAACTATTGATGAAGACAACATATTTTTTATAACTGTAATAAACACTGGATAGTATTAGAAATTAAAAGTTTCTGAAAAACATTTTATTATAAAAGTTAGGGACAAATAATCACAATTAAATTTATTCCCACATCTCGACTTGCTACTGCCATTAACAAAACCTTGAACCTTGAGGTGTTTTTTGACGGCCGACCCAACACCATCATCGAGGCCATCAATTATTCAACATATTTTACCTATATATATCATGTAATTTCATAAAATATTTCTTTTAACCTTGATAATGGATAATGGCAACAGCAATGTCTAACTTCGGAAACATAATATTAATAATAGTGCATATTTATTTTGAAAATCATATCTATCAATGTTGAGTAATTTATTTGATTTAAGAGATCATTTTCCACAACTATGGATACACAGCAAAGTCTTTCGCGGCTATTTAGAGACAATAAAGGTGTCTTTCAAGAAATTATTCCTACAAAACAAGACCATTTGAAGTTTTCCGTGTGGTAAGGAATTTTGTGTTATATCAATGCAATTTTTCCTAAATTAATTAACACCTTAAGGAGTTGAGTAGTAATCAGAATAAGACCAAAAAGCTTCCTATTTATCAATATTTTCTTCAATAATTAACACCTTCTTCAATTATTTGAGTAGAATCGGGCTATTAACTGATATAATTTTCTTGTTTCAGAATAATTTCGTTACACAGAAATTGTGTATTTTCACACATATGATCCCTATCCTTTATAAATAAATACTAGTATCCTAGTATACCCACCCCCTTTTGCATGAGCAAATCTATTTCAGTATCTATCCAAACACAATATGAACACAATCCTTATAAATAATTTTGTAGTTATTATAATTCATATAATCAAATTTATAAGGAATTATTAAGTCTAAGAAGTATTAAAAAACGAAAGTATAATAAGTGCAACTATAAGTACAAGAATAAGAATAAGAAGCATACAGTAAATATAGAGTTAAAACATCATCACCAGATTGATGAAGCAGTAATGAATAAATTATTAAATTATTAAAGATAGCCTATATACTATACTTTATAGATAATGTAGGCTTAATTCTTAGTTCGTTGCTGAATGTTCCAACAAAATTGAAGTGGACATGATCATCCAATCCATTCCATTCATCATCATCATAAATTTATTCAGAATAGTTTATCCAACTTCTTGATATTGACCTTGTATTGTATCTGCTAGGATAGTCGCGTCTCTGAAAAAGAAGTTAAATTCCATATAAATGATAGCAAGATCAAAAGGCGAATTAGTAGAAACAACACTGCTGTAGGATCGGAATTATTTAATATTGACGTTAAATCTGATTCTACTTTTGTCAGCTCAGAAACTGTTAATACATTCGAAAATCTATTCGAAAATCAATAACTTGTTCATTTAACTAATCCGATTTCATTTGAATTTATGTGTGCAGGAATCTGATTCTATTTAGTCACAAATACTGTAGGCCTTTATTGACATATTTGCTGAGCAACTGACGTGATAGATAAGTAGCCTGTTTGACCTCTGACAAAGAAGTAAACGTAACTATACATTTCGTACTGTAATTGTATATACTATCACAAACGAAGAACAAATGAAATGGGAAGCTATTGGCTGTTGGTAATTATATGAAGCCTTTTGCTGTCGGCTTCGGCCTCTGGACCCCGGGTCCCTGTTCAGTAGACTTTCTATAAAAACAATAACGTTTCATTATTTTGTTTTTCGTTTGATAGCCAATTAATTTATTAAATATTTGTTTCCATTTATTTAATTGTCAAAAGCAGATCAGTCTACAATATCAGTAGCTATATCTATAGGCCTACAATGGTTACAGTATTTACTACTTTTGACTTGGATTCCTACACACATAATATATCTAAATCTATTACTTGTTGAGTTCATTTAATATGTTATGAAATCGGGATAATGTCATTTTTAATGTTGGTAGACTGATAATAGGCTCACCTGCTTATTATTCAGTTGCAACACCGCTCATTGCGTGAACCAGGAACAGTACAATTAGATTCGTTCGAACTCAAAACAACAGAATTCCAAACGCTTGATCAGTTTATACGCCATCACCTATTTAATAGAATATGTGGATACATTTATAAAACAGTCTACAGTGTAAAGCAGGACTATGTAATAATAAGCATACGGGCATATACGAATAACAATGGTAAATCTGCCTGCAGTCAAAATTAAAAGATGCTAGGCCTAACATACCTTTTCATTCTAATTGCTTGATAGAAATCATCTTCTGACGACCGAAATTGTTGTATGCATCATCGTGTTTGAGTAATATTAATTCTCAAATATAATCGCCAAGTAATATAGTATCAAATTTGTTAAAGGCATTATAATTTGTAGCCCAGTAGATGTTGAACACTTTCTTCAGCCTTCCAAGTCGCGCTCAAAATTCCCAATGTCAAAATTTGCATAGCAAATTACCAACCGTCAATAGATGTGAAGTTTTTGGCAAGATTTCCAGCTGGGGTTTTGGCTAGATTCACACCATGGTCACACTGGTCTCTGTGATGTACCGCTGAGCGGAGTTGAAACCAAGCTTAATCAGTAATCATTGAAATTGGGTAAACGGAAAATTCAACTCGCGCCAGCTCTATTTAGTATCCAGTCTATTTTTTCAATGTTAACGACGCGGCTGCGTTTTCTGCGTAAAGCTACTTGGCGTTTTAGTTGACGTTCATAACTTCATATTGAGCTTTTAATGATGGCGATGGCGGTTTAAACTTTGCAGTTTCCAGATTTTGTAAGAGTGAAATTGTTGGAAACACAATGTAAAATTGTTTGAAATGATGGAATCAGTACAGCTTCATATGCAACAAAGTATTTATTTTTATGAAGAAGATACATTTAACTGAGATGAGATGGATAAGTGAAAATATTCAAGTGAGTTTGTCTGAATTCGAAATGACACGAGTTGTGGAGTTGACATGTGAGCCTAGCGCGAGTTGAGATTCTTTTCTTCGTTATTGGCGTTGATTTCTTCATATTCTAATTCCCCATTTTGCCTCAATAGCAAAATAAGCAATACCTTTGAGTCAGTTAGTTAGTTAATTTGTATGTGGGTAATATTGCAAAGATGTTTGTGCGATTTTATGGTCGCACACATAGCTTCACACAACAAGCATAGGCCTATTATAATTTTTTAAGGGTTAGGCGAACTTCACAAGCTTTCTTAAGAAAACATCATCGTAAGAACATGATACATCATCATTTATCCAGAGCCTTCAAGTTTGAATTAATTATTTTTCCAAAGAGCAGAGACATTTGAGCTTAAGTTCAATTTTGCTTCTTAAAAAGTCATTAACAGACACATAACTGCCTCGGACTTTGCTGAAATACTCTCGGAAACTACGTAAATATAATAGTAAAACCAATTTAATAGAACACAGTATCACACGTTTAAGGGCCATCCATGAAGTACTCAGAGAGTCAGAGTCAGACTGGACCCTCCCTGTATTCAGCAGTAGGCTACACTTTCAAATAACCCGCCTACCTTCATCTTTCATGTACGACAGGCTACTTGCAAAGATTCCCCCTCTTCTCACTAGTCTCTGCGTTTGTTGTTGTGGTTTGAGCAAGCAAGGCAACAGATTCTTTAAAATTGCTGATTAAAATTGATTGAGATAGATTGCAGAGCTTTTGTTACTCTTAGGTGCCCCCAGTGCCAAACCTTTTCAGGGACGATTTAAAGATACATCTGTAGGCCTACTGTAATGATTGGTACCCCTCCACCTTGTACCCGCAACTGTACGCTTGTGATGTAATTTCCGAGATCTCCAATAACGAAATATCACCAGCAATCGTCTGCAAATTATTAGTGAAACGTAATTCTGTTGCCCCAAAACATTTCCAGGGAACGCTCTTTCTTCTCAGGGGTGCTATCACCCTTCTCTGCAATCTGGTTTATTGATGACCGCTGATTATTTCACATTGAATTTACATCCTACACTATTTACATCCAGAAGCGGATAAAAATTGATATTTTTTATGATTCATAAGCCAAACCCCAGCAGAAAACTGACATTTCTTATTCATAAGAGCAATTAGGCCTACCGGAAGGCTATGATATATCACATAAAACTAAATGCAAGAAGAGGTAGGCCTAATTCATCATTTATGCTTTTAAATAACCCTCAAAACGTTTTATTAAACTTGACTCCTGCAACCTATTGTTTCCCGCTACATGAGATCAGACTTTTCATTAGATATTGAACAACATCATATTTTTGTTGTAATCATACTTCAAGTTCTTTCAAAAGTTCTGACGGAATTTATAGAGAGAGCGCTGGATTTTTTCATGAAATGTATAGTTAAGTTTTATTATTGACTTTCCTTCCATGCCAAGTTGTTGCTGTTGCCCAATTGTTTTTTGGTTTAAAGGATTTTTCTTTGCAAAAGTATGCCTTGGAAGCCATTATCAGATTGGTATCAATCTTGCAGCATCTTTTAGCATGCATTAAAAATGTTGTCATTGAGGCGACTATCATCCATTTCAATTAGCTATCAAAAAAGACATAACTAAGTTAATGATCTGTACATTCTACACATCACACGTCACACATGCCACAAGAAACATAACAGACCAAATGGTTACTCCTGTGAGAGATTGTTACAAATTCAACTTGATAATGTAGTACCTTCCTTTCATGCATCGATAATACATGTAGGCCTATGCGATTCATGTTGAATGAATTTCTGATACCTGTAATGCAGTTGAGCAAATTTACACCTCGCTGGAAAGCTTCAGATTCAGGTCTTCACAGCTGCAAATGACAATTGATTGTTTCATTGTTAACATAGTGTTATATTCAAGCTTTCTAGCAAAATTTGGCCCTCCCTGTAAGCAGCAGTACATTTTCAAATGACCCCTGGAGGCTATCTGTTGTTTGTACTTATTCTATTTATCCACTCTCGACATCCTTGTTGGGACAATTTTTATTTTTTTATGTAAATTATTCTTGGTTAGTGTGGATAGATTAATGTTGCAAATTTTCGAATTTCAGGAGAGGTCAACTGCGTAGCCTCCAGATGTCGCTATGGTGTATTCTAGATTATTATGTGTGTCATTAGTTGGGTCTGTTCTAAGTTTATGATATACAACTATTGATTATAAGATTATTGACTGTATAATATTTGCTGCTTATTTTTGATCATTATTAAATGGAGTGTGTCATGTTTCAAATGCATCACTTGCTACAAACTATCATTCAACTAATATATATTTTTTGTTCATATTCACTTGTATTTGAAATTTGAAATTTGAAATGAAATTCTATGGTACAGTTATAAATGTTTGGAGGTCATAGTTTTCAAAGTTACAATTCTTTGTTGCCCTTCAGAAAATTGACATCATTTTTAGATTTTGTTGTTGTTTTGTTTCCCAATTTTTTCAGGGGCTGTTTGCCCGTTTCAGGATTTTCTCAAGGGCTGTTCTCATCAAAAATTCCCCAAGTCCCGTTAATAGAGAGGCCATTCCATTATTTCCACTTTTAAAAGAATGACGAAAGTGTTCCTTTAGCTCAATATATTGATTAACTAGCTGTTTATGGATTTCATGGTAGCAGGAATTACCATTACAAGTATGTTATTAAAATAAATCTTATGAAGGGTCCTTGACATTTCCTGTTTAGACGACACACTTTTAAAGGATAATTCAATGAGACATCAAGCCACATGGTACATGGGTACAGCATTGTCATGGCTGCAATAGACAGGTGGTTGCTGTACAGAGGTGGCAAAATTGGGAAAATACAAAAAACTTTTTGAGATTCATCCCTTTCAAGTAGTCTTCTTACTACTGTATTTCATATTTAATTTGTATGCTGCAGAGATGGATCTGTATATGATTGACTGCTTACTTACTTTGCAAACTTTTGGTTTGGGCTGTGATTTCCCATGCTGGCAGACATACACCTTCCGATTCAAAGCTATGTACGGTACGTCATTGTTCTACATAATATGAATTTTCACATCAGATAGTTCTGAGATGTAAGAAATTCCTTAATTGAGATTATTTCTCACAAGTAACAAGACATTCCCAAAGTAGTTTTGTTGTTTGCATTTTTACAGTTGTGTAATTGTCATACCTGTTTTTCCAAAACCCTTCTAGTAGTATTCCACACTACAAAAGTTGTTGTTGTTGCCAAGCTGAATTGCCTGATAAGGTTTTCAGCTGCATCTAGGTCTTTTACTTGGTATCTTGTCTTGAAGACAGAGATTTCCATGCTGCTTGAGGTTTAATACTGGTTTGTTCTATTTGACCAGATTCTATTATGATGGGATTACGTTCCAGTTCCAGAGTACTGACTTCATCTTCTTCCAAATTTTTCAACTGATGCTATTACTGGATTGATCCATTTCAAATTATTAATCAAAATCCGTGATCCATGTTAAAACGAACAATAAGAGGATTGATCTCTTTGATCTGACGACACGTGTGATTTGAATCATATTTCCCGCCAAAAAACATGGATTTCTATGCGTGGGACGTTTGATTTAAAAGTTAAGAATTTGATTGGGAACGGGAGAAACAATAAAATTTTTCATAATTTACGTTGTATGTGAAGATATTATCGGTTATTACTATTACTGAACAGTAAAGGAACACCATCTAAACTTTTCGCGAATTTTTTGGGGGATTTTTGTTCTGCAATTCTTCGGCATGTTTATTCAAAATGACTCTCAACTCGTGTCAGCCTTAATTCAACTTGTATCAGCTTCATAAAAACATATCAAAATAACAGCCAATTTCATCGCTCTGGATGCTTTCTTATAGGGTATAAATGATCCAAACCGATATAAAATGATGCTGTAAGACTTTGATGGGTTTTCTTGGTATATCGTAAGCATAAACAACAAACTACTTCTGTTCTTTTTTATATTTCTATACTATCAACTCGTGTCAGCCTCAATTCAACTTGTATCAGCTTCATAAAAACATATCAACATAACAGCTAACATCATCGCTCTGGATACATACATTATTGCGCTTGCCTCGCAAAATATGTTATCCTACATATTCCCCTTATAATTTTGATGAGCAATGAAGTCAAGGCAATCGTGAAAGCTTATATGTTGCAGCACGCTTGCAGTTACTAAACGCTACGAGACAAACGCCATTACTGAATGCGATTAAGTTGACGATAGACGCAAAAGCAACATTACGTGGAAACGTAACCGCGCTCGTACTATTGAAAAAGTAGACTGGATACTAAATAGAGCTGACGCGAGTTGAATTTTCCGTTTACCTTGAAATTGTGACTCACGCAATAAGTTTCACATCTTGCCGCATGAATGTATTATTTTGCTTTATTTTATTTCGATTGCAAATGTTAGATAGATATATATCATACAACGATCATTGGATATAGTAGATAGATACTGCGTCAACTCGAGCATTATTTGCGAAAAGCTGTCATCTCCACAATCATACCACATATGCTGTTTATTTTCTGTTTGATTAATATTTTCGAATGTTTTCAATTTTTTGCTGAATGGCTGACCCTGGTTTTGTAACCCGTACTTTGAAGGCGACTAAAGAGCTATTCAGCTACTTACTACAACGTGGTAAATGTAAATAATTTACCACGGCTATTACAATATGAATTTATTATTATTTTGATTCGCTGAATGATATGGTTCCAGGCCTGACGTGATTTATATAATAATAATACTACTTGGGTTCAACAGTGTCCTGCCTAAATCCACAGAAAAAATATCAAATTGGTTATTAGACGATTACATGATTGGTTAGAGACTGTCGTTCAAGAAGAGTAATTTTCTGTGAGTTGTATTATATTTAAATCACCAACGCAATGCAAGTAGAAATTTAACATTTTTTCTAGACAATATCGACATCATTTATAATTATCTTTTTCAAAAACTCTATAAAGTTGAAGATAAACCTTACAATAGATTCAATTAACTAAATGCAATGTAGCTATTGCTTTATATCGAGCATTATTTAAAATGTTAAATTGCCTATCATAAATTACATCAACTATCAAATCAATATATTTCACGTTTTCATAAGAAAATATGCTCACTTGTATGACCGTTGTATGACATAGCTGTATAAATTTTAATATAGATATGTTGTATATACTTTATTTGCCAATCCTTGATGGTTAGAAATAAAATACACGCATACAAACATCATACTGTTGTAACCTTGTTTTTAATAAAAAAAGGTACATTTAAAAACCATACAAAGAGCGTTACTTTTTTGACCATTTATTTCCCTCATTTTTAATACATTGATATAGATATAAAAGGATATGGACTGTATTAATTTTGTTGCACAGTTTACTCTTTACCCAATTACAATGAAACATTAAATATATGGAATCACCCTATATAGACCGTCTACCTACAGGTGGTCAACGGTGAATTTATAATGTCAAAAATATTTGTTTTATGGACTAAGGTATATAATTCATAATTTTCCTTCTCATTTCTAGTGATTGCAATTTATTTTCAGTTTCTTGGTTAATTTTCACACAATGTAAACGAACAGCATCGCTCATATAGTGATGCGAAATGAAATAAAATTCAAACAACCACTTTTACAAATATATAGATATATAGAATCTACTTCAATTCCTTCATCGCATATAACTGCAGTAGGAGCAGCAAGCTAGATTATCTTGATACAAGACATAATGAGCTCAGACAGGTATGCGAGATTTTTTATCTCTTTTTTAAGACAATTATGATCGGCGTCCAAGAAGTGTGAAATACCTGGTAAAACAGATCTTGTTTGGACTAATTTTTCTCTGAAATAATACTTAATGGCTATGCCATTTTTCAGTTTTTGCTGTGTAATAATAGCGTTTTTATAGAAGGCGATGGAATTCGTAATTAGCCTATATTTAAACTACTGCATACATACATGTTCCGCAAAGATATGGCATATGTCAAGTCGTGGCTGATTTACAATAAACAACACGTAAATCTAAATAAATCAATTAAAAAGTAATGAAAATTAAATTTAGAAAACTATGAATTCAAACATTTGTTTTATCGACTACATCATTGCTTCGTAAACCCCAACAAGAATGCAGTGTTTTCAACATGGGCACTGATCTTGTATCCAGCATATATACTGAACATACATCTATACCTTTTTCTCAGCCATGATCAACCTTTACGGACAGCCTACCAAGGCTTCCAAAGACAAATTCAATGCAATGAAGAAAACTGGAGTTAAGACCTTGAGGAGGTTTGGAACAAATAACAATAGGACCCCGCAATAGCCTAAATCAACAAGATCCACTGTTCCTATTAAGATATATTGATATGCTCAAGTTGTATAGTAAATAGAACAATTTCTATTTATAATGTAAGGAAATGTATTTTAGTTGTGACATAAGTAATCAATAATTCATTAGACATAGTTAGTTCCAAAGTATACCTGAAGAAGATCAGACATGGTGTATTGTTTGTCTTGATTGTTGGTTATTGGGACATTGTTGTTAATAAATAATGAAAAAGGAATTGAGGTATATTTATGTCACATACTGTTGTTGCAATACTTCAAATTTTACTTGTGTTTCCCATTGGCAATGTGTGAGAAACTGAAAAATTTCCTGCTAAAGTACATATGTGCTAAAGCTAACGAAAAGATCTGGAGGCTGAAATTAAAAATTATATTCTTATATACAACAGAAGGAAAATTTTGCCATTGCCATTTCAAATTTCCGGCCTGGGACGAAATTCATTCAAATCAGTCATCAACGGGTGCAGATGCATCGCTCTAGACTATTTTTTCATATGACACGTCTTCCACCGAATGTTTATCGCTGTCACTTGTCTAACCACGGTCAGGCATAGCTGCCAATAAACTTGTAAATAAAACGATTCACAATACAAAACGCTGAAAAATACTACTTGCCAATTGCCCTGTCGATACTTCTCCTTCGATTGCTGTTGATAGCGATTGGTCATATTACATAAAACTTTATTTAGTTAACAAAATATAGGCGAACGATAAATAAATAAATCACGTTATGTGTAATTGCCTAAATAATGCCTGCGAGGAAATGCACCCAAGCATAATAGATATATTTTTGTATAAATATAAGACAAATAATTATAACAATGTGAAAATAGAAAGCAAGACTTGGATGTATCAGAAGACTTCTATGCATAATTACGATAATTTATTTTTTATGTTACAAAATCAATATCAAAAGTTATAGAAGAAAGACTTTGGTGTATTCATTGGTGTTACTCTATGTATCTCTCCTGATGCTATCCTTGAAACTTCGCAGGTATTGGTGAGTCTTCTTATCAATATAGTAAAGAGCTTCAATGACTGATATCAATACTGATTCAATTTGAATAAGAATCTGGCACAGATGCCTTATATACGAGCACGTGCAATTTTGAAACATTTTTCAAACTCATTCGTGCAAATTAATACCGAATTGAACTCGAAACCGTATGATTTGCTATACTAAACAAAACTGTTACGTTTTTATTACTGCATATCTGCACTATTTAATTTTTTGTTTTTAAATAGCTGTTGACTCCGTTTTCCCTCTGCAGAGCAATACAAATTCACTGCTGTAGATGATCTCCGGATTGAAGATCAGATGCTGCTTCTTTTGCCATTTGAAAGATTTTGAAATCCATTTGGAAAAGGTGTAGTGAAAACAATCATATATTCGACTGTTCAGAAACACAATAGATTGTGTCCTAGTATAACGCATCGGGATACGCATATCTGGAATGTGGGCCCTCAGGAGTCTCAATCAATCTACAGCCTCTACTGTATTCGCCTTATGATGCCATGCCCCGGTATGCTTTAGGAACACATTGGCCTAACGTATTCAACCACCAACCTTTGAAAAAGCATTCCCCGTCTATTTTCGTCATTTTTCATCAATATCGGATGTCTTCTCTATCAATCTCTACTGGCTCTAGATAGCCGAGTTGCCCAGAAGAGCAGAATGACCTTTTGATGTTGCCATTAATGGCCGCATGACATGAGAAAGACCAATGCAACAACTTTCACTATCTACTTGATTGGGACATTCCGAAACATTCTGCTGAATAAGTGGATGATAGAAAAGCAGACACAGCAGTAGATGTTGTTTTGCGAATGCCCAAACCACCTGATGTCACTGGTAGACTTGCTTGAATACTTGCATTTTCTTCTAGTCTACATAGCGGTGAGATCTTTTTTATTATAAGATTGATCAGACTATCGAAATTATCAAGATCATCAAGGCATAAAAATAAAGGGGCAGACTGGAGAATGTACATTATGCGTGGTATTTAGAGGCTCTAACAGCCTCAGAATTATCTTGTCTGCAACAAGTAAATACAGCATTTTCAATTTCATTGAAAATTTCCAATTAGTAGCAAATCTGCAATGGAAAACGAACTAAATATATTATTTTAACAAATCGTCTAGTATCTAGCGAATGTGGCCTATTACAACTTCAAAAATTATATACGAGGCAAGCATAACTTCAATAGAAGACAGGCACATTCACAACATCATTAACACCACCAGTTCACTGTCTATCTAGCTACTCGCTTTCCACAATACCTGTATATCATTTTAAAGTTAAATAAAATTATGAAGATTTGTCACAATATCTGGATAATCAAATTTTAATTTTATAGTATTATATATAGCCTATATTCGTTTTTATATTTATAATTATAAATTGTATTACGATTTTCTTCATTAATGAACAAGACCATGATACTGTTTTACAGAAATAAAATACTTTCATCATTCATTCATCTGAGGACATCTGATTCCTAATATCATAAATTAGTTTTAAATTAGCAGAGGATGCTGGTGCAGATTTCCACGCTAATTAAGTGTACTCTGATCAACATAAGAGTAGAACGAGTAGATGTATTTGAGGGGTTTCGGGCCAGACAATGACATCAAACGATCCGGAACTCCGGTAAAAAGCGCAACGATTTGCGCAACGATCCGGTCAACCACTCCGGTATTAGCACAATGATCCGGTCAACCGCTCCGGTATTTGCGCAACGATCCGGTTTAGCGCAACGATCCGGTTTTAGCGCAACGATCCGGTTTTAGCGCAACGATCCATTAATCCTATTACCAAAAGCGCAACGAATCATCCAGGGTTATAAAAACCTCGTTTGAAAATCGTTTCATTTCATTACAATTTGACATACGGTATAGCAGTTGAGTTGTTTTTTGCATAATGGCTTCAATGAATGATTTGGAATACGCAAGGAATCCATATCCTGAGGTATTTGATTTTAAAGACCGTGACACCGATGTACATAAGAGAAGCTATGTTGAACGAAAGGTTACATCAGAGTCTGCACGTAAGCGATTGAAATTGGATATAGAAGAGCCAAGGAATACGTCAGTTGGGCTAGAATCCATGAGCAAAGCAGATTTATTAAAAAACCAACTTCATTGCGTGAGTCTTGGAAGAAATGCAGCCATGTAGAGGTTACCAGAAAATGGTAGTTTTATACCGGGTATGGTTTTTCGAGACACTGGAGAGACGTTATCGAAAGCATTTGGTGTAAAAAGCAGACCTATGATGAAAAGCTTATTCTTTGCGGCGTTGGCATTAATTCTCGTGAAGCAAAAAAAAGCTATTACGTCAAGCAAAGTATGGGAACATAAAGAATGTTGTTACATTTAGCCAGCAGCTGAAGGAACAAGGCTACTTGGATAATATCATTGTAGATGACGGACCGGTGAATGAGCAGTGTAAAACGAAAATGGTTCATCTGTACTCCTATGGTGAAAATGGGGAAGTAACGACGCAACTAACAGTGGAATTACACAACTACGAAGCTTATTCTAAATTCTCGTTAAGAAATAAAACGGTTGACGGTACAACTATAACGGGTGTGAATTTATACCCAAGCGAGCTTGTTAAAGCAATGAGACATTTGAATGGACAATTTGATTTTGTAACTAAAGAGTTATCTATGACCTTGAATGCTTCTACAGTGAATCATATATGTACAGATAATGACAATTGGTTTTGACTGTTAAATGTTAGTTTGAAATGTAAATCGATTTCTTTTGTATTGTTTATATTCTCAATAAAATATCGCGTGAGACAATTTATGAAATTTCTCAGTCTGAGCAACTATTGTGTCATATGTCAATCATCATCACAACTATTTAGTTTACACTTCAAGTGTTGACCGTTATGTCTATATAGGATGTCATCATTATCGGAAATGTCTCGATAGTGCCTTGCCCGACATCTAAGAATAGATCAACGAATGTTTAAACCCCCCTCTCATGATAAATTACTATAGAATGCGAGAAACACGAGAAAGAAAACTTATATTTATTTTTATACATGTATTTTATATATATTTTATACATATATAGATATATATTTACATATGGAGGATGGCCTCGATGGCGTCAATGCCATCAACGGCCATCCTCCTCTTGGTGTTCATCGTCTGATTGGAATTAATGGTTCCACTGAAAAGTAAAACAGAACAGCAATAATTATTTCAACAAACATTTACGCTATTTAACACATGAACCCTAACCCCCTAATGTAATCATCATCATCATCATCATCATTTATTCAGAACTCATTCGCTATGATAACAACTTACATCATTATTTCAATTATTGAACTCAATGACTATGATAGCAACTTACATCATAATTTCTAGCGTTGCCTTGACAGCAACTGCCTTCTTATTGATTTCTGTGAGTAAAGTAATAATATGACATCAATCTACCTTTTTTTATTATTCCTATAGTTACAAAATGGTGAATCGCCAACTTACGAAAATGCCCTGCCATCGGTAAACGGAAAATTCAACTCGCGTCAGCTCTATTTAGTATCCAGTCTACTTTTTTCAATAGTACGAGCGCGGTTACGTTTCCACGTAATATTGCTTTTGCGTCTATCGTCAACTTAATCACATTCAGTAATGGCGTTTGTCGTAGTTAAGTAACTGAAATATTCAAGTCAGCAACACAGAGTAGCGTGCTGCAACATGTAAGCTTTCACGATTGCCTTTACTTCATTGCTCATCAAAATTATAAGGGGAATATGTAGGATAACATATTTTGCGAGGCAAGCGCAATAATGTATGCATCCAGAGCGATGAAGTTAGCTGTTATTTTGATATGTTTTTATGAAGCTGATACAAGTTGAATTGAGGCTGACACGAGTTGATAGTATAGAAATATAAAAAAGAACAGAAGTAGTTTGTTGTTTATGCTTATGATATACCAATAAAACCCATCAAAGTCTTACAGCATCATTTTATATCAGTTTGGATCATTTATGCCCTATAAGAATGCATCCAGAGCGATGAAATGGGCTGTTATTTTGACATGTTTTTATGAAGCTGATACAAGTTCAATTGAGGCTGACACGAGTTGATAGTATAGAAATATAAAAAAGAACAGAAGTAGTTTGTTGTTTATGCTTATGATATACCAAGAAAACCCATCAAAGTCTTACAGCATCACTTCATATCAGTTTGGATCATTTATGCCCTATAAGAATGCATCCAGAGCGATGAAATTGTCTGTTATTTTGATATGTTTTTATGAAGCTGATACAAGTTGAATTAAGGCTGACACGAGTTGAGAGTCATTTTGAATAAACATGCCGAAGAATTGCAGAACAAAAATCCCAAAAAAAATTCGCGAAAAGTTTAGATGATGTTCCTTTACTGTTCAGTAATAATAATAACAGTAATAATATCTTCATATATAAGGTAAATTACGAAAAAATTGAATTGTTTCTCCCGTTCCCAACCAAAGTCGTAACTTTAAAATCAAACGTCCCACGCATAGAAATTCATGTTTTTTGGCGGGAAATGTGATTCAAATCACACGTGTCGTCAGATCAAAGAGATCAATTCTTTTATTTTAACATGGATCATGGATTTTGATTAACAATTTGAAATGGATCAATCCAGTCCAGTAATCTAGCATCAGTTGAAAAATTGGAAGAAGATGAAGTCAGTACTCTGGAATTGGAACGTAATCCCATCATCATAGAATCTGGTCAAATAGAACAAACCAGTATTATACCTCAAGCAGCATGGGAATCTCTGTTTTCAAGACAAGATACTGAGTCAAGCGGGACAGCGAAAGATCAAGATGCGGCTGAAAACCTTATCAGGCATTTCAGCTTGGCAACAACAACAACGTTTGTAGTGTGGAATACTGCTAGAAGGGTTTTGGAAAACAGGTATGACAATTAAACAACTGTAAAACTGCAAACAAAACTACTTTGTGGGAATGTCTTGTTACTTGCGAGAAATCCTCTCAATTAAGGAATTTCTTACATCTCAGAACTATCTGATCTGAAAATTCATATTACGTTTAGAACAATGACGTACCGTACATAGCTTTGAATCAGAAGGTTTATGTCTACCAGCATGGGAAATCACAGCCCAAACCAAAAGTTTGCAAAGTAAGTAAGCAGTCAGTTATATACAGATCCATCTCTGCAGCATACAGATTAAATATGAAATACAGTAGTAAGAAGACTACTTGAAGGGATGAATCTCAAAAAGTTTTGTGTATTTTCCCAATTTTTGCCACCTCCGTACAGCAGCCACCTGTCTATTGCAGCCATGACAATGTTGTAGAAATGTACCATGTGACTTGATGTACTCATTGAATTATCCTTTGAAAGCGTGTTGTCTAAACAGGAAATGCCAAGGACCCTTCATAAGATTTATTCTAATAACATACTTGTAATGGTAATTCCTGCTCCCATGAAATCCATAAACAGCTAGTTAACCAATATATTGAGCTAAAGGAACACTTTCGTCATTCTTTTAAAAATGGAAATAATGGAATGGCCTCTCTATTAACGGGACTTAAGGAATTTTTTATGAGAACGGCCCTTGAAAAAATCCTGAAATGGCCCCTGAAAAATATTGGGAAAACAAAACAACAACACAATCTAAAAATGATGTCAATTTTCTGAAGGGCAATAAAGAAGTGTAACATTGAAAACTATGACCTCCAAACATTTATAACTGTAGGCTACCATAGAATTTCATTTCAAATATTATATCTAGCTATTATTTCAAATACAAGTGAATATGAACAAAAAATATATATTAGTCGAATGCTAGTTTGTACCAAGTGATGCATTTGAAACATGACACCCTCCATTTAATAATGATCAAATATAAGCAGCAAATATTATAAAGTCAATAATCAATAGTTGTATATCCTGAAAATCGAAAATTTGCAACATTATTCTATCCACACTAACCAAGAATAATTTACATAAAAAATTGTCCCAACAAGGATGTTGAGAGTGGATAAATAGAATAAGTAGAAACAGCATATAGCCTCCAGGGGTCATTTGAGTAGGCCTACTGCTGATTACAGGGAGGTCAAATTTTGCTAGAAAGCTTGAATATAACACTATGTTAACAATGAAACAATCAATTATCATTTGCAGATATGAAGACCTGAATCTGAAGCTTTCCAGCGAGGTGTAAATTTGCTCAAGTGCATTACAGATATCAGAAATCCATTCAACATGAATCGCATACATGTATTATCGATGCATGAAAGGAAGGTACTACATTATCAAGTTGAATTTGTAACAATCTCTCACAGGATTAACCATTTGGTCTGTTATGTTTCTTGTGGTATGTGTGACGCGTGATGTGTAGAAAGTACAGATCATTAACTTAGTTATGTCTTTTTTGATAGCTAATTGAAATGGATGATGGTCGCCTCAATGACAACATTATAAATGCATGGTAAAAGATGCTGCAAGATTGATACCAATCTGATAATGGCTTCCAAGACATACTTTTGCAAACAAAAATCCTTGAAACCAAAAACAAATTGGGCAACAGCAACAACTTGGCATGGAAGGAAAGTCAATAATAAAACTTTACGATACATTTCATGAAAAAATCCAGCGCTCTCTCTCTATAAATTCCGTCAGAACGTTTGAAAGAACTTAAAGTAGCCTATAGATGATTACAACCAAAATATGATGTTGTTCAATATCTAATGAAAAAAATTAAAAAAAGTCTGATCTCATCTTGCGGGAAACAATAGGTTGCAGGAGTCAAGTTTAAAACGTTTTGAGGGTATATTTAAAAGCATAAATGATGAATTAGGCCTACTTCTTCTTGCATTAGTTTATTGTGAAATATCATAGCCTTCCGGTAATTGCTCTCATAAATAAGAAATGTGAATTTTCTGCTGGGGTTTGGCTTATGAATCATAAAATAATATCAATTTTTATCCGATTCTGGATGTAAATAGTGTAGGATATAAGTTCAATGTGAAATAATCAGGGGTCATCAATAAACAAGATTGCAGAGAAGGGTGATTGCACCCCTGAGAAGAAAGAGCGTTCCCTGGAAATGTTTTGGGGCAACAGAATTACGTTTCAGTAATAATTTGCAGACGATTGCTGGTGATATTTCGTTATTGGAGATCTCGGAAATTACATAACAAGCGTACAGTTGCGGGTACAAGGTGGAGGGGTACCAATCATCACAGTAGGCCTACAGATGTATCTTTAAATCGCCCCTGAAAAGGTTTGGCACTGGAGGCACACTAATAGTAACAAAAGCTCTACAAACATCAATTTTGCGGGCATTTTAATCAGCAATTTAAAGAATCTGTTGCCTTGCTTGCTCAAACCACAACAACAAAAGCAGAGACTAGTGATCAAGAGGGGGAATCTTTGCAAGCAGCCTGGCGTACATAGAAGGTATGTGGGTTATTTGAAAGAGTACTGCTGAATATAGGGAGGGTCCAGTCTGACTCTGACTCCCTGAGTACTTCATGGATGGCCCTTGAACGTGTGATACTGTGTTATATTAAATTGGTTTTACTATTATATTTACGTAGTTTCCGAGAGTATTTCAGCAAAGTCCGAGGCAGTTATGTCTGTTAATGACTTTTTAAGAAGCAAAATTGACTTGAGCTCAAATGTCTCTGCTCTTTGGAAAAATAATTAATTCAAACTTTAAGGCTCTGGATAAATGATGATGTATCATGTTCTTTCGATGACGTTTTCTTTACAAAGCTTGTGAATTTCGCCCAACCCTTTGAAAATTATAATATGCTTGTTGTGTGATGTGGACAAACATCTTCGCAATATTATCCACATACAAATTAACTAACTAACTGACTTGAAGGTATTGCTTATTCTGTTATTGAAGCAAAATGGGGAATTAGAATATGAAGAAATCAACGCCAATAACGAAGATAAGAATGTCAACTCGCGCTAGGCTCATGTCAACTCGTGTCAGTTCGAATTCAGACAAACTCACTTGAATGAATATTTTCACTTATCCATCTCATCTCAGTTAAATATATCTTCTTCATAAAAATAAATACTTTGTTGCAGATGAGGCTGTACTGATTCCATCATTTCAAACAATCTTACATTGTGTTCCAACAATTTCATTCTTACAAAGTCTGGAAACTGCAAAGTTTAAACCGCCATCGCCATGATTAAAACCTCAATATGAAGTTATGAACGTCAACTAAAACGCCAAGTATCTTTACGCAGAAAACGCAGCCGCGTCGATAGCATTGAAAAAGTAGACTGGATACTAAATAGAGCTGACGCGAGTTGAATTTTCCGTTTACCCCTGCCATCAGGGTTTGGCGGACTGCACGAAGCGGCCCGCCCCAACGATGAAACCACCTCTTGTGGTTTTCTAGATTTTTCCAACTTAAAAATAAAAAGAGAATGACATCATTAGAAATAAATTCATATGAAAAACCTATCGGTAGCTCAATTGAGGTTCAAATTTGAAAACTCACGCGTTTGCTGCTTCTGCTGACACAAATGCGGCTAGCCTACGTAGATAGTATAGAGATAGTTTCAAACATTCATTCATGAACTCAATAGAGATACTCAGTAAAATTGATGTAATATACTTACAATTCAGAAATTTCACTCTCATGGAGGAATTCCACACGATGGAGGAATATATCCATGATAAGTTGAAAAGGATTAATATGGGAGGTGCACGTCTTTTATACTCCTATAGCTGATCACGAGGTATAGAAACTTCTTTTGACTCTAGAACGCAGTGATCTTCTTAATATAGACTGCTGATTGGCTACATTGAAACATAAGTGTGTCAGTCTACTTTGGACTGCCACATTTTAATGATTCGTAGATTACTGATTGGTCAATGAAATGATCGTACGTTAATCTACTGGGGGAGGCACCCCGTATAGATGGGAATTCATACCCAATTATCTTAATGTCATTCGTTCAAGTGATGCAATGAAACAAAGGTTTTTACCGACTACATGTATATAGAGTGACCACCGAGTCTGCCCGCTGTAGACAGGTTGCCTCGCAATGATGAGAAGCGTCGCGTATTGATGCTTCGCAAAGTGAACCTTGACACGTTTCAGATTTATGTCATCAATCGCATGGAAGTAAAGCCGGGTTTCCACTTGGCGAAAAATTCGCGTCTACTTTCGCGGCGAAATTTTCGCTGGTTCATTTCCACATAAAATTTTATGTGCAAACAAATCCGTTTCAGATAAACTACAGCTAGCTTCGTTAAATTGCGGGTGGGTCATCATCAATGTTTAACTAAAAATATCTTTACTTTGTCGTTTTCTAATAGGTTTCTTGCCAACTCTGCCACGACCTATCTGCTTGCTGATCACACCTCGACTGGCCTTGGTAATCCCACTATCGTCTCGTTTAAGTCTTTTTGAAGGGTAGGTGATCACGTCATCCAACATGGTATGTAATCCTTCCTTACCACGCTTCTTTAAAGCCGTTTTGAACGCCACTCCATTCCCATAATCTTTTAACACATTGCTACCTGTCGCGAGAGCTCGTTTTCCAACGCTTGTCACTCCCTTTTTTAGCATAGGGGTGAGACTTGAAACAACACCTTTGAATAGATTACCGAGACCAAACCCACCACGCTGACGAATTGGGTAAGCTGCAAAATGAGTCCTCATTTTCAATAACATACCGGTGTTCTGCGAAATCGTAACTGCACTGAACACTGTCCATCGAGGAATGCCAACTTTTCATTGAAACTTGTAGTTAAATAGATTCCTATGGTGTGGACATGATCTTGACTGACAGGTTTGAATTGTAAAATGGGAAATTGCATATGATAAAAATCACCATGTTGTCCATTCAAGGGGACAACTCGTAACAACGGTGCAGTCAGATCGCCCACATGTTGATGTTTGACAATGTCCGAGTGTACATGAATAGCTTGAAATCGACGTTGTGGAGAGGCTAGAATAGTGCTGGTATTATTTTCTTGGTGACGTCCCTCCATAGGATTGCTGTGTGCCGTCTGATGATGGATGACTTTATCAACCGGAAAACCCTTAATAGCCCCTATATCGGAGTTGCCAAAATGCAATGAACACTGTACCGGAACGTTAACCCAGACCTTTCCAGATAGTTTGCTGTATTCCATTTCAAAGGCAGGCATAGAACTGACATCACCCACGGTTGTCTTTTGAACAAGAGCGGTCTTTTGTAAGGCTGTAATTAATTCATTGAGGCTTGCATAATAACCAGGTTCCAAGTGTATAGGGTAAACATGTTTGGCACTTTTCAATATTATCACATTTTTCATAGATCGCACATTATACCAAGACTGTCGAAAGCTAATTTCAGTTACAGCACATTGCCAGTGCCCCATTTGCAGATTTAACGGTGAGGGTAACTTGACTTGAAAATTGGAAGCTGTATTATCCGGATGTAAGTCTAAACTACTAGAGCTAGTTAACACCACTTGGAGTGATGATTCGTTCATCATGTTGTAATAACGTCACTTGCAGGCACCCAGGAGTCAAATGAGGAACTATAGCCAGACCAACGGACAAAGTAGTGTAGAATGTTATTGATTCTCTTTTTTTCAATACGCGCTCGACCCTCGTTGTTTCCGATTCTGACACGGACTGAAGTTCTTCTTCGTAGAATGTGCCTGTTATAGGCTCATTTTGCAGATCCTCTAAACGATAGACGGTGACCTTCCCCTTTAGTACAGTTTTCACTTTGAAAATCTCTTCAGTCCAACGCGCTAGATAGCCCTTCATGAATACCGTTCGATTATGACTAATGCGAACTGTATCTCCCACTTTGTGCTTCGGTTTGGCAGTTTTCTGCTTCTTACCGGTGTCATACATATTCATCCATGCCAAGCCCTGTGTACCAACGTTAACATCAATAGGTCGCATTTTGATTGATCGGTGATAACCACGATTGTATCTTGACACCAGTTGCGGGAGAACGTCAATGTAGGTTCTGGTATTCTTATACGTGAAGTAGGCAAACATGATCTTTTTCAATGTTCGATTAACGCGTTCAACAATGGTTGCTTTTCGTTCACTATTAGTAGAAAACATTTTGATGTTTTTCTCCGCCAGCAATCGTTGAAAGGTGCGATTGTAAAATTCTGTGCCTTTGTCCACTTGAATAGTTTTCGGTTGACGACCAGACTGCAGTATTGTTTTGAAAGCTTTTGTCAACTCCGCCCCTGTTTTTGTTTTTAGCGGTATTACAAATAAGAATTTGGATAAAGAATCGATGCAAGTGAGTAAGTACTTGTAATTACGATTAACTTTGGCCAACTTGGGTAGAAAAACCAAATCGAGTGGCCATTGCTGGTCAATTCGATGAAACAAGACTTGTCTAGTTTTGAAGTTAATTCTTGCTGGTCTATGACGCGTATAGGTTAGTTGTTCTTTTAGCCATTCTTGAACCTCTGAGCGTTTGACATCAGGCAATTGCTGTTTCACTTTCGAATAGAGAGGCTGTAAGCCTGAAAATGACACTGGACTGTCTAGAGAATAATAGAGTGATTTTAGTGTCTTATCCAGTTCCGTTCTGTCATTTCGAGTCATTATCACTGACGAGTTAGACCGATGTCTCACCGGTGACCGACTGACTAGCAATTCTATCTGTCCTCTGTAAGGCGTCTGTTTCAGCAGGGGGTCCGTCAACTTCAGTCTTTGTAAAGTCAACTTCTGAACTACAACAAATCAAGACACAACGAACACGTTTGAATATATCTTTAGCGTCCAAATTAAAAGACATGTTTACTATCCAAAGCATTCAATGAACTAACTAGGTTTACAGGTTTACCGCTATCTAATATACGTACATAACACGGATTAAAATGAATGATTTTTATTGGAAGATAACCACGTTTTATTTGTGTGGGATTCTTAACACATTGCATCGGAACATTCAATTGAGCCAACATCTTTGAGAATAGCGCTGTGTGAACACCAGGTAAGATACCATCCTTTCCTTTACGTACCCGAAACGTGTCATTGATTAGATCGCTAATGTTAGATCCTTCAATGACTTTGTTTCTGAATACTAATTCACCCTTGTCATTATAACCACTAGTAGCAGGATTAGTTTTAATCATTTCAAGTAGCATTTTTGCTTGTGGTTTCATTGTTTTTGGTAGCAGAGAAAGTGTTCTTTGTTCTACTGCATCTTGATTTGCTTCTACAGGTGACGAGGTACTTGAAAACTTGAATTCACGGGCATGTCATTTTGCAATTCTGATGACGGCTTGGCAA
Source organism: Haliclystus octoradiatus (assembly GCA_916610825.1). Taxonomy (NCBI): domain Eukaryota; kingdom Metazoa; phylum Cnidaria; class Staurozoa; order Stauromedusae; family Haliclystidae; genus Haliclystus; species Haliclystus octoradiatus. The sequence goes on from OU744446.1 coordinate 29,837,888, forward strand.
TGACTTACACCTTTTTCGGTTTTAGCACATTTTCACGACGCTTTTGAAACTCTGCCAACTCATTAGTAAACCTTCTAACTTTCTCACTATCTGGAATATCATTTCGAGTTAACATCCCATCCATTTCCTGTTCCGCTTTGACCATGGCTGCCTTCTCGGGTTGTAATGTGCTGTTTACTGTAGGAATTGATGACCGATTACCACTATCCAATTGATTCATCAACCGTTCATAAACATCTGGTGTCAAAACCACATGTTTTCTAAACGCCATTGTTAGGGACGAGATTGCAAGTCTCAAAATATACTTGCTAGTAGATCCCCTATCTCAGAGCCTATACCCCCACCTCGTTGATTGACTAATATTGCTCGTCGACTTTTCACTGTTCGTTTGGGTTTGTATCAGTTTTCGCAAAACTGTCTTTTTAGAAGCCAACTTTCGTTTCAATTTTGCCGAGATGGGAACACGCCCCTTTAAAACGTTCACGACAAAATCGCAGATGGAGTGAATCAAATCAGGCATTGCTGTTATATATATATGTTCAATATATTAGCCTGATTCAAACACTTGCAATCTTTCAGAGCTTTCAATAGCGGTAAATTACGTCTTAGACGGTTAGTCATTCTTCCGTTGTCATTGACTGTCGATAAGCAACTGACTCAATTGTTTAAAATGGTTAACCTTTTATATTTTCAGAGACGTTGACTAATCAGAATTGCTCAACTTTCCCTCGCTTGACACCTTTTTGAGTTTGAGGTAAGTAAATGTATTGTGGTGTTTCGTCAGGTAGTATTCTAGCCCTGTAGCGGTGATCTCCGGGTGGTCGGCTTCAAATCTATGAATAGGTATGAATATGGTAGTTGTACCGCATCGACTTAAGCCGTTTGAATGAAGCGAACGTTCGAAGGCTTCAACTGTTTTGAAAGGTGAGATATTTGGCTCATATCCCTAACATTCTTGAACACGATCATGTAATTAGCATTGAGTGATATGGTTCTCTGATCTTTATGAAATAGATTCTGCGTATTGAATATAACACTATTATTGTCATGACGACCTTTGAAAAACGATGCTGCGATGGTTTCATTGTTTGATTTGTCCATAAAGTCATCAAAAATGATAATTGTATTTGTTTCTACGGTTGTTAGTGCTCCCAAATCATCAGGAATTCCTTCAATGTATTGCACTGGCACCTTGAGAGCTTTAAGTTTTGCGGCAACATCCACTTGATGTTTCGAATAACACCATATCACCTGTTGAATGGTAGGTGATATCATCTCATCCATATACGATAGCAAACGAAGTATAAATGTGGATTTTCCACTACCCGTTCCGCCGGAAACAATAGCTGTAAAGGGGTGAATTAGTTGCGTTGAAATTTGCTCCATTCTCACCTACGTAGTAATGACAACTGAGGCAATTCACTCAACACAATGGTGTATTATAATCGTCATTATCTATTACTTGCCCCGGGACTTGCCCAGGCATGCCTACAGTATTTATTTAGACATATCACTTGCCCAGACTTTCCGCAGCTTGTCCAAGGCTATTTATTATCTAAATCAATGGTTACCGGTCCCCTCACTATAGTATAAATGTACTTTGATTTCAAAGGTCAATCGTCATTCAGTGATTTTGCTTGGACGATACGGATCTAACATTAACTATGGCACCAATACCACCTTTTTGTGAGCTATGTGGAAAGACATTTACACGAAAAGCAGATTTGAAAAGACATATGACAACGCATTCAAATGTCTCTTCAGTCACCTGCGATTATTGTGACCGTACGTTCAAGCATTGTAACAATTATAGAATCCATTGCAGAATGGTGCACCGCTGCAGTCCACCCTCAAGGCAGGTCGCAAGTCACAATCAACCTTCAAGGCGAGTCAATTCGTCTACACCGCCATTATTATCGAGTGTACTAAGATTAAATCCAGTACCACAGCATCAACAGCAACGAATTGATCAGGCGTTGGATGAGAATGTCGACCTGTTTGACCTGTTGGAAGCTCAAGGTGGAATGGAGATTTTGAATGAAGAGATCCCTATTGTTGAGGTGAGCTATTACTATTGTTTCTGCTGCTGTAATAAATACAATTCGATTATACTAGTTATAATTTCAATCTTTGATAGATAATTGAAACGGATATTTCAGACAGGTGATCGTTTGAGACAGGTGGTTATCGATGATTTTATTGTTTTCAGGATTCTAATGCCAATAATGACACGGTCATGGATTGGATTGATGACGATGACTCCACGAATATTGATGCATTGGTCCCAGAGGTGAGAAATGATGTGATACCTGAGTTAGAGTAACTCTTTATTTCAAACTTTTTCAATTTTCATTGTTTTTTGTTTTTCATTTTTTTATTTTTTCAATTTTTTCATGTTTTTTATTATTTATTTTTTTTATTTTTTCATGTTTTTTATTATTTATTTTTTTTATTTTTTTATTTTTAAATTTTTTTAATTTTAAATTTTTTTAATTTTTAATTTTTTTAATGTTTTGGTCCTGTCATTAGGAAGCTCCAAGGAAACCTTCATTGGATGACTTCAACAGTATGGATGATGGTGAAGAGTTCAGTCCTTCCGGTTTGAATGACTTGGATAGAATGGAATACAACCTGCTGAATGACCATCCAGCCTCAGATCAGCAGGTAAAATGAAGTCTAAGTTTGGGGTTCATATTAGTCTTGTTTATCACATGATATTTTATTTGAATTTATTTTATTTTATTCAGGTTGATGTGGTAGAGAGCTTCGATGTCAACGTTGCACTGCAGTCACTCTTCCGCCATTGTCCACCGTCGTCACGGAGCAGCCTCTGTGGATTTTAGAGCTGCCGATATTGCCATCGACCATGCCAATCAACATAATTGCGAAAAGTGTGATATGTGGTTCATATGTGAAGAACAGTGGTGTTTGCATACTCAAGCTCATGATGTGACTCACCCCTTCACCTGTCAGAACTGTTTCAAGTCATTTCATCGTCGTATTCATCTGGCTATGCACATCCGCTCTGGTTTTCCTGCACTCGCTAATCAAAACATCAATCAACGAGGCAGAAACAATTCTAGAGATGATGACAATGAACCACACCCTGCTCTTTCCACAGAACTGACTGAACCACCACATCTTGTTTCACATGCTCTCAATCGAACAGTGCTGTTAAATCGCAAGGACTTTGAGCAAATTCACCATGCCAACCTTTTGCAACGACTGAAAGATGTTATAAGTCTGCAAGTGCCACTCGTCAAGCAGCAAGCCTCCATTCAAAACGGTGTCAAGTTCTTTATGACGTTGTCTGTCGTGTTTAGAAAGGTCACCGATGATGATGAAAAGACGGACCCACCGGTTGTATTTGGTACTGAGGTATTTCGCTTTCTACATCAAGATGATGATGACGGCCTGTATCTGCAAAGCTTGTTTGATTTGGCTTATAATCAGCTTCTCACCAAGATGGAAGAATTTGAACAGAATGGTACATCGTGGATAATTGACCCACTCAACCATCTAGACTTGAACATTGTCACCTATGACCCTCTTCGGGCATCGTCTTTCCTCCCCCTCCCACGAGATATACAACTCAAGCGTGCTGTTATCAATGTTCAGAATAATGATGATGAAAAGTGTTTTGTTTGGGCTGTACTGGCTAATATGTTGAATATTTCTGACCATGCTGAACGTCTCAGTCATTATGATCGAAAGGAGCACTTGCTGAAACTGGATGGATTACAATTCCCCCTCCCCCTCAAGGATGTGGCTAAATTCGAGCGCATGAATGACATCAGCGTTCATGTGTATGGTTTTGTGATAGAGGAAACAGCAGCAAAAAAGTCAAAAAGCATTGTCATCCCGTTACGTATTGGCGAGAGGCGACAGTATTCACGACATGTTAACCTGTTGATGTGGACCGAAGACAATGAAAATGATGATGATGATGATGATCAACCTGCACCCAAGTCCCATTACGCTTACATTAAAAACTCAAGTGCTCTTCTCGGCTCTCAACTCAGCAAGAGAAAAAATCATAAAGACTTTTGTGATTACTGTCTGCTCGGTTTTGGAAATCCCGCTGTGCGAGATAGTCATATGGAGAAGTGTAAGCATACTGGAGCACAACGGGTTCGATTACCTGAGAAGGATGATCTGAACAAAGAGGATAAAGTGTTTTTCAAAGATATGCAAAAACAAGTGAAAATGCCCTTTGTCATGTACGCAGACACTGAAGCATTGTTAATGAAGCAATCAACTTGTCAATGCAATCCTCAAAACTCGTCAACTGTCATCACACAAAATCATGTTCCTTGTGGGTTTGGTGTTTTGGTGAAGTGTACCAAACCAGAATTTGATGAGCCACCCTACATCTATCGAGGGGAAGATTGCATGGGTAAATTTCTGGATTATGTTCTTGCCAAGAGTGAAAAGCTGCGTGAGAAATTGAGAAACGTTGAGCCCATTATCATGTCTCTGGCAGAAGAGTTGGCCCATTTACAAGCTGGAGTGTGTCATATCTGTGAGAAGGGTGATTTTGTTTATGGTGTTAAAAATCACAAACGTTTAAAGGTGAAATATCACGATCATTTGAGTGGACAGTATCGTGGTGCAGCACATAATGGATGCAATCTGAATTATCGCGTCAATGCTGATTACATCCCAATACCCTGCGTCTTACACAATCTACGAGGGTACGATGCACATCACATCTTGTTGGCCTTCAAAGAACGACATGCTGAGAAACGCATTCAATGCATTCCAAACACAATGGAGAAGTACGTGTCCTTCACAATTGGCGGTGTACGCTTCATTGATTCTTTGCAATTTCTGAATGCAAGTCTTGGCACTTTGGTGGACAACTTGAATGATTCACAGCTGACACTCACCCACACCTACTTGGAAACAATCACAACTCGATCGGTCAATCTAAACAATCGTCTATCGCTAGTCAAACGCAAAGGAGTCTATCCCTATGAGTACATGGATTCGTGGGAGCGATTTGATGATGTCACATTACCACCTCAATCGGCCTTCTACAGTTCATTGACGGATGAAGATGTAACTGAGAAAGATTATAGTCACGCTCAGCAGGTCTTTCGTGAATTCAGCATGAATAATTTGGTTGATTATCATGACTTCTACCTGTGTACTGATGTTCTACTTCTGGCAGACGTCTTCGAAACCTTTCGCAGCATGTGTCATGAATACTTCCACCTCGATCCTGCTCAGTTCTATAGTTTTCCTGGACTTTCTTGGAGTGCAGCATTAAAAATGACAGGCATTGAGTTGGATTTGTTGACTGATATTGATCAGTATCAATTCATTGAACAGAATGTGCGAGGTGGCGTTTCGTCCATCAATCATCGCTTACGCCAAAGCCAATGTACCTGGTACAGATGATTATGACCCTGATTTACCCAATGCCTACTTGGTCTATCTGGATCCAAAGTGAGTGATGAGTTGATGATGATGATGATGATAGCAATGAGAATGGTAGTATAGGGTTGCTAATTTTTCTATGTTATTTTTATTTCAGCAACCTGTATGGATGGGCAATGTCGCAAGCGCTGCCAACAGGTCAATTCCGATGGTTAGAACAGTGTGAAATTGATGGCTTGGATGTTTCTCAATTGTCTAACGACTGTGATGATGGATACATTCTCGAATGTGATTTGACCTATCCAGCTGAAATTCATGATGCACATGCCTGCTTCCCTCTCGCTCCAGAGCGAATGGTGATTGATTCAAAGATGTTGTCCCCTCACCAGAAGGAATTGTACGCCATGACGATGATTAAATCACAGTTGAACGGTGAATCTGTCATGATTAAAGATTCATGTCGAAAACTTGTTCCTAATTTGAGAGATAAAGAGAAATACGTGATCATTATCGAAATCTCTCCTTGTTTCTCGACTTGGGAATGGTGTTGACAAAAGTGCATCGTGTTCTGACGTTCAAACAGCGACCTTGGTTGAAACAATACATCGACTTCAATACTCAGAAGAGAGCTGCTGCCACTGATGACTTCTCGAAAACACTCTTTAAACTTTTCAACAATTCCATTTATGGCAAGCTGTTGGAAAGTGTGCGCAGTAGACGCAACATCAATTTGATGGACAATGCAAGGTCGATGAAAAAATTTGCAGCACAGCCCATCTTCAAATCTTGCAAGATTTTTCATGAAAATCTTTGTGCTGTAGAACGCTCGTTTCCTGAAATTGTCCTAAATCGACCTATTTATGCCGGATTCTGTGTCCTCGATTTATCAAAATGGCTAATGATCGATTTTCATTACAATTATATGAAAAAGCGTTACCCTGGCAACCACTCCAAGGTATTGTTCACTGATACTGATAGCTTGGCTTATGTTATTCAAACTGATGATTAATACCGAGATATTCAAGGTGCAAGTGATTGGTTTGACTTCAGTGGGTACCCTAAAGAACATCCTTGTTATTCACCTGCCAAAAAAAAGGTGGTTGGCTATTTCAAAGATGAGTTGAACGGGTCCATTATGAAATCGTTTGTTGGTCTTCGCTCCAAGATGTATGCCTATCAGTACGATGGGAAAGAGGTGAAACGTGCCAAAGGTGTCAAACGGTCGACAGTTGAAAAGACATTGACGTTTGATGATTACAGAACCTGCCTCTTTGACAATGTCACACTGATGCGCAGTATGAGTGCCATCCGATCCATCGACCATCGACTGTATACTCTAGTTGTCAACAAGAAAGCTCTCTCATCTTATGATGACAAGCGATATCTACTAGATGATGGCTACTCAACTCTACCCCACGGACATTACTCAATTGAAGATCAACAACAACATTAGCTTTTTTCTATATAATTACTATCAGTGAATATCTGTGAATCGGATTACGAATTCAGATTATGTATCATCGTTTTAACTTATTGTTTAGCTAAGTTATGAACGAGAGAAATGATAATAAAAACAGACAATTTTGTATATATTAAATCATGTTTTATTATTGAATTAAAAAATGTGTGGATGAATGATTTTATTCAATGTATCTTTGTGAATTATTATTATTATGAATGACATTTTGTACTATAACATCTACTATTATTCATCTATATCAAATCAAAGTTATAATTAATTGAATGTGTGATTGATTATTCTTTGTCATTAAATCTGTTTTATTAATAAATGCACATCTATGATTCTCAAGATATATATTTGTATAATGAATCAGGTTTTGTCCATTCTAAAACAAATGGGTGATTCTGTTGATGAACTATTGATTATTTTATACGTCTATTATGGATCGGTGAAATCATTACTTTGTGCATAAGCGTCTGTGAGACGTTCTTTGAGTTCATTCCCCCACAGGCTATTTGATAACAATTGTTCCATAGTGAAACTAGGCCACATACTTTTAACTCTGCTGATGTGACGAAATGCCTTGTTGTGAGCTTCTGCGATGTCCACCTGTTTTATTACGTCATCAAAACAAAGACGTATGCATTCATCTGCTGTGGAAAATGCACATATTTCATGACCCATTATATTCTGTTCCTCATCTCTACACCCCATACATATGCTTTTAAGACAATCCAATACTTTAGGTGCCATTTGATCTACAAAAGCAGGAATTATTTGCCGTAATTATCTGGTCAATACCGTAATTTCAGAACTATCTCCATCAGCGTCAGTGGTTAACGGCTTATGTCCTTTTGTGAAAGAATCTACTGGGTGACGAATAACGCTTCTGACGGGGTAAGAAAAATCACTGTCTGCAACTTTCATGTCGAGTAACTGCTTTTTGTAAGTTGAATACGACTTTTTCATACCCTGCAGAACTTTGATCATTTCTTCTAAATTCTCCGCGTTAATAATAATATGACCACATCCTTCTCTCGATGATGATGATTTATTACCAACTTGTCCCTCATCAATGGTTTGACTCATCATAACGTAAACGTTATTTGAGAGACTCGATTTGTCACTGTGATCCACAGATGCTTTACTTGTTAATTGTAGTTTTTTAATACCTTGATTTCTCAAGGTCTTTAAACGTTTTGCAAAACAAGATTCGTCTCCATTGTTATTAGGTTGTCGATCATTCACCCATTGTGGTAATTCAACCTCTTTATTTTCAGGGACTTGAGGCTTCGTTTTCTTTGTTGATGTGGATTTCCCCAATTTGATAAAATCGACATTTCGACGTTTCAATTCTTTATCACTGTTGGCTTGTGTAACAGATCCGCTAATATGACGAGGCTTGTGAGATTTTCTCTTGTTGTTGTTTTGAAGGCTGAATCACCTCAATGATTGAAATATCATCATCATCCATCTTGTCTGGAACAACTGGCTGACTATTTACTGCAGTTGGTTTATTCATCAGCGAATCAAGCGTTTCATATTCTGATGCAGTAAATGGTGTGGCAATGAATTCCAAATCATCCATTGAAGCCATTATGCAAAAAACAACTCAACTGCTATACCGTATGTCAAATTGTAATGAAAAGAAACGATTTTCAAACGACGCTATTATAACCATGTATGATTGACGTGTTGTCAATCAATCGTTGCGCTTTTGGTAATCGGATTAATGGATCGTTGCGCTAAAACCGGATCGTTGCGCTAAAACCGGATCGTTGCGCTAAACCGGATCGTTGCGCAAATATCGGAGTGGTTGACCCGATCGTTGCGCAAATACCGGAGTGGTTGACCGGATCGTTGCGCAAATCGTTGCGCTTTTTACCGGAGTTCCGGATCGTTTGATGTCATTGTCTGGCCCGAAACCCGTCAAATACATCTACTAGAACGTAATTTGATATCAGCCACATTGCCACGGCATTGAACCAAATTATTATCTGTATACCGGGAATCCAAATATGTTGAAAATTGGTACTCAAAACACCTTAACGCCGTGTGTATACTATATGTATGTATGGTATAGTTACTATAGCCATACATATTGATAACGTGTGGTGTTGTTGATAATTTGTGTAGATAATTATGTGAACGTTAACCATTCCTGCCTTTATATTCCATATTTTGCATCACCCACGATGGTTCTAAATAACAAAGCTTGGGTTCATATCGAAATCCAGGCCAAAAATATTGCCAATCTAATTGTTTGTTATGCTTACAATGTTCTTGAAAGGGCCTAATATGTGGCACAGTATACACGTTATGCTGACGACCTCCATTTAACTTCTGATATATACGCGTTGTAATAATCCAATACTTTTTCATGGTATCGGGATACGTTCCATGTAAAGCTAAATAGTTTTCACAATTGTCTGGTTTCAAATACATCATCGGATCATCCGTAGAAACACTATGGATAATTCGATGATTATCATAAAAATATGTCATGTTATCATCAGACATATGATTTATCCATAAAGCAGCAGTTTGATCACCGGTTGGATGACGCAATAACTTTTTATCTCCTTCATTAATTATTTTTCTTATAATATCACCAGTCATCATTAACCATCCTTCATCAACACGTACAACATGAGGCTCACAGTGAATATATCACCAATATAATGAATTATTGTTTCTGTTTAGAAGGTCATGACGTAAATGATTTAAACATAAGAAATAATCATCGTCTACTCTCAAAAAATAACGGAACTTGTGAGCTCTAACTGCCCATTTGTACATCCAAAGTAGACAATGACCAAGGCTGTAGCCTCCTGTTGGATAAAAAAAATTCATATATATATATGTAATATATATATATATAGATACAGTATGTCTCTCTTTTGACTCATTTTATTTATTTATCTATTAAAGCTCTGATATTTCTCATTGAGCACTATACCTACACAAGTGTGGACAACTTTACATTATTTATCTATAATATATATATACATAAGGATGGTGACTGAGTCAAAGAAAACACATTCTTAATTTCTGTTACTATAGTTTCACGCAGTGTGCGATCATCAGACAGTTGATACTCAATGAAAAATATACATGGTGACTCCTATTACATGCTATCATAAGTGCCGCAGCGCGTTATTGTTTTAATACAATAGTTGTCTTAACATACAATGGTGCTATTGTTCCGTTTTGGTAATTAAGGCGTTAGATAAATGAAATTGTTTCCTATTACAGCAGTTAAGTTAAATTATGTTTTAGTTTCTTTAAAATTAGATAAATAAAATTTATTCTCGTGACGGCATTTTGAGATTAGTTCAGATTTTTTATTAAGTAATGGCTCTTTTGAGCATATAATATAATATTTTTCCAATAAACATAGATGACATTTTTTAGATATATTATTGTATGGCTTTGCATTTGCAATAGTTGACCATTTGATTTTGTACTGGCTGTTGCTGTCTTTTAAGTACCAAATATGCTTTGACAATTGCGTGCTGCTGCTGTATTTTGAATGTGTCTTCTGTCAAACCAATATAGCTCTTTCCCTCTTCGTCGGCTGGTGTTGTCACTGTAGCCTTGTAGATGATACCTTTTAATTGGCACCTATTTTGGAGTGGGCAAGTATCTCTATCCCTGCAATTGCAAGGTGTGGCTGTGGCGTTATTTTCATCATTGGTTATTTTGTTGTTATGACTTTTGAGAATCTTGTCCATGTTGTTAGTACAGCTATAACTCATTTTAATTGTGTTATGGTTAAATATCTTGCTCAGTTTATTTGATTTAGGAAAATGTTTTTTGACTAAATTTAAAAATGATCGGCCAATGTTTATTTTAGCGCTCTTATTGTAAGGCGGATTGAACCATATGATTTTTCTGGTTCTTTTTCTTCTGTTACTGTTTGATGTTGTAGTGCGTGGTTGGTAAGAAAGATTTGCTTCATGGCATCTTTCTTACCAACCACGCACTACAACATCAAACAGTAACAGAAGAAAAAGAACCAGAAAAATCATATGGTTCAATCCGCCTTACAATAAGAGCGCTAAAATAGACATTGGCCGATCATTTTTAAATTTAGTCAAAAAACATTTTCCTAAATCAAATAAACTGAGCAAGATATTTAACCATAACACAATTAAAGTGAGTTATAGCTGTACTAACAACATGGACAAGATTCTCAAAAGTCATAACAACAAAATAACCAATGATGAAAATAATGCCACAGCCACACCTTGCAATTGCAGGGATAGAGATACATGCCCACTCCAAAATAGGTGCCAATTAAAAGGTATCATCTACAAGGCTACAGTGACAACACCAGCCGACGAAGAGGGAAAGAGCTATATTGGTTTGACAGAAGACACATTCAAAATACAGCAGCAGCACGCAATTGTCAAAGCATATTTGGTACTTAAAAGACAGCAACAGCCAGTACAAAATCAAATGGTCAACTATTGCAAATGCTAAGCCATACAATAATATATCTAAAAAATGTCATCTATGTTTATTGGAAAAATATTATATTATATGCTCAAAAGAGCCATTACTTAATAAAAAATCTGAACTAATCTCAAAATGCCGTCACGAGAATAAATTTTATTTATCTAATTTTAAAGAAACTAAAACATAATTTAGCTTAACTGCTGTAATAGGAAACAATTTCATTTATCTAACACCTTAATTACCAAAACGGAACAATAGCACCATTGTATGTTAAGACAACTATTGTATTAAAACAATAACGCGCTGCGGCACTTATGATAGCATGTAATAGGAGTCACCATGTATATTTTTCATTGAGTATCAACTGTCTGATGATCGCACACTGCGTGAAACTATAGTAACAGAAATTAAGAATGTGTTTTCTTTGACTCAGTCACCATCCTTATGTATTACAGCTCTGCCAATGTTTAATCAGTATTGAGCACTATCACATCTGACGATAGATAAATCTATCTTTATTATTATATTATTATATTATAATATATATATATATATATATATAGATAAAAAATAAAATGAGACGTTTTCTCCGTTACTCGAAGTTTCGCGCTGTAGCGCTCCTCAGACGGTTTTATTCATATAAAAAAATTTCTAAATTCACCAAAGATATATACATGATAAAAGTTTACACGCCTATTGATTAAATTGCTGTTCTATTGCTATTTACTGCTATGTTAGTTTCCGTAGTAAATTATTATATGCTATTGTTTGTTTTCGTAGTAAATTATTATATGGTATTGTTCTATTTATGTTTTATCTAATTCCTTGAAATTTTTTAAATAAAATTTGTTTTCGTGCCTGCATTTAGAAACCAGCTCAGATCTTCTATTTAATAAGTTCTTGTTTTTGTAAAACGTTATAAAAAATTTTTCCTCTAAACAGAGATGGCATTTTTTCAATATGTTGTTGTATGGCACTGCCGTTGATAGAATTGACCATTTGACGAAGAATGATTTTCCGTTATCTTTTAATGACCAGATGTATTTAGACAACTCAGTGCGATTTTCATATTTTCTGTTGGTAAATGACGACTTATGTTTCGTAAAACGATCTTTGAATGCTCCTTCAGTAAGGCCGATGTAGTTGTGGCCGTTTAAATCTATACAGCTCTGCTTACCGGTATTGAGCACTATATTGATGTTTTGCTCTTAATAAATAAATTTATTTATTTATTAAATCAACATTATTATTATTATTATTATATATATATATATATATATATATATAATAATAATAATAATGGAGTCAAAGACTACGCATTCATTTTCTGTAACTTAAAGTTTCTCGCTTTATGCGATCATCAGACAGATAGTATCGAGAAACGAGAAACTTTAAGTTACAGAAAATGAATGCGTAGTCTTTGACTCCATTATTATTATTATTCACGCTCTGTCAAATGACATCGAGCACTATATCAACTGCTGTTAGATACCATATCATCATTATTATTATTAAATTATATATATATATATTTATATATATATATATATATATATATATATATATATACAAGCTATTGTTTTCAATTTTGCGGATCAAAAAGTTCCCTCAGAGTTTCTCAAATCTATTGTTCTCCGTCGAGTGGACATGGTTCTATTTACTTGAAAACATATGCAGATTTTATGCAGGGCCTGGGGTACCTTTGTGCATTTATTGCAAATCTAGCTTTTTAGATGTAATAAGAAATAAAAAAGTTATTCGACTTTGGAATTTCACTTGACGGTAAATGTTTTTGCTTGGCAAGCATTTGTTTCAGTAAAACTATATGTTATTTATTATTTTCTTCTCGCATCTGAAAAGCTCTTGGTAGATTTTTCATAAATCTATGAAGCTAACAGATCCAGAAATAATTAGAAAATAATAGAAAGAAATTGGATATGATTTTTATCATATGTCTTTAGTCTACATGCATGAAAATCTCTAATTGATTATAATGGACTTGAAAGTTAATTTGCAAAAGGCTGAGATACTGAGTGCAGCAAGACCTCTTTTGAAAGTATAAAAAGTAGTAGAATTTATAAATGCTTCTAAGAAAGGGTTTCACCGGGGGATGACTCTGGAGCAAAATTGAACCCCTACTGAAACCAATGATCATAGATCAATAGGGATACATAAAATTGAACGTCTCTTAGCAGAAATTCTTCTGGACGACAAAATTACAGGTACACTATAAAATATACTTTAGTGCACTATATGACCTTTTATACAAAAAATAAACCTTTGAGAGTGGCAAACCTGGGTTAGAGGGTACAATTTCCAAAGTTCAGAACAAATTTTTAGGGTATTCTTTACCAGAAAAACAATTTTGAAGTATAAATTTTATTGTAATGCAGTGCAAATCTGCAAAACCGAGTTGAAACCGCCTTATGGTTACCTTTTGATCAGATAAGTACAAAAATCTTCATAAAACTCCACGTAAAACTCGCAAAGAAAGATATGGAATGTAATGTCGGGAATAATGTCTGTGGGTAGGAACCAAAGAAGTGATCACATTAACGTCATCACATGATCAATCTCAAATGGTCTTTGAAATTCATCTGGAAATCTGAAACTGCGATCAATATACTGTCTGTATATATATAAGAGCATTGAAATCTGACATTCCAAATAAAACTGGATTCCTGTGTAAGGAAAACTAGCTTGGAAAAAGCTTTCTTGTACGAATTTTGAATATGGGACGTTAAGTGAATGAATATGCAGTCAAGAGATAATAGGAATAATTTTCAATGTCTCACCTTGGTATGGCATTAAAACGAGATCACGAAATGTATCAAATTCATTATCGATGGCTTCTTGTTTTTCGTATAATTCATCAGTACAAAATTTACAAATGAAATCATCCATAGTATTGCAAATAGTCATCCACGTTGATCTAATTGCTGACCTACGATCAATCGCTGATGGTTTATTACTTAGAATGCCAATAATAAGTAATAAATCATCTCTTTTCTCGCTCATCTTTAACAGAGGAGACGGTGAAAGCGCCTTCACTCCATCTGCAGATTTAAATGTATAATAATTAAAATTTTCCTGAAGTAAAATCTTTGTTAAAAATACTTGAAGTAGAGTAAATAAACCAAGGAATAGAAAAAATTTACAACGATGTCTTACACATATTATAACGAGAGACGTTTTGTTTCAAACTGAAAGAGAGCAATAAAGATTTTAATTTTATTTGAACCGTTTATATGGCAACGCTGATCGTTGTCAAAGTAATGTAAACTTAGAGCACTGTTGCTTATCATATACATTGATGAGGTGGCACCTGTTACTATAAATAATTATTTTTACTATTTTCCATAATAATCCCGAATTTCTAAATTTCTAAATTGCTGTTTTCTTTCCATTTTCCATATCTACTAGAAAAATAATTATTTTGATTTTTGTGAAAGAAACACATCAATTATTTGCATGAATGATGCAAATTAATTTAATTTTTTTAATTTTAATTTAATTTAGATTGCGTTAATTAATGCTCAGAATGGGATTTGCATATTTAATACTGCTTCTAAAAGTTTGGATATTTAATGCTGTTTCTAAAAATTTGCAAATCGAGAGTCTGAAAGACTCGCAGAAATTTGTAGTTTCTTTTTGTTAAATTTCAAACACACGCATACTGTCATTGCATTTGCACGGACAGATTTCTGTAGATTTGATCTGAGGTCCTGTTTCCGTTACACATATTTCTGATCTTTACTTTCTATCGCTTCTCTCCTTCCATTTGATTGCGTCGATAAACGATGTTTACAATATGTGGACATACCATGAAATATTAAAATTAGATCGCAACTATGTTAATTCTGGAAAACTAGTCTGAAAAAATACACGAGGCAAAATGGCGTCATGCAGCTTTTCATAAACATTGAACATCAGACAGAAGAAGACAGCTAGCATGAAAACGAATATTGAAAAGTGAGCTCACTTTTCAATAAAGAAGACTGCCGGTCTGCATAGTCCCTTTAATTCCGTTTAGCTCACAATGCAAATTGGTCCACGCATGGTCCACGCAAGATGTCAGTAGCGCCTTTTCAGAGCACGCGCAAAGGCTTCAAAAATCGGACAATAGAGGTGCTATCTGCAGTCATTATATAGATCAGTGGTTAATATCAGAGCCATCTATTTACAAGACTTGGGATACTGATGCCATTTATGTTTTTTGGTGTGGACCCAAGCACGTTTTCAGCAGCAGTGCGCATGTGCAAAAGAATGTTGTGTTTTTTTCAGCCATTTTGGAACTCTGTGAAATGGTTTGCGATTGTTTAACAAGAGTAATATTACCATTTATGAGTTGTCTTTCTCCATATTTATTTGCTGGACTCTCAAAATTAGAATACAAATTTACTTCAATGTATACTATGTTATTGATCTCATCAGCATGTTGCTCAAGAGTAAATCAGATCAATGCTATTGGAATTGCTAAATGGACAAGGAGTTTGTAGAGTATCTCTTACGCTCTTACGCTTATTCTTTGCAGTCAAAGACAACTTTTTCTAATTCTTGTCCCCAGTTGGAATAGTAAACAATACTTTTATTTCGATTACTATTGTGCCTATTAACACAACAATAAATAATTTAATAGCCTATGTTTGTTTTCACTGATAAAAGTTGTATTTTTCCGCGCGCTTCGCTTAAAACAGGAAACCTGGCGCCAAAAGAACAAGAACCCTGGTGCCGAAAGTACGAAAATGGCGTCCAAAAAATCACGTAATGGCATCTGTCTAATAGGAGACGATAGCGGCACATGAAAGCGTGTCCCAACTCTTGTAAATAGATGGCTCTGGTTAATTTCCCCTCGGTTAATATCACATTTCAAGATAAAGGATAGCGACAAAAAGTAAAAAGACTTATAAAATTTGGTACAAAACAATACAACAAAGAAAATATATCATTTACTTAGCTAGATTTATATATTTATTAGATCAAAACAGAATTTCGAGATTATAAGACTTGCATCGTAGAAATCTGTATCAGGGGAAAATAAAATAAGCGCATAATCGGAATGTTTTCCAAAGTGAAAACTGAATCTTTATAGTTTCTTTTTCAAATTAAAGAAGCCATTTAATTGTTAATTGTTCAAAGAGACTATAAGAGACTTGAGGATAATTTGAGCGACAGAGGTAAGTTCTAATTTGCTTAGTAGTAAAGGGATAGATGAAAGTTCATTTGGATACATAAACGATTGTTACAATGTTAAATTTACGGGTTATTATGTGTTCAAGGGTTGATTGTATTTGAAAATGTAATCGTTTCTTGATAACTTGTAGAGAACTTGTTCACATTATTGTTATTGTTTATTCATTGCTACTCAAAGGGTTGCTGCACGTCTTCATAATATATTTTGCCTACCTTCAATCACAGATTCAGAGGCCTATACTTTAGAAGGATGCGGATGACTTTCGATTCTTTCGAACGCTATGATTTTGAATGTCTTGTTTCTCATTTTTGCTGTTTTGCAAGTTTTGTCGGTATTTTAGGGAACTATTGGTTTTGTATCATATTTCTACCTTACGCCAGAGCAGCAATATACAGATTACTTCATGGGAAGCGCATCGTACCGATTTTATGATACAAAACAACGAATGATAGAAATGTGTACAAAGTGCTTCCTATGGAGATTTTATTATATTGATTATCGCTAGCGAGATTCAACTCTTAAAGTGATGAAAGTGATCATATTTATGATCACTGCAAGCCTGAAAATTGGAAACTTTTGACTGCTGCAAATGTTTCTGAAGATTTGTAAGTGCTTTCTCTTCTTTTCTGTTAGATGTTTTGATCTGAGAACTCTTGAATAATGTTTACATAAATTACTTGCAACAGACGTGCAACAGATTTACATCAGAAATCGCAGCAAATATGACGTAACCATCAACTTACGCACGCCGCTGGTTAATTTAAATGTAATTACAAGTTGATGATTTATTATGTTTGGATTTGCAATCGTATAAAACGAATAACTTGTATTTATTTAAGTAGTAATCAGATAAACGCTGAATGAGCATATATTTCAAAGCGTATTATGATGATTTGAGCAGTATAATATCATTAAAATCATCGAATGTCATACTGATCGCTGATTGGTTGTTGTTGATGTTTGTGTCAGGCTGAGTAAAATCGTAAAATTATGGCTTTTGGCTTGAAGCCCAAAAACACAATAATTTAGCAACAGAAACAAAATGGCGTTCATATAAAGCAAAGCTTTGTTTGGCAGAGCGCTTAAAATACCCTTTTAATCCAAATTAACAAAAAGAAAACACAATAACTTTGAAACAAAACATCATAAATTAAACAATTATCAGTCTATAAATTTGTTCAATGTTTCTGTTCACAATTCGAAGTTCATACAGCATATTTGTTAATAATAGCCAAAGCAGCATGTTACGATACGTTTAATTTTTTATACCAATATTGTATTCAGACTACTACAGCGTTCACTTGCTTTCTTACGAAAAATAACGTGTATCTTAGCTATATAGCTAACTTGTAATCTCATTTGCGGTAAGTAATTCGCAGTTTTAAAGAAAATAGAAATAAATTAGTTTTCTTTGTTATGGTTATATATATCATTTTTGTCATTTTTCTTTCCTGCCTTCCCTTTTTGTATCAAAACTATTTGAATGTGTTTACACAGTTGCTATCGAAATGTCGGTATTATGTAGAAATATGTAAACAAAATCTTCGGGAAAATGCAACAGAGTTTGACCGCAAACGCAGATGCTTGTATTGGCAGCAGAAGGCAAATTTTAGAATTTTTAATAGCCTGTAACCAATTACCCAAGCGTAATGTAGTGCATTATAGTGCATCATTGATATCATTGTCCAAGTGCGGTAGTTTCTAACTGATGCCCGGATTTTGTACAGGCAAACAGAATTGAGGGGCATTCACGATACTGAACATTTTGGTTGCAAGTTTTACAAGATTCAAGTCAAGTCAATAGATAGAATGCTATGAGGAGCAAAATCCCAATCGGCAGAGAAATATACTACTCATGGACGTTTTTCATAGCATAGCATAGATCGTATGGTATAATATTGACAGTAGCATAATTTTTCACACAAATCTGAGCATATCAAGGTT